>CM028326.1:36622545-37222545 GCA_016647705.1 Eucommia ulmoides | reverse complement strand
GGCATGAATTATGAACTCAATTCTTCTAATCACAGCAGGGAAGAAATGAGCAACTTGATCAAATTTGGATCGACACCTACATTTCCAAATCTCCCAACAAATCAGAACAGGAAGGCCAGCATTAAGATGCTTATTTTGCCACCAACTTAACAGTCTAGACAACAAAGTTCCATCATGAAAAGCACTTCCAAAATAAGCCCACACCCTCTGAGTAATAACATGAATGACATTGACAATTACAATGTAACAAAAAAAAGTTATCCCAAAAGACGTCAGTGGTACTCCTACCCCTTCGTAATTCAAATTCATTAAATTTGTTAAAGAGGTAGGTGTTCGACTTGCCAAATAGGCAAGTTGGTAATGGTTTATTAGATTATTGATCCTGTTGCACGTGGATATCCTTATAGACATTAAGTGTCTAGCATACATCTAAAGTCTTCTGTTTTTTAAATGATTATTATTCTAGAAAGGAGATAAAATTTTATGAGATAAATATACACTTATCCATGTTTAAATTATGAATTATATTTATGTTGATAGTTTCATAAATTATCATTGAGATATACTTCCTGCCTTAGTGCATTAAAGATTACATATTTTTTTATTCTATCTAAAGGAAAAATATTAATTGGTATTATGAGATAAAGCATTATTAGTACCACAAGATTATAATCAAGAATAAGGAATTGATTGTAACGAGACGTGTGCACTTGTTGCTATATTAGAAGTTATTAGAATGTTACTCGCATTTGCATATTTACGTAATTTTTAAACTATATCAAATAGATGTAAAGAGTGCATTTCTAAATGGCTTTCTATCAAATAAGGTTCATGTCAAACAACCACTGGGGTTTGAGAGTAATAAACTACCCGATCATGTGTTTAAACTTCAGAAGGTTTTGTATGGACTTAAACAAGCTCCCCGAGCTTAGTATGAGAGACTTCACCAATATTTAATCGAAAATGGTTTTCGACGGGGTCTTAGAGATATTACTTTGTTTATTAAGCAAACTAACTTTGATATCCTATTAGTATAGATATACGTTGATGATATTATATTTGATTTTATTAATGAGGAATTTTGTCAAGAGTTTGCCAAGATTATGCAGGTTAAGTTTGAAATGAGTATGATGGGAGATTAACCTTCTTTCTTGGGCTGCAAATTAAGCAAACAAAAGAATGAATTTTCATTAATCAAGCCAAGTAAACAAAAGAGTTATTGAAAAAATATGGCTTGGATGGCACTAAAGGGTACAAAACTCCCACGGCAACAGCAACAAAAATAGAAAAAAACGATACAGGCAAAAACGTTAATGAGAAAATGTATCGAGGTATGATTGGTAGCTTGTTGTATCTTACTGCTAGTAGACCTGACATAATATTTAGTATATGCTTGTGTGCTAGATTTTAGTCTTGTCCTAAAGAATCGTATCTAATAGTGGTCAAGCAAATCTTTCGATATTTAAAAGGGACAAGTGACCTAAGATTATGGTATCTTAGGGAGAGTGACTTTAAGTTAACTAGTTACTCCAACACTGATTTTTTCAAATGCAAAGTCAAGTGTGAAAGCACAAGCGAGTTATGTCACTTTTTAGGACATACTTTAGTTTCTTAGTCTAGTAAGAAACAGAACTCGGTTGCCTTATCTACGACTGAGGCAAAGTATGTAGCGGCTGGTAATTGTTGCGCTCAGATTCTATATATTAAGCAACAATTATATGATTTTGGAATATGTATGGAGGAGGTCCTTATTTATTGTAATAATAAAAGTGTTATATGCTTAAGTAAGAATCTAACACAACACTCACGAACTAAGCACATAGATATTAGACATCATTTTATTCGTGATCATATTCAGAAAAGGGATGTAACTATTGAATATGTCAATACCTCCGATCATCTTGCTGATATTTTTACCAAACCTTTAGCGAAAGATCAATTTATGAAAATTATTCGAGGTTTAGGTATGGCTAGGCATAACAATGTACACCTTGAGTGATATTTTTGGGTCTCCGCCCTCACTTTTTAGGATGACAAAGAGTAGTTGATGTTTAGGATTTGTTTGCCTAAGCCTTGCATTGATTAAAAGGAGAAGTTAATGTTTTTCAACTTATGTTGGGATTATATTGAATATCTTTATTATTCTTGAATTATATTTTTATGACTATGCTTAAATGAATTTAAATAATCGTCCTCAGATTTAAGGAGAGCGTGGTTACATTATATTTTGAAATAAACATCAAAGTTAATTGTTATCATAAAAAATGGGAAGATTGTTGAATCCAAGGATTTGATAAACAATTAAGTATTGATATTTTTGGGAGAACTAATGGTTTTATTGGTTGTTTTAGATTTAGCATTCCGTGCATTTGATTAAGAAAAAAATTTGATGAAGAAAATATAAAGGGTAAAAGATGGATATAATAAAGATGTGAAGAGTTTTAAAGACATTAAAGAAAAATAATTGAAAATAACTATTTACTTATATACTCTTAATGCAACCCGAATTAGAATCACATACGACACTTAAAATGAGTTAATTACATGTATGTCATGATACGAAGTGATAAGTTTAAGCTCCTAAAATGAGATATTGTGTCACACCCTACCCCGGGCACCCGTCACCCGAGGCTAGGAGTGACATCGACGTGATGCTACCCTCCCAATCAACTAAATACATATGGATACACATAAATACACGCACTACTATAAATGTTATTATTATTATTTTTTCCCCAAAATACCTTAACCTTCCACAGTTCACATCTGACTAGCTCACTTCTAAAATGACCTTACCACCAAACTCTACCTAGTGCTAGTAGTGGACCCCCTCCTAGTCGCGATACCTGAAACCAAAAACATTTGTCGGTGTACTGTCTTCATAATAAAAATATTTTACGGATCAAGTATAAGAATTAAACACCACGTTTCAAAATATAAAATAATATAACCACGTACCGTACTGGAATCCAGTTTCCTTGTCACCATCGAAATAAACTAATATATTTAAAATACCCAAACCAAACATTTTAAATCAACCAACCCAATCATTTTAAATAACTCATCTGAATATTTAAATCAAAGTATAATATAATATATATCATCGCATATCATGTTGAAAATCCAGTTCCACTACAACCAATGAGATGAAATAATATTTTTAACACCCAGTCCAAATATTTTCAGTCAACCAATTCAAATATTTTTAAATCCACCAATTCAAATATTTAAACTAACCAGTCCAAATATTTTAAACGTATAATAAAGTACACCATACCTCCTTTCCTACTAGCCATAGGATCGTTTTTACCTCACGATCGGGAGTTATAATGATACCGTACCATCCGCAGGTTTTGCACACCTGACGGGTCAAACCACCCTGCAGGACTTTACCTAGTAGGTAATCCACATCTCGCAGGACATATCCTCCTAACGAGAAAAAAATCCACATCTCGTAGGTCATACCCGCCTAACGAGAAGAAAATTCACATCTCGTAGGTCATATCCGCCTAACGAGAAGAAAATCCACATCTCGTATGTCATACCCGCTTAACGAGAAAAAAATTCATATCTCGTAGGTTATACCCGCCTAACGAGAAGACAATCCACATCTCGTAGGTCATACGTGCCTAATGAGAAGAAACTATGGCATAGCCGAACAAAAATCACTCTCCACCTTTAACACCGACTTGATCCACCAAAAACCAATTTCCACCTTTTAAAATTAACTTGAACCCCAAAACCAATTTCCACCTTTTAAAACCAACTTGATCCCAATACATCGCAAAATCATTCATTTAAAATAAACACATTTTCCATAATTTACATGGAAATAATATTTTGTAAATTTATATAGAAGACAATATACTCACCTCGTTTTTCGCACTGCAACAATACCGACGTTCAAAATCTATTGGGACGCTGGCGCCTGCGGTCCTAATAACGATAGGGCCTAAATTAATATTATATTTTAAACAACCCTAATATGCAATGCATGGCCCTAAATTACGAAATTCCCCATTCCCCAAATTTGATTATGTAAAATTACTATTTACCCCAATTCACGACATTAAGATTTACAGTACAATATTTTTTTTAAATTAGCAATTGTAAACATTACAATTGTCATGATTATTAATTTTAACAGTTACAAAAATTTTAACGCTAAAAAATTAATTTTTAACAAAATTAGAAATCGGTCGAAATTTTTACCCTTTTTACGAATTGTTAAAGTTTACTATTTTCTGCCTAGGTCTTCACCGCCGCGGTGACGATCTCACTACTGCGACGATGGTCTCATTGTTGTGGCGATGCTACTGCAATTTTACTCACAGGACCTCACCGCCGTGGCGACGAATCTCACCACTGCAGCGACGGTCGTCTTCTTCCCGTTTCTGGTTTCTGCTTCCACTTTCAGACTACTGTTTCTTTTTTTTTTTTCTCTCTCTCTCTCTCTCCTGTTTGGGTTTTGTTCTACTGGGTTTAGCCGAAACCACCCATACCCACTCATACACGATGGAACACACACATACTCATAATCTCCGTCTGAACACCGCAACCCACCGGCAACAACCCACGATAATAACACACCACCAAAGTGAACGACCTCACCATCGAAAAGACGGACAGCACACACACACACACACACACACATACTCAGGATTAACAACAGACTGGACAACGGACAAAACACACACACGCAAACCAGACGGAACAGACTGCCACACTTACGCTAGACCACACACACTGTTGACGATCACGAAACAGTACCGATGACCTACACCGGACTGACCAAACACCCCTCCACCGCCGACAACACCTACACGCAGGTCCACGGTTGAACACACACACATACACATAATAACACACACCCACAATCACCGAGCAACCGGTGACGACACACACTCACACAACCAACGACTAAACGACTACACCCATAGTCGGCAACCTCCTAATTGGCCACGGAACAAAAATTCCCAAACCTCCCACTCACCGACGACGATGAAAATAGTAACAATCACGTACCGCCCAACCCACTCTCTCGTGTCCTAAGTTTCTCTTCTACTATTAAGGTTTCCAGGTACGTGAGGATATATATATATATAAGGAAGATCGTCACTACTGAGGATCGTCCGTTGTTCATCCTGGGCGGTACGTGATCGTCACTGTTTTCAGATGAGGATCACGTCATCAGCCCACTTGACTCAACTCATGCTTATCATTTTCTTTTCCTAAATTACATAAATCTCCCATAAAGTTCCTTTGGGTTATTACTTAAACCCATTTCAAAATTTAACATTCTCAAATTATAAATTTACCCCCAAAGTTTTTAAAATAAATATTATTTATCACAATTTATCCCGTTATTTTTCTAAATATTCTAAACTGCAACTAGTGAATATGTACGTGCAGAAATTAGAGTCTTACAACCCTTCCCCCTTAAGAGAAATTTCGTCCCGAAATTTTAGTTACCTTAACTGAACACGTACAGATATTTATCCCTCATCTCGTCTTTTCGCTCTTACGTCGCTTCCTCCACAGAATGACTGCGCCATAACACTTTTACTATTGGAATCATTTCCGTTCACAACACTTGATCTTTACGACTTAAAATCTGGACTGGCTTTTCAACGTAGGTCAAATCCTCCTTTAATTCAATTAGTTGAGACGTCAACACATGGGAAGGATCTGGCATCTACTCCCTAAGCATCGACATGTGGAAAATGTTATGTAATCTGGACAGTTTTGGCGGTAAGGTAGTCGATAAGCTATCGTACCAACCTGTTCTAAAATCTCGTATAGCCCGATATATCTCAGACTTTCTTTCTTTCCGAATCTCATTATGCCCTTCCACGGAAATATACGCAAAAATACATGATTACCCACTTCAAATTCTAACTCCCGCCTACGCTTGTCGGCATAACTTTTTTTTTTTTTCGACTCTGAGTAATCCTCAATTTTTCCTGTATCCTCCTTACTTTGTTTGCCGTCACTTGGGCTATATCTAGCATCAACAATTTTTCTTTCTCCCTCTTCATTTCAGTCTGTTGGTCTAGAGTCCTGCTTCTCCTGCTATACAACGCTTCATACGGTGTCATCTCGATTGCCGAATAGTAGCTGGTATTATAGGTGAATTCCATCAACGTCAAATGATCATCCCAGCTACTATAAAATTACAGAACACAACTCCTCAACATATCCTCTAACGTCTGAATCGTTCGCTCTGATTGTCGTCAGTCTATGGATGAGAAGCGGTACTGAATTTTCAACTTGGTACCCAAAACAATTTGGAGACTCGGCCAGAACTTCGAAGTAAATCTTGGATGTCTATCCGATATTATGAAAATCGGCGCGTCATGTAATCGGACAATCTCGCCAACATACAATTGGGCATACTTATCCAGAGAGCACGTCATCCTTATAGTTAGAAAATGTGCAGATTTAGTAGGCCTACCAACGGTCACCCAGATAGAATTATGCCCCTTTTGAGTGCGGGGTAATCGCGAAACAAAATTTATCGTGATATGTTCCCATTTTCACTTTGGAATAGGTAGAGGGTGTAAGAACCCACCTAGATGTTGGTGCTCGATCCTGACTTGCGGACAAACAAGACACCTGGCTACAAATTCAGCAATTTCCCATTTCATTCACTCCACTAGTACTGTTCTCGCAAATCTCGATACATTTTGGTACTACCCGAGTGCATCTCGTATGCTGAACTATGTGCTTTCTCCGAGATGTCCTTTTTCAGATTGACGTCATCAGGCACACATAATCTATTTCCATCCATCAAGACTTTATCATTATTCCTGACACGATAGTCAGCTCTATGACCATTTTCCACTCCATCTCTAATCTTTCCCAATTGGACATCTAACTTCTGCGCTTCTATAATACGGTCGATCAATGTCGATCTCAAAGTCAAAGTCACAAGCAACGCCGCCGTATGACCAACCGCCAACTGGACTTGCCAAAATCTCAACTCGGCATATAGATTTGTACGAACAACTTGAATATGCACAACCGAACATGTCGATTTCTAACTCAACGCATCTACTACAACATTGGCCTTTCCAGGATGATGGTGAATAGTATAATCATAATCCTTGATCAACTTTATCTAATGCCTCCACCTCATATTTAGTTATTTCTGGGTAAATAAGTATTTCAAACTTGGGTGGTCGATGTATATCTCACACGTCTCGCCATACAGGTAATGTCTCCAAATTTTCAGGGCAAACACAATCACCGCCAATTCCAAATCATGCGTCGGGTAATTATACTCATGATTCTTTAATTACCGGGATGCATATGCAATCACGTGCCCATGTTGCATCCATACACACCCTAGTCCCTGATATGACACGTCACTGTAGATTACAAAGCCACCACCTTCAGTCGGAAGGGAGAGTATTGACGCATATATCAGTCTATTTTTTAGCTCCTGAAAACTCTGCTCCCATTTGTCAGTCTACTCTAATTTTGGATTCCTTGCGGGTTAATCGAGTTAATGGGGCATCTATAACAGAAAATCACTGAACAAACCGACGATAACAACCCGCCAATTCCAAAAAACTCTAAACTTCAGTCACATTTTTTGGCCTTTCCCATTGAACCACAGCTTCGACTTTCTTTGGATCCACTTGAATACCATCTCCCAAGATAACATGTCCCAAGAATACTACTCTATCCAACCAAAACTCACGTTTACTGAATTTCGCATACAACTGCTTCTCTTGCAAAGTCTCTACAACACAATCTTGAGATGCTCTGCATGCTCTTCTTTATTTTGGGAATAGATCAGTATATTATCAATGAATACGATAAACTGATCTAGATAAGATTGGAAGATCCGATTCATCAAATCCATAAAAAGCAGTAGGGCATTCGTCAACCCGAATGGCATAACTCGAAATTCATAATGGCCATACCTCGTACGGAACACCATTTCCGCCACGTCACTATCTCTAACTTCCAATTGGTGATATCCTGATCGAAGATCTATTTTGGAAAAATACCCTGGCCTTCAGCAATTGGTCGAACAAATCAGTAATTCTAGGCAACGGGTATTTATTACTAACCGTTACCTGATTCAACTGCCGGTAATCAATACACATCCTTAACATGCCATCCTTCTTCTTCATGAATAACACTGGGGCTCCCCACAAAAATATACTAGGTCTAATAAACCCACGGTCTAACAAATCTTGTAACTGAATCTTCTATTCCTTCAGCTTGGTAGGCGTTATACGATAGGGTAGGATTGATATTAGAACAGTTTCTAGAAGTGACTCGATGGTAAATTCCATCTCCCTATCTACTGGAAATCCTGGCAATTCTTCTGGAAAAACATCAGGAAAATCCCTAACCACTAAAATATCTGCCACCCGAACTTCATTCCGTCTGGTGTCAATCACATGCGCGAGGTATTCCTAACATCCCTTCTTTAATAACTTCCTAGCCTCTAGGACCGAAATCAAGCTAACAGGGGTAATGATTCTATCCCCCGAAAATACCAATTCTAGCTCACCTATCAACACCCAATCTCATGGTCTACCAATTGCTCGACAAACTGATATGTCTACAGAATATATAACCTAGACTCTGATACCACAAATGTCATATCCTACCCCAGGCACCCGTCACCCGAGGCCGAGCGTGACGTCGACATGATGCTACCCACCCAATCAACTAAATACATACAGATACACATAAATACTGCACTACTATAAATGTTATTATTACTATTTTTTTCCCAAAATACCTTGACCTTCCACAGTTCACATTTGACCGGCTCACTTCCAAAATGACCCTACCACCAGACTCTACCTAGTGCTAGTAGTGGACATCCTCCTAGCCACAGTACTAGAAACCAAAAACTTTTGTCGATGTACTGTCTTCATAATAAAAACATTTTATGGATCAAGTATAAGAATTAAACACCACGTTTCCAAATATAAAATAATATAATCACGTACCGTACTGGAATCCAGTTTCCCTGTCACCATCGAAATAAACTAATATATTTAAAATACCCAAACCAAACATTTTAAATCAACCAACCCAATCATTTTAACTCATCCGAATATTTAAATCAAAGTATAATATAATATATATTACCGCATACCGTGTTGAAAATCCAGTTCCACTACCACCAATGAGATGAAATAATATTTTTAACACCCAGTCCAAATATTTTGAGTTAACCAATTCAAATATTTTTAAATCCACCAATTCAAATATTTAAACCAATTAGTACAAATATTTTAAACATATAATAAAGTACACAATACCTCCTCTCCTATTAGCCATATGATCATTTTAACCTCACGATCGGGAGTGGCAATGGTACCGTACCACCAGTAGGTTTTGCATGCCTGACGGGTCAAACCACCCTGCAGGACTTTGCCTAGCAGGTAATCCACATCTCACAGGATATATCCCCCTAACGAGAAAAAAATCCACATCTCGTACGTCATACCCGCCTAACGAGAAGAAAATCCACATCTTGTAGGTCATATCCGCCTAACGAGAAGAAAATTCACATCTCGTAGGTGATACACGCCTAACGAGAAGAAAATTCACATCTCAGAGGCTATATCTGCCTAACGAGAAGAAAATCCTTATCTCGTAGGTCATATCCGCCTGACGAGAAGAAAATCCACATCTCGTAGGTCATACCCACCTAACGAGAAGAAAATTCACATCTCGTAGGTCATACGTGCCTAACAAGAAGAAATTATGGCATAGCCGGACAAAAATCACTCTCCACCTTTAACACCAACTTGATCCACAAAAAACCAATTTCCATCTTTAAAAACCAACTTGATCCCAAAAACTAATTTCCACCTTTTAAAACCAACTTGATCGCAATACATCGCAAAATCATTTATTTAAAATAAACACATTTTCCATAATTTATATGGAAATAATAATTTGTAAATTTATATAAAAGATAGTACACTCACCTCGTTTTTTGCACTACAAAAATACCGACGTTCAAAATCTACTGGGACGCTGGCGCCTGTGGACCTAATAACGATAAGACCTAAATTAATATTTTATTTTAAACAACCCTAATATGCAACGTATGGCCCTAAATTAGAAATTCCCCATTCCCCAAATTTGATTATGTAAAATTACCATTTACCCCAATTCACGACATCAAGATTTAATGTACAATATTTTGTTTAAATTAGCAGTTGTAAACATTACTATTGTCACGATTATTAATTTTAATAGTTACAAAAAATTTTAATGCTAAAAATTCAATTTTTAACAAAATTAGAAATCAGTCGAAATTTTTACCCTTTTTACGAATTATTGAAGTTCAATGTTTTCTACCCAGGTTTTCACCGTTGCGGCGACGGTCTCACCGCTGCGGCGAAGCTACTACAGTTCTACTCACAGGACCTCACCATCGTGGCGATGAATCTCACCGCTGCGGCAACGGTCGTCTTCTTCCCGTTTCTGGTTTCTGCTTCCACTTTCAGACGATCGTTTCTCTCTCTCTCTCTCCTGTTTTGGTTTTGTTCAACTGGGTTTGGCCGAAACCACCCACACCCACTCATATACGATGGAACACACACACACACACATACTCATAATCTTCATCTGAACACCGCAACCCACTAGCGACAACCCACGACGATAATACACCACTGGAGTAAATGACCTCACCGTCGAAAGGACAGACAGCACACATACACACATACTCAGGATGAACAACGGACTAGACAATGGACAAAACACACACACCCAAACTAAACGGAACGGACTGCCACACCTATGCCGGACCGCACACTCCACCGGCGATCACAAAATAGTACCGATGACCCACACTGGATCGACCAAACACCCCTCCACCACCGGCAATACCTATACGCAGGTCGACGGTTGAACACACACACATACACACAATGACATACACCCACAATCACCGAGCAACCGGCGGCAACACACACTCACACAATCGACAACTAAATGACCGACACCCACCATCAGCAACCTCCTTATTTGTGACGGAACAGAAATTCCCAGACCTCCCACTCACCGGCGACACTGAAAACAATGATGATCACGCACCGCCCAACCCACTCTCTCGTGTCCTGAATTTCTCTCCTACTATTGAGGTTTCCATGTACGTAAGGATATATATATATGTGTGTGTGTGTGTGTGTGTATGTGTGTGTGTGTGTGTAGGATCGTCACTATTGAGGATCGTCCATTGTTCATCGTGGGCGGTGCGTAATCGTCACTAGGTGTAGAGGAGGATCACGTCATCAGCCCACTTGAATCAACTCATGCTTATCATTTTTTTTCCCTAAATTACATACATCCCTCCCTAAAGTTCCTTTGGGTTATTACTTAAACCCATTTCAAAATTTAACATTCTCAAATTATAAATTTACCCATTTTAAAATAAATATTATTTAACACAATTAACCCCGTTATTTTTCTAAATATTCTAAGTTGCAGCTAGTGAATATGTACGTGGGAAAATTAAGGTCTTACATATTGTATGTGCTCCTTATGTAAAACGATTTTCATAAGTGAACTAATTGAAAAATGTGTTTTAAAGTATAAAATGTTGTATTTTCAGGTCAATTCAGTCAACCAAGAAAAGCAATCGATCAACTGAATCAAACTGTGAGTTTTGCAGTTAAAACGAAGTGCTGTTGATCCAGTCAGTCAACTGAATAAAGAAGGTTGATCAACCATTTGAAACAGTAGCTAAAATGGGTAAGTAAGTGAGCACACTGATCCAATCGATCAATGAAATGAAGAAGGTCGGTCACACGTTTGAGTCAGTAGATAAAATGGTAAAAAATTATAAGACGCTAATCCAATCGGTCAATCGATTGTGCAAGGTCAGTCAACCCATTGGTATTGTACCAATGGATAAATGGAAGCCTCGCACAAGTCTGTCAACCGAGTAGTATTGATTAGTCAACCGATTGCTTTAAAAAGAATTTCGGTTGATTCGGTTTCTTGGTAAAAACCTATCCATTTCTAATGATTCTAAGAAAGGCTTTTAGGGAATTTGAATATATTTTAGATATAAACAACCTATTATGTGATCCTTATTGATATGGTCTATATATTTTGAGATTCTCTTAATTTAAATGATTAAATACTTCATATTTTAATGGTTTTAAATTGAAAAATGTTTTATGGACTAAATAAGAGATTTGAAAGTTATTTTTATGTGGAATATAACTGAAATGTGGTCTTAGAGTGTCATTTTATGGCATATCTTTGAAAAACTAGCCATTTGAAGGCTAATTATTGGTCTATTAATATAGACCTGAGGGAATTGAGTTATAGACATTAAGAACAATTAATTTGAGCTTTTGTAAGTGATAGTTGTGCTAATATTTTTACGAGAGATTCATTATAAGTTGTTAATCTAAAGCACTTGTCATTTGGTGTCACAGATTTGAGTTCTACTTGCTACATTGTCATTACCTTCGGTGTTTCCCCGATGAGATCTTTCCAAGCTTTATTAATTTGCTTTGAAGTTCTATATATATCTTGAATTGCTTGGTATAAGATTGTTAAAAAAATTGTTTTTGAATTTAAAAGCCTGGAAATCTTTTTAAGTGATTTTTGTCTAATTATTTTATTACGTGTTAAATTTGTGTTACCCACTTTATTTATTAATCAAATTTGAATTACCTCACATTGTATCTTCATGCAGTAATTATTCAGGACATTAATTGAGTATATTCGTATTGAGGTAGTAAAATCTCATTGTGAAAAGAAACTCATATTTTTTTGTATTTATGAGTTTGAGTAGATTAGACACATTTGGGATGGTGTCTACTCAGGATAGCTAGGTTCCGATCTTTTTCGTGTAAAAAGATAAGGATTTGATCTTTGTCCCAATAAAAAAGTTAGTTATTCTTTTCCCTTGAAAAAAATTAAGTTTTGATTCATCCTGTAGTTGAATTGTCTTTTTTTTGAGTGATTTGTAAAGGTTCATTCTTCCCTGTAAAAAGGATAAGTGAGAGAGTGTTAGGTTTCTCTTTAAGTTGGTAAAAAGATAGGGTTCATCCTTGGCCTATGAAAAGGGTAAATTGTAAAGATTGATTATGTGCCTGTAAAAGAATCATGAGTTGTAAGAGTTTGATTCCTACCTGGTAAAGGAATCAAGGGGTTTAGTGGATTGTGAATCACCATAGAGCTCTTGGGATTGGATGTAGGTAAGAGTAGCTTTCCGAACCAGGATAAATTCTTATGTGTTGCATTAATTTATTATCTATATTGTATTTGGGTTTGCACTTAGTGTTAAACATATATCCACTGCATATAAAGATAATAATTTATTTAGGAAAATTAATTATTTGTGTTTAATTGTTAAATTTTTGTAACTACCCAATTCAATCCCCCTTTTTGGATAGCTCTTTGGGCCAACAATAAAAAATATGCATATAATATTTTTAATAAGAATAAAGATATATTAGTTGCTCAAGGTTATAGTCAAGAAGACACGATTAACTTTGAGGAAAGTTATGCCCCTGTAACGAGATTAGAAGCCATTAGAATGCTTTTAGATTTTGCATATGCATGCATGTTTAGACTATTTCAAATTCATGTTAAAAGTGTATTTCTTAATGATTATATTATGGAAGAGTTATATGTGGAACAACCCCTTGGTTTTGAAAATGAACAATTGTCTTACTATGTGTTTAACTTATCTAAAGTGCATTATAGTCTCAAACAAGTCTTAAATCTTGCTATGAGAGGCTTAGCGTGTTCTTAATAGAAAATGGTTTTAAAAGAGAGGTTGGTGATATTACTTTGTTCATTAAACAATCTAGTTCTAATTAATTTATTGTACAAATATATTTTCATGATATGCTCTTTAGTGCTACTAACAAGGATCGTTGCCAAACATTTGCAATCGATATTAGATTATTGAAAAATGGTCTTCAATAATCAAGTGTAACTTGTTCTGTTGTTTTCTCTTTTGATAGTGGCAAATCTTAAACCATTAGTATGAGATACTAGAACAAGCACGTGGGGACTTACTAGTGTAGTAAGAGACTGAACGTGATCATCATTGATATCTTATATGGCAGTTTTGCTCAATGTTAAAATAGAATATATAAGATATGATTGTATTTGCGATCTTTTGACTTGAGGTACTATATGTTACATGTATAAGTTACTATACTTTGGTAGTACAACCAAAAAGCTTCAAAGGTGTTCATTGGGTTTAGTGGGATGTACATGTGAATATACAAGTATGCAAGATAGGATCTATCATTTTTAGCAAAAAAATATTTGTCTTATGTGATTCGATGTAATATAATTCACCTAAACCTTTGTCCAGAGTAGTATGACAATTAAGATGAGATTCCAATTAGAGTTATAAGAAATTATACTATCAATCAATATACATATGATTGAATTAGGGATTTTTGACTTTATCCAAACCCTATTGGTCCTTTCAGAAACACAAGATAAAAAAATCATATAATACAGAAATAATACCTGAAGAGGTTCTCTTGGTGAAATTTATACCACATGGACATGTGAATAAACGTGTCTCACAGTCAGAGAAAATGTCTTAGGAAAAAACAAATCTTCTAGAAGGGCAAACTTAGAATTGTTCCAATTTGCATTGATTAATTGATTAGTAAATTAATTAATTGTTTTCACCATATGCTTTTGATATGAACCTAATTCACACTCAATAAAAAATAAAAGTTAGAAAAGCCTTGAAAAATGAATGGGTAGTACTGTTGAACTTTAGAATTTCAGAGGCCAAAGTATAAATATGAAAAGAAAGGCTTTAGGGGTCTACCCTGGATAGATTTTATAAGAAGGAAATGACCTAATGTCCACCCCTGGAGGAAATTCGGTCATCCTTTAGAAATTTCGGCTATCTCTCTTTTAGTGTTTGTGATATTTTGTTCTCTATATTTTACACTTATTGATTTGAAATTAGAGCTATTTTAGTTTCTTGGGATTAAAATTAGATTATTAAAAATATCAAGAATACTTTTCTTTCTAAAGTTTTCTGTGTAGCTACTATTAGAGACAATACACTTGTGTTGCTTCTAAGAGCTCCATCGATTACCTGTTCCTGATCGTGTCCAGCTGGTCTTAGAAGAGCTTTCTCAGATCATGCCTCAGGAGCTAGCAGATTTGAGGTTGAAGCACCGGAAGAGGTATTACTTAATAAATGTGATTTAGTTATGCCTGTTTATTTTTTTAATGTTAATACAGATAAATCTGGTTTGAAGGACCATGGTATTAAATGTGATTTAAATTGTTTTATATTCTATTGTGTTAATATAATGATTTTAATTTTTGATTCATAGACGAATGTGCCTATTGGTCTACTAGATTAAGTTGAGTTATTTTATTTTCAAGATATTGTCCTAAGCAATTGACTAAATGTATGGGTTTGGTCTACCAGACTCTGCAACATATGAATTTTAAGTACATTGCCTAAACAACTCAACTCTGTTTTCGATCCACATTGTCTTAAATTAATTTTCAATTAAATTAAGCATCTTAGTTACACATATATCACAAGAAAAATATGTCACATAGTATATGCCAGTTTTATGTTTGTCCTAAATGAGTCAATTGTGTAATGGAGTTATAGGAGTAGAGTTTACCTTATGTTTTAATATACACGATGTTTATTTAAACCCTCCCAACCTACTTGATCTTCATTGCGATCGTCTTCAACTTGAATCTCCATGTTGGATCGCTTGATCTTTATCTTCTTGATCTTTCTTCTATCATCTATATTATTTATTCAATCTTCTTTATGGTGTTGTGTTCCGTTGTATCTTTTTCTATACTTATATACTCAACACACATGTTAAATACGAAATCCTCAAATATGTTGTTATCATCACAATCTCATTTATAAGGATTCGAACCCTTGGGGTTAACAACTATCATAAGAGAAAATAACCCACAAGCTAGCCTAGATTGTTAAATATATATTTTAACATCCAATATTAACTTAGAACCTTTTAGGATACAAGTTACTAAAATATAGACGGTCTTCGTCTTTTAATCACATTAAATAACTAAGATATTTTAAAATTTATATTTCGAGTCTACAACAATATTGATATGATTGAAAAATAATATAAAAAATACCTTCTATTAATACTTAAGATTATAATTTTATAGATAAAAATCATTGAATGTATAAATACATGATTGACTATAGGGCTTATATCCAATAACTAGAACAACCACAAGGGGACTTGCTAAGTTGTATTAAGAGTCTAAACATGATCATTTTGATATTTCTTCATGGAAATTTTGCTTAACGTCAAAGTGGAATATCTTAGTTATGATGGTATGTGTGATCTTTATCTTTGAGGAAATGATAGCTATGTAGATGCGTCATTATACTTTGATAATACCAAGTGAAGTATTCTAGCCATGGATTTTCAAGGAATTTATTGGGTATGATAAAGCATAAATATGAAGATTCCAGTATGCAAGAGAAAATTTATAGCCCTCAATAAAGAGGTATGTATCCTATATGTTTAGATTTAATGTAATTCAAAGATAATCTCTAGCCAGATTAGTTAAGCTATTAGGATGAGATTCCAATTGATATCACAAGATGAGCTATATTATTAATCAAATACAAATGGTTAAATTAGGGGTTTTGACTTTATTTACACTCTATTGGTTACTTGGGGATCACAAAGATAGAAAGATTGAATAATGTAGTAATCACGACTGAGTAGGTTCACTAGACGTAATTCCGATCAACTAGATATAGCTATGGAATATTGGTAGACGTCAATCATAGTTAATGGGAATACCATAAATAAATAGTTTTTTTACGAGGATAAAATTAGAATTATTTTAATTAATTAATTTTCGCTATTCAACTTTTGATAAATACCTAATAGGTCAAACACAGTAAAGAATATGAGTGATAATAATATTTTAGAAAGAATTGGTAAGAATGTCGGACAACTTAAAAAGGTCCAAGGATAAACTGTAAAATAGGAAAAAGATTGGGCCATTTGGCAACCCCTACACAACCTTTTGGCTAGGGCTGTGCACAGGTCGGGTAGGCCAGGACACGGGTCGACTCAACACCCGATCCGATGTCTGTCAAGTCAAACAATTTTAACCCGCAACCGACTGTAAAATGGGCTCAATCGAATTTTTTCGGGTTTTCAGGTATCGAGTGGGTATAGGGTCGGGTGGATTTTCAGGTTGGACTCGGGTTGAGCCAGGTCGGACAAGAAAATTGTTAGTCTAGCCCAATTTATCTGTTTCAACTTTAAAATCAAGCAAAAAATTAATCAAAATTCAACAATATCTCAACAAACCATTCAAAAAAAAATCACAACTTAAAAAAAAAAAAAAAAATTCAAAACCAATATAACATTCAAAACCAATATTACCAATACCTCCGTCTAAAATAATAATGTCTTAACCCTTAAATAAAATAAAAACTATAAAATAAAAAATTACAAATTCATCAAAATCTAGTAATCAACACAAATAACCCCATGAGGCGATGCATCTTCCAATTTTCCTTAATTAACATTGTAGATGGAACTTCAAGAAATTACCTAAAATAAATAAATTATAATTAAAATAATATAAAATAAAAAAAAATAAAAAAATATAAACAATTAAATAAATAACCTGAGTTGAAGATGAGCCTTGCGAAGGATTTGATATCTCCAAATCCAAATCCTCTACAATTATACAAAAATGAAAGAACAATTCAATTTAATATTGTTGTTTTAGTCTTATGAAATATTTAATTGAAAAAACAATGAAAAAACAACATAATTTAAATTACCTAGATCTCGTTCCAACTCCTCAATATCATCAATCCCCTTTCGAAGCAAAATCGGCAGAAAAGCTTGAAGTCAATTTTGACAACAAATAAGAGCTTCTACCATCAATGGAGATAAAGAGCTATGAAACGGATCAAGCACATGCCCCCTAGTACCAAATGTCGATTCTGAATCAACTGTAGAAACCGGTACAGCCAACACATCCCTCGCCAATCGAGATAATACTCGGAACCTACTATTGCTACTCTTCCACCAACCTAAGATGTCAAAATTCTCATCACTTCCACCTTTAGGATTTTCAGCCAAATATTTATCTACCTTATTTTTACCCCCCAACGATTGTCTCCTCGCTAAAAAAATATGAAAACAAGAAACGATTAATCTATGGGGATCATCCACATCTATATCGACCGACTTCTTTGAAATTTCACTAACGCCACTAGTACTACTAATGGAAACATTCTCAACAGTTGGCAATTCAAAATAAGCATAACAATCAAACAACCGATTCAAAGTATCTTTTACTTTACCAATTAACTCATTTGCATACACTTCATCATACATATCACAAAAACAAAATTGAAGATAAGATAATTTTTTCCTCGGATCTAAAACTACAACAATATATAAAAGAATATTTATCTTATCTCCAGCCCTCCAATATTTATTAAACTTCGCTTTTATATTAAAAGTCATTTTCGATAGCAAATGATCTTCACTTTGAATTAGCTCATTTATTTTTCCATAAATTATAACTATCTCATCAAAAAACATATTTGAAATAACAAACAAAGTACCTGAAAATCGATTTGAAGCCAAATAAAATAACCTCAAAAACTTCAAAAAACAACAAACATTTTCCCAATCTAGACTACTTGGTGGACCTCTAATAGGGGTAATTTATCCATTTATTTCCAAATTGAATTTGATAGCTTTTTGGTATTTTTATCGTGTTTTAATTTGTTTTAATTAGCTTTTATTTGTTTTCGTATAAATCAGGTGTTTAGGACAAAAATGAGCTAAAACGGTTGAAAATCAAGCTAATCGATGGGCGGACGATGGAAGAACGGTGAAAAAATGATGAAAAATGCCAAGTTGTCCACCGCTGCAGCGCTGAAATAACAGAGAGCTCAATTTCACTCTGTTTGTCCACCGCTGCAGCGCTAAAACAACAGAGTGCCCACTGATAAACCACCGCTACAGCGATTAATCCACTGCTGCAGTAGTGACCACTGCCGACGAACCCACCACTGCAGCGGTGAACCCTACACCTGTAAAGTGTTTTTTTTTAGATATTTTGAGATATTTTTGTTCCAATATCCTCTCCTCCTCTCATTTTTTTAGCCATTAGACCTCATTACAGAGATAATATAGGATATGTTTTAGAGTTTTTGGGGAGCTCATTCAAACCCGAAGAAGAAGATCATAAAGCAAAGAAAGAGTAACGCTCTCTGAGTGGTTTTATCATCGGATCTTCAGATAACGACTAAGTTCCTTTGTTTCTTTCTTTATTTATTAACTTTGGTAGTTTGTTTGAGTATGTTTAGCTCATTTGTCATTGTATATACGGTTATGGTCATTGGCTAAACATGGATTATCTATGAGATTAACATAATTTATGAAAATATCGTTTATTTGAATTGTGTTTTTTTAACGGTTGTTTTTCGCTATTCGATTGTGTTTACCATTTTTGTATTTTCATTATATGTTTATTTAGATATATTGAGAAATTGGGGTTTGACACTCGGGAGAGGTAACCCCGGATTCAGACTAGGGTTTAAACACAACGCGACGATCTAATGACCTAGGAGGGCATTAGAAAGTGTGCAATCCATGACGTTGGGGCAAGACTCATGTGACTATGTGTTCTACAAAACGCTAGAGGGGGACTTCGGTGTTAACGCGAAGTCACATATTCATTCACTTTACACTCAGGAGATAGAGTGAATGAGTTTACGATACTAAGATTATCGGATAGGTCAAATATCGTTATTGTTAAATAAATGAAACCAAACATATTTAAGTAAATAAAGTTAATCTCTAGATAATCTATTCCCCTAAACGTCTCAATATAGTATACTTAGTTTAATTAGTTTAGTATATTATTAATATAAAAAAACTATATTTTTATCGCCTAAATAAAGTTTGGTTATGACAATTACGGTACTCAATAATAATCTATACCAATCCATGTCAATACAACAACCCTTTCTCTTCCCAATCTATACTAAAACTTGATCTGTACACTTGCGGTAAAAGTAGCGACATAATTTATGCTCTGCCAACCTCCACCACTCTCACCCATATCGTTATCAAAAAAATGATCATGATATTTTCCATCTTCAATCTCCAATCTGCTAAAATCTTTTTTGAATTTTTTAGTATTCTCTAGCATCTTAAACGTGGAATTCCAACAAGTTGGAACATCAATACACAAGAGACTCTTCGATTCAATTTCAAGCAACTCAACACATTTCTTAAAAGCATTAAATCTATTCGGAGAACCTTTAACATATCTAACCACTTCTCGAAGCTTAACTATTGACTCATGTAATTCTTTCAATCCATCACAAACAATCAAATTCAAAATATGAGCACAACAACGCATGTGTAAGAATTCATGACCTAACACTATACCATTCCAGTCTTTAATTACTCTTTGCAAGAATCTAATTGTAGTATTATTAGAACTAGCATTATCAACTATTAAGGTGAAGTAACTATTAATATTCCATTCACGCAAACACGATTCAATTTTTTTCCCAATCGTTTCCCCCTTATGATTTTCAACAATACAAAAACTTAGTATTCTTTTATATAAAACCCAATCATCATCAATAAAATGACACGTAAGACACATATAATTCAAATTGTGTATTGAAGTTCAAGTGTCTATGGTTAAGCATATTCTACGAGCTTGCAAAATTTTCTTCAAATTCTCTATCCTCGTGATATATCTTCACAACATTTCTAGAGACCGTAATACAACATAGAATATTTTTAAATTTTGGTTGCAAAGCATAACAAACTTTCTAAAGCCATAATTTTCAACAAATCTAAATGGAAATTCATAAAAAATAACCATTTTTGCAAGAGCTCTTCTAACTTTATACATGGAAAAACTAGTTAATACAAGACTATCTTGTCCATATTTTTTAACTTGACTAATTAATTGAGTTTGTCCTTTAGGCAACTCCCTATGCGGATGATCGTTACAAACGTGAAGGTGAGCCTTTAAATTACTAATCCTATGAGTTTTTACGTTTGCATGATACACTTTCCCACAATATTTACAAGACGCCATTTGATTTCCATTCTCATCAAGAAACTTTTGAAAATGACTCCAGATTTCAGAAACTTTTTTACTAGTATTCCCACGTTTCTTCACATTTTTAGGCAACGGGGGTTTTTCAGTAGTAGGGGGAGTAGAGATAGTAGTTGGAGAGTTACCTTCGAGGGGTGTAGAAAAACCCTCAGCGTTAGCATGTTCCATAATAGCAGAATCGGTCGAGCACATGGATGGAAGGAATTAGCAATAAAATACTCCCTAAAAAATGAGAGAAATAATTTTCACTTTTTCAACATTCATAAAGCAAAAAAAAAAACAAAAAAAAAAAAAAAAACCGGAAATAGAAACAGAAACGGAAACGGAAATAGAAATACATACAACAAAAACATACACAGGTTCAAACGTCTTTTCCTTTCATACCAAACACGTGTTTTTTTTTTTTTTAGGAAAAATCGATAAAAAGTCTCATTTTTAAAGTCTAATTGGTGAAAAGTCATTTTATGTTATTAGGTTTTGATTTAATCCTTTAAGTTAAATTTCACTTGTGTTTCAGTCCCGCATTGCAGGAATTGTAGGAATATTGTAGGAATTGTAGGGAGTCCTTAGTAAGTACATTGAATTTTTATAGTGAATTTTGTTACATGTAACTAATATTAGTTACAATTTCATAATTGTTAATTTTCACACATATTTAGGTATTTTGGGTGACGTGTACTTTAGTTACATGTTACAATTACATATATATGTGTAATATTTTGTGATGTAACTGAAAAAATATCAAACTTTTTAGTTACATATCAGAAACATGTAATTAAAAAGTTATATATTATTGAAACATGTAACTGAAAAAATTAAATTTTTTAGTTACATATTAGAGACATGTAACTAAAAAGTTACACATTATTGGTACATGTAACTAAAAAATATTAAATTTTTTAATTATATATCAGAGACATGTAACTAAAAAGTTATATATAATTAGTTACTTTTAACTAATTATATATATTTTGTGACATCAAACAAATTTTTTACACACAAAATTGTTACATATAAAAAAATAAAAAGAAAAATTACTTGCAATTAATATAGTAATATTGCACACAAAGTAAAATTACATGTAACTGACGTGTGACTATCATATGTGGAAGGCTTCCACCTTTTTAAAACAGATGAGACTAAATCAAAAAAATTTACCGCTTCTGGGACTTTTGACCAATTAGAGCTTAAATGTTGGACCTCCCACCTATTATTCTTTTTTTTTTTCCATCCCATTTTCCTTCTTTATTTTTTCATTCATGTATTTTCCACCCCAACAGACCACCTTAAGGTGGCATTTCTCTATTGTTTTTCCCAGAATTTCTTCTGTTCGGGAAAAAAAATAACGTGGTGCAAAAACATAAATTCGAGAATGATTCGATTTTTATATTCCCAGAGAGTTGTTCTCAAAAATTGGGAAACGAACAGAAACATTTTTTCTTCCCTCATATGTTTTCTTGGAATAGACCCAATAAAACAAATATAAGAACACTAAACAAGCACCACCAAAGGTTTCATGAAATAGAGTTAGAAATCAAAGAACAATTATGTTTTATTCCAAGAAGTTTATCTAAAAATCTAGGAGTAGAACATAAACCACATTTGTTCCCAAATTTCAATTTCTATAACAAAACAGAAATTTGAGATCGAAAACACAAAGCAAACGGGGCCTAAAAGAACATAAGCAAATCATCACAACACAATAATTTTGAAACAAATAATGTATTCATGTTTTAAAGTAGAAACAAAAACAAAAAACAGAAACTGAAACAAAACAAAACTGAAACAATCATACAGAATCAAACAAAACGGAAACATATCATACATAATCAAATAAAAAATAGAAACAAAATAAACAAATTGAATTCCCTAATCCATACAGAATCAAAATTAAAATAGAACACTAATTGAAACAAAACACTTAATCTGGGAACATGGAAATAGAACACTAAACAAGTAATCAATTGTTACAAAAACCTAATCCAAACATAACACAAATTGAAACCCTAATCCAAACAGAACACTAATTGAAGCAAAAACCCTAATTAAAACAAAACAGTAAAACACAAACACTAATTAAAAGTTTGAAACAAAATTCAAAAACCGAACAACAAATAAATCGAACAAATAGAAGAACTCACCGTTTTTTGCCTTCTTTCAACAGTAGATTTCGTGTCTCACGATTCTCAAAGATTGAATGTTTAGTTTTGGATTTTGTCTTCAAATCAAACAAGAATGGAATTGAAGATGAGATGAACCAACCAAATTGAAGACGAGCTGAACCTTGAAAGGCCTTTTATAGCCATTGTCATTTGTCGAAGAAACAAAGAAAAGAAAGTAGACGAATCGATAGAATGGGAGAGAGAGTTTTGATTTATGAAGTGACGAAGACAATCAACTAATGGCAATGTGCTGATGTGCAAATCAAAACGTCGTCACAAGATTTTGGAGGCTGGAGTAATGAGAGCATGGAGAGAATCAGCGACGCTTAGGTTTTCAATGGAGGATATAGGTTTTCGATGGAGAGAATGAGCGATGATGTACTAGTTTAGGATGTTTTAGGTATAGGCCGGTGGGGTCGGGTGCTTTGCGGGTGAGCGATATGGATCCGACAACCGAACCGCCTCATTTGTGATCGGATCGGGTTTTACCCGATCCGATCATTCGCCCACATTACACCCGATATTTTTGGGCCGGACCGATTGGGTTTTTTGGGCTGGTCGGGCCTGTCGGATATTCTGCATAGCCCTACTTTTGGCCGACCCTCTCTCCTTTTTATACACTCTTGAGTTGCTTGATTGCTATCACATTTAAACAAGTCAAACCTATCCTAATCTTCCTTGATCTAGTAAACTAAATACTTAGAAGATTGAATGAGCACTATTGGTAGGCAATTTTTCACATAAATACTGTTAGAGACGAGATACTTCTGCAGCCTTTTGGAGATTTAGAAAAAGAAAAGTTCACACCTTTAGAACTTCTAGATATGTGGTTGGAAAAAGCTCTAAATGTATCTAATCTATTCATTAGATTAGAATTTCTTTATTTCATGTCACATAGATTGTCAAGTGAGAAAAAATGAAAGATAACATTTAATTAAAAAATTTGTTATTTGCTACGCAAACCAATATTTTATTTTTCATTTCCTTCCAGCACAAAAATGTAGAGTAAGATGAACTCCACTATGAGAGCTTTGCATAATGACAACCTAGTCAACTTGTTCGGGTCGATAAGTAGTGTCAGCAAGGGGTCTTGGTAGTCCTTCTCTACCAATAACAACCTATACTTCGCCACCTCTATGCCATTTAACATCTACATTATAGGTGTATATGGAGAGGGAAAGGGTAGGAATTCTAGAGAATGGGCAGAGTAGCAATTTTGGTTTGGACTGGAAGAAGGGTGAGAGAAATATGGGTCTCTCTCTCAAAAATGTCACCTAAAATAGTTGTTGAGTTTACAAATTTATCAATTTTGACACATAGTTGTGATATCTTTTCCTAGGTTTGGGTTAGCAACACTGTCGATTTCATTTGTTTCAGTGGATGGATGGAGATGTAGAGGGGTGATTGTTTGGGTAGTGGGAGGAGGGGTGAGTGAGACGTGTTTTGGGGTTTAAGTGGTTGTAGTTAGAGGAAGGAGAGACAGTGGTAGAGATAGGGAGGGCAGTGACGGTGGAGATGGGACTGTCCCGATGGCTGCAACATAAGAAAGAAAGTAGAAGAAAAAAGAAAAAGAAAAATAAGGAAGAAAAAAAATTACAACTTACTTATTTGAAGTAAATACTCCTTTTCATTTACTCTCTCTAAGTTGAATTACTTAATTATCCTCTTAAAATGACATGTAGCACTCATATGAATATTTCCATCCAAATTAACAATTTTTTTACTATTATTTTTTTAAATTATTGTGATTATTTAATTTTTTTTTTAATGATCTATCAATTTCATTCTATCCTAATATTTAAGACGTTTTTATTATTTAGTCCCCATTCAAAAGGTTATGTAGAAAAAATCATTTTGAACAGTTTATTTAGATATCAGACCTCCAGGTACAATCAATTAAGTTTTTGGTTCTTTGTCAGACAAAAAAATATAGTAAAAAGACACATATATCCCAGAAACAAACCATATCTCTCTTATCTACGTTAACTGTTCACTTTATCCTCTATCTCATTCTCTCTCTCTCTCACTCTCTAAACCTAATATCACGTGAAAGAAGAAACCAATCCCCCCCTCTCTCTCTCTAAAATCTAAACCTAACATCAGACGTAGATTGATTAACACGACTCTTCTTTCCCGCCGATTTCAATTCCATAAATCAAATTGATCCGCTGAATCAACTGATAATTCTCATCCACTAGCCATCGCGGCACCGCCGGATCTCTTTCATCCGGAGGATTTCGATTCCGTAGATCAGTCGACTAGCAAAATTAGAGTCCGACAATCGTATCGGAAATGGTAACGTCATTGTTGTCTTCGATGTTGATGAGGAAGCTACTGTTGGGGCTAGGGTTTTGGGTGCAGGGACTGAGGTGTTTTCCATGGATGGGAGTGAATTTCTTCCTAAAGGACGTCTGAAAGTGGATCCATCGACACTTCAGATCCTCCAAAACTCGGCCAATCTTCCGATGGTCGCCAAGCTATTTTACAGCGTACTCTCCGATTCTCTATACATTAGCGGCGAGCTTTTTGCGCCGGTGACATTGAAGAGATCTCTATCTCCCATCTACAACGGCGGAGAACTTTTATGGGTAACGACGGTGTTCATGGATCTGACGGTTCATTCTCTCTTTCTCTATCAATTCTCTCTCAATCTTCTCTCTCTCTCTCTCTCTTCATTTGAGATTTGGGTTTCTAGATCTAAAATCAAATCTGGAGTTTCCTGATCTATTTTTTCAGATTTGGAAATCCATAACATTTCTCTCTCTCTAAACCTAACATTAGGTTCATAAGGGAGCAGCGGGAAGAACGACCGACGGCGACGGCGACGGGAATGGTGTATATGGTGGTTAGAAACTTTTGGTGGTAATGGTGGTGGAGGTGGAGGGGGTGTTCAATTTACGTTAACGCTAGTGTTTGCGTGATTTTTCACAAACATGTTTCTTCCAAACAACGTGAAATGCGTTAATGTTAACACAGAAGAGACCCCCAAAAATGTACATTAACGTTAATGCAAACACAACCTAAACACACATTCAGATCTGAATTGGAAAATTTCTTAGGGTCTATTTAGTTGTTCTTGATTTTTTCTTAGGAAATTTTGAAATCTGAATTGGAATATTTCAGATCTGAATTGGATTTTGTTGTGGCGTTCTGATCTCGTTCATTTCGTGCCGCTCATTCTAGGTTTTGTTCAATTTTTTTGATTGTGTTCAAATATAGATTGATTTTTCTCGATGGTGGTGGAGGTGGATGAGGTGTTTATTTTTACGTTAATGTTAGTGTTTGTGTGATTTTTTTCACATATGTTTTTTTGGACAACATAAATGTGTTAACGTTAACATAGAAAAGACCCAAAAAATGTATATTAACGTTAACACAGAAAGAAACCCCCCAAAAATGTGCATTTATGTTAACGCATACCCAACTAAAAAAAAAACACCACATACGATGGTGAAATGCGTTAATGTTAACACACAAAACCCTTAAAAATACGTTAATACTAAAAAACACACAGCGATGATTAAAATGTGTTAACATTATATGGTATGTTAATATTAACTTATAGAAAAATCCTAAAAAATAAAGATACATTAACATTAACACACAAAAAAAAGATGTACAAGATGCGTTAATGTAAACACACAAAATACGCTAAATATTCAAGTAGAAAACAAAATACGTCAAGTGGTGAAAATGAGTTAACGTTAACGTAACACACATAAACATATGGGGGAAAGATACATTAGCGTGCAAAAAAAAAACATGAATGCAATAATGTTAACGTGAACAGTTTATATTAACGTTAACACTATACTGTCTAATTTTGTCTTGTTGATAGGACAAAATGATAGATTTGTAAATATGAGTAAACATAGTAGTCAAAATGCAGAGACCTTTTTCTAAAATTTCTGTAGGGCTTGAAAACTAAAAACATTATGTGAGGGAGTTTGAATCCTCTATAGCATATCTATAGAGGACTAAAAAATAAGAACCCCAATATTTAATGAAAAGATATTATAAAAACGTGGTTCTAATTTATTTATTATATAAATATTAATGCTCTTTAAAAGAAAATAAGTTAGAGAAATAAGGTGGCATTTGGTTAGTGTTCCCACTTTTCTCAACCCACTTGGAATGGGTTGGGTTGGGTTGAATTGAGAATTCTGTTTCCTTCTGAGAATAGAATTGTGTTTGGTAATGACAAAATTTTATTTTGTGCTGGAAACATAATCGCATTTGATAGCACATAATTCTAGAATTGTTTTCTCATTTTTTTAATAAAAAATATAAATAAAAATCATTTTATATGCATACACCATTTCCCTACAACCGCCATAAAAGACTTACAAAACAGAACAATCTAGGAGGTCTCTCTAAGACCGACGATGATCACAAGAGTTAGTCGTTACCTTATCAGCTCTTCAATTCTCACCGCAATGACTCGGTAAAATGGGCTGGTATTGATTGATAATCCCCTATTTGTAATCGATATTTGCGAATTAAGAATCGAAATTGCAAGCTGAAATCAAAATCGACATCTCAATCCAAAATCGAAATCGTAGTCAAAATTTAGAAGAGTTGAGAGAGTACCTGATGTAGTATCGACAAAGCAGAGACGATATAAGCGTTGGGCAGAGACGATACCAGATGGCGACGGTGTGAAGTGAAGACAACGGCGAAAAACGAAAACAAAATTGACTGAACCCTAGCTCGTTGACGGCTACAATTTCATTGATGAAATCGAATTCTGGTCCACATCTTCCACAAAAATAGATCTGCAACCCAATTCAAGTTTTTCAGATCCTAATAAATGAAATTGATATTAAGAAAAAACCCAAATGAAATTGATATTTTAGAAAACAATCCAATCCGTTGACGAATCGGAAAATCTCCCAAAATTCGGCGGAAGGAAGTGATTTGCAATTGACGAACGACGATGGGAAGAGAATCCACATCCACCACGAAGTCATTTTTTGGGCACGACGATTGACAATTTGCGAACACCAATCCACATCCACCACGAAGACAAAGACACACAGAGAGGCGATTAACGATTTGTGATTAACGATTGCAAGGAAATGGATGGCGAAGACGACGGCGGGTAGGAGAGGAGGAGGATAAATGATTGCGAGGAGATGAGGATGGCGAAGATGATTGTGGGGAGAGGAGGAGAACGAAGACGACCTGGAGGTGGACGACGAACGACGAGGTGTTTGACGAAGAGAAAAAAATGATAGAAATGAGAGAGGGAAAAAAGAAATAGAAAACTTTCTTTGTTTTGAGCTTAACAAAAGTTGAACACAAGACTTACTAACAATTCTAATAATTCTGAGCGTGTCCTAATAAGTGGGTTAAGTTTTCTGGGCAATTTTTTTTTTATTTCTCATTTACTTAGGATTTTGAGAATCCATTCTCATTTTTTTGGTTGGGTTGGGTTGGAATGGAAACACTAAGGGCCTATTTGGTAACAATTTCTATTTCCATCCCATGCAGTGGAATGAGAATGAGATTGGATGGGATGAGAATTATGTTTCTTTTTTGGGAGTAGAATCGCGTTTGGTAACGATATTTTTTTTTTTGAGAACATAATCGCGTTTGGTAACGATTTTATTCTAAAATCAAGTTTTTTTTTTTTTGAAAACATATATTTTTTTGTTTTGGCAGGCGGTGCCGGACGGTGGCCGGCCAACAATACTAGAGGTGACTGACGACGGTTGCTGGAGATGGCGGCCGGTGACTGACGGAGGTCGGCCGGCCGACGGATGAATGGCGGCGATGACCCTCTTTAATTTTTGGGAATGTAATGAAAATTTGTAGAAATAATTTTTTTTTGTTTCTCAAATTTTAAAAAAAATGAGCACAATTTTTATTTTAGAATGAAATGGGAATAGAAACAAAAAAATAAAAATAAAAATGAGAGTGTTATTAAAGGTCATGTCCAATAAAAATCTAGAAATAAGATCAGAAAGAATTTTTGGATGAGAGTCCTTACCGACTCAAACGGGGCCTAAGATTCTCTAGTCCAATAGCACGGAGAAAGCTTGAGAAGGTGCCTTCAACCACGTCATAATTCCCGGAGCATTTTGTTTCTCAAGTCCTACAGCGCGGAGAAAACTCGGAAAAGTCCCTTCAACAACACCCCAATTCGCACATCGTTCTCGTTTACTTGCTCTACACCGTTCCGCTGTTTTTTGACCCCTAAAAGCGCAAATCACGACAGAATCTATTTGGACTTTTCCTTTATGATGCTGTTAAGAAAGATATATAAAGAGTTTTCTTCTATTCTTATCATGGCGTTTTAGCATATGAATTTCTGAATTTGGCTGGTTGGGATTCATTGTTCACGGTTACTCAAGTGATCTGATCTCCAGTTGGAATGTTGCCTAAATTGATAGAAATTAATGTTCAAGTTTGGGATTTCAAGTTCTGATCCTTGCTCTAGGTGAGTTTTCTAAGTTCTATTGATCTTATTCTATTTACTTTTGTGATTTTTTATTGGATAATTGTATGTGTTCTCAAATGGGTTTCACCTAATACCGAATTGCATATTTCGAATTCGCACTTGATTAATTTGGTAATTATTTACAAGGTTACTTTTTTTAGCTGTCTATTAGTTAGAAATTGCAAGTAAATCGAGACGGGTTAAGGGGGACATTTGAAATTCTGAAGTTATCTTGAAAAATGAATTGGGTCTTGATTAATAGGACTTGTTTCATCTGAAAGTGAAGTGGGAAAAAAAAAAGCTACAGTTTCCTCCAAAGTGATAATGTTCTACAGTACTTGCAATTTGTCAGTATGAAAAGTTGTTAGTTACCAAGTACTAACATTAGTAGAACAATTCTGATGTTCTCGTAGGCTATTGGCTTGGGCGCTTCATTTGCATGTTTATTCTGCTGAAGGAAAAGTTGGAAATGGATGTCGCAAGTAAAACGAGAAATATGCTTGAGGGGTTTGTAAGAGATTCATCATTCAAATGGCTGATCAGAAATCGGAGTTCGTTTGAGGAAGAATTTGAGGAGATGGGAAGGTCTCCATCTGCTGGAAAGAATTGGTTGCCAGAGCTCTCTCCGGTGGCAAATATAGTGGTCCGTCGATGCTCAAAGTACGTTCCATGCTAAACATATTGTTTCCCCATCTAGTTTTACTTCTTTTGTGACAATGGCGGTAGGTTATATAAAATTAATCTCACATGTTTGTGCATTTTGGTGGTTTCTAAATATAAAACCAATCACGATTTCGAACTGAACCATAAGGAAGTTACCACGTTTTGATAGTAAATTCTAGCTTCAATCTCTCTACTTTGGAGTAAATTCTTAATGGTGTACAGTTGCGTTTACCTTCATTAGGTTCTGCATACAAAAATGATAACTGAAGTAGTTCCATCAATTTAAATGTTCGTATTGGCCTAAGATCATCCCAAGGGATACTTACTATTTCCTATTTTTACATCAATAATGCAGAATCCTTGGCATTTCTGCAAGTCAACTTAAAGAAAACTTTGATGGAGGGGCTTCTGATTCTCTAAAGCACCCATCACGATATGCACGGAATTTTTTGGAATATTGCTGTTTTAGGGCTCTTGCTTTGTCTACACAAGTAACTGGCTATCTTGATGACAAAAGGTTTCGACGCCTGACATTTGACATGATGATTGCTTGGGAGTTTCCAGATCCTGCCAGCCAGCCATTACTTAATGTATGTTCTGCGTTTTCATTTATAGCATTCATGGGTCTGGAAACCTCTCTCGTGGTGCAAATATATTTATTGATATATTTATTCATGTAAGGAATACATCTATGACCAATGTCTATGAATTATTTCCAACTTTCCATTGTGGATTGTGGTATAACTTGTCCGGTAGCCCATGTTTACTTGTTCATAAGCTTTGAAAAGCGCCAATTTGAGATTTTTATTTTATTTTTTATTTTTTTTATTTTTTGTAGTTTGTTCATAAGATAGCCTTTCCCTCTTCCCCTAGATACAAATGCAAGAAGATTTTTTTCTTACCAGTACTTGAAATTGCTCTGACTGCAGATGGATGAAGATGTTACTGTCGGTTTGGATTCCTTCTCTAGAATCGCTCCAGCAGTTCCCATCATAGCCAATGTGATTATCAGTGAGAATCTTTTTGAGGTGCTTACATCATCAACTGGTGGCCGTCTTCTGTTTTCTATCTATGAGAAGTATCTTAGTGGATTAGAAAGGTAAATTTTCTGTTTGCATTATTCCTCTTGGAGGATTATATGAGTGCAAGTGATCTTGATGGGTTTGTTTTCATGTTCAATTTGGATATCGTTGTTTTAATAACCAGTACGACCGTTTGCTAGTAGTTTCTGAGAATCAACAGTCTTTTTTACATTTGTGACGTGGATCTTCTAGCCAGAAAATTCACTCATAAGATAATTGAAAATAATATTTTCATTTGCAAGTTCAGTTCTGATTGTCTTAAACTATTAATGTATTTCTTTTATTTACATAGAGGTACTGTTATCAATTATTCTGAACACTAGTGTATAAAGTGTGCTAACCCAACTTCAATTCCCAAATGTTAACCCATTCATTGTAACCCATCCAACCCTAATGTCTGAATATTTTGACACTAATTTCAGATAATTACTCACCCCAACTTTAAAAAAGTTAAATATAATTGTTAATACTAATCTCATAGAACCACCCTAAAATCAGACTAGAACACTGATGTTACCATAATTTTATATTTATGCGGTTAATAGTTTCAACCCCAATTGAGCAATCATAATGAATTTTAATAGAACGGAATATCTATTACTAACCTACTACCCTAATTTATATTTAAAAAATCCATCGTAGTGCAATTTCAGTCAAAAGCTCCCTGGAGCGAGATTGGTTGGCTGGTGGGGGTCTTGGTTGGTTACTAGGTGGTTCATGGACTCGTTGGATTTGTGGCGGTCAGCAGGTGAAGATTTGCTTGTTGTGTTTTGGCTTGAAATAGAGGGGAAGAGAAAGGGGGATAGGAAAGAAAGAGAGAGAGAGAGAGAGAGAGAGAGAGAGAGAGAGAGAGAGAGAGAGAGAGTTTCTGTTATGTGGAGAGTAGATACGCTCTGTGTTTTATTTTGAGGGTGGGAATTGATCTTAGGAGAGAAATGTATGGTGATTCTTTGGGGTGGGGAAATTGGGTACTAGGCGGGAGAATTTTTCATAAACCAAAAAACTTTCCAACTATATGGATCCAATTCAATCTCATCCCCTAAATGTGCCTGATTTGTATTATAGACTAGTGTATACTGTATACCCCGTGCTTGAAGGCCCAAATGTAAAAATAAAATAAAGAATTAAGCCTAAAAATATATTTGAAATTTATTTTTACATCATTCAAAATCTATTTAATTGTTCATCAATAATCCTGATACAAACATTCAATAAAGCAAAAAGTCACGCCAAGAATGTGGGAGTAAGGCATCAAAATAATAAAAAAATATTAAAATAAAAAAATTAAACATGGATTGTAAAATCCAAAAATTTAGGAAAAATTGTTCTAAATTTTAACAAATCAAATAGGGGGTTGAAAGTGCATTGTTCCGTGCTGGTTCGTTGTGGTGTGGATAGAGGTGCATGGTGCGTTGGTCATCGGGTTTGAGAGTGGGGAAACTAGTTAGGGATTGAGAGAGAAAGGAAACATGGCTTTTAATAGAGAAGGTTTCCATTGTTAAGGGGAGAGAGAGAGAGAGAGAGAGAGAGAGAGAGAGAGATGTATGTGGAATGTTCACCTTGTTTGGTTTAATATTCCCTTAAATTTTTTAAGCAAAACAGGTTTGAAAAATTCATAATTAGTTGTATTATTATATAGATATGTTGCTAATTTAGATGCAAGTGTTTTAGCCCGAGGGTATGATAATAACAAGAGCCTAAATTTTGACATCAGTGATATAACTACCTACTTGGGCTAGATTTATGAGCATTTATGCGAGAGTACTCCATTTGAAGTATGCTACCATATTTTTGGAGAAAGCAGGACATGATTGTCTCACACGTCAATGCAAGTATTTTTGTGTTTTTAGATGCATACTTGTGTTCGATAAATAAATAAGTATTTGTATTTAGTCAATGAATACTTGTATTCAATCTTCTCCAATGATGGCATGGAGGTAAACCAGTTGTCATTCTGAGGGGGTTTTGGGTCCGTCGGCCCTTTTTTGTTGTCTATGGAGGTAGTGGAATCAAGAACCTTTTTAAAGGAAAAATTTTGTTTTTAACTTTTTCAAAACAATCCTTTCTTGTATATGGTTTGTTTTTGCGGAAGGGTTATATCCTTTAAGGAGCCTTGAGATTTTTGATTTTCTTGGAGAATTCAATGCTTTGCGGTTTTCTACGGGGATTCATGGTTTACCTTGCATTTATTTTTTATAATATGTTTTTTCTTACTTGGCAAATATAAATAAATAAGAAGTATTGTTATCAGCAAAACTAGAAATGAATAAATCAAAAAAGGGAGACATAGTACACGTGGTTCCTTTTGTATGAGATTTGTCAAAGAATCAAAGATTATATGTAATTTGGTCTTATCCTAACTCATGGGAAGGTTGTTGGTAGTTTGAACCTATAAAGCTCGAGTGGTAGAAGCACCTTATTGTTGACAAACTATGAAGCACAGACACAACGAGAAGCATTAACAATGGGACACAGGCATGGTGACTCGCCAAATTCAAAACAAGTAGGATACAGGTAAGGATATATATATATATATATATATATATATATATATATATATATATATATATAACCAATACATTTTTACATTTGAGACATTTTTGACCATTGGACCTTTGGGTACATATTTGAGTTCACGATCTCTATTTTGGGCTCAATATATTGGCAGCCCACTTAATAGGCCTAAGACCAAATATACCATCATCAGAAGCCCCCCGCTCTTGAGTCAGGATTTCAGGACCTGGGAGATGAGGAGGTGCCAAAGGTTGATCATTTTTTATATTTAGGTTTAATGATTTAGAGTAATAGTGAAATCGAGGAGAATATTACGCATAGAGTCAAGGCAGGTTGGTTAAAGAGAAGAAGTGCAGTTGGGGTGATTTTTCATCGTAGGATTCCATTGAAATTTAAAGGAAAATTCTATAAAATTGCTATAAGACCAACACTTCTGTATGATTCAGAATATTGGGCGGTAAAAATGAATTGTCTGGAAAATTTGGGTGACAGAAATGAGGATATTGCGGTAGATGAGTGGGAACACGAAAATGAATAAAATTAAGAATGAAATTATTAAAGAGAATTTAGGAATAGCATCCATCGAAGAGAAAATTAGAGAAAATCATCTACGATAGTTTGGGCATGTGCATAAAAGACCCATAGAAGTACCAGTGAGAAAATGTAATTTAATTTAAGTGCAAAGACTACTAGAGGGAGAGGTAGACCTCAGAAGACGTTAGATAAGATTATTAGAAATAATTTGATTACATTAAACCTGACAGAGGGGATGACCCTTGATCAATCACTATGGCATAAATAGATTCATGTAGCCGACCCTACATAAGTGGGACAAAGACTTAGTTGTTGTTGTTATTATTTTGGGTTCAGAAAACATGGGAAAACAATGGCTGAACTAGATGCTTTAGTGGCTCTATCGCAGAAGGAAATAGGTAGGAGTGAGGGTAGAGCTGGTGAAGGTCTCAGAATAAGATTGTAGTCTGATTTGGCTCTGTTTTGGGTTTGAACAACAGGGGAAAACAGGGGCTGAACTAGATGCTTTTGTATCTCCAAGTATGATGGCTATGGCAGAAAGAAATTGGGCAGCTTCTAGGAAGAAAGAACAGCCTGCTTTGATACCATATTTGAGCAGAGAATAAGTAATTGGATCTGAATATTAGTGCCATATAAAGGCTATCACATGTTTCTGATAGACCATTGATTAAACATACATATGTGAGACAAAGGATAAGCAATGAGATGAAAGATTAGTTGCAGGGGAAGCTTCTTATTTCTGTTATTAGGAAGTTAGTTAGATGAGTTGGAAGTTGGTTAAGTTTGTTAGGTGGTTGGTTAGTTAGAGTTTGTTAGTTGGAGCTTAAGGTTAAGATCAAGTTTCAGCTATAAATAGCATTGAGGAGGGATAGGAAAGTACCGAAATTTTGAGATCAAAAGGGAGAGACTAGGCTCTCGAATTCCTAGCTTCCATTTCTGTTTTTCTGTATTCTTCATTCAATTGATTGAGTGAATTCAATACATTTTCCTTTCATCTATCAATTTCTTAGTCTATTAGTTCAGTTCATCAAACAAATATTGAAAGAGATCTAACAATTGGTATCAGAGCAGTACTCTATTTTGGGGAAAAAAAATTGCACAAAAAAAAATTGAGGCATTAGAGGAGAGAATGGATGTGGTCTGCCATGATATTGATGCTATTCGGTTTGAGGTTCAGAAGATAGGAAGTTTGGAGAAAACAATGGCTATTATGATGGAGAAGCTGAATTCAATGGCACGAAGAGAAGAATTGAGCTCGACTTCACGGATGGAAGAAAAACACAAACAATCGCAGGAGAGGGATTCACAGACTATCGGAGGTGAAACTTCTACTGAGTCGTTTGGGAATAGAGCTTATCGGAGGTTAGAATTACCAATTTTTTCAGGCGTAGATCCAGATGGATGGATATTTAGAGCCGAACGTTATTTCACGATGAACAGAATGAACGATGGAGAAAGATTAGAAGTTGTGGCCTTGAGCATGGAGGGGAAAGCTTTAGCTTGGTTTCAATATGTAGAAGATAGGTTTAGATTTCGTACCTGGAACGAATTCAAAATGACCTTCTTAAATCGATTCCGATCGAGGATGGAGGGATCACTGTGTGAGAAGTTCCTCGCCGTACGGCAAGAAAACACCGTCGAAGAATATCAAGGACGATTCGAGGTCCTAGCTTCGCCATTAAAGGGACTGTCGGAGGAAGTTCTCGAAAGTACTTATCTCAATGGTTTGACATTGATGATTCGAGCGAAGGTTCGGCTTCTCAGACCTACCAATCTGATCGAGATGATGGAATCTGCAAGGATGATCGAAGAGAAGAACGATATCCTACAATCGTCGCGGGTCGGACCTGGATCCAATGGATCGTGGAGCAGATCAACAGGCTACGGGTCGGGTTCTTCTTATTCGAACCCTAGGTCTACAGTAAACAGTGCAACGACGGCGTTTCGACCTTCGAATTCATTACGATCGTCTTCAACGGCAAGCACAGGCCACGCCGCCGGTAATGACCAGAGGAAAACGGCACCGGAGACAGCGACGATGAACAGAAACTCATCAACCTACAAGCAATTCACCGATTCGGAGTTACTGAGCCGACGCGCAAGAGGATTGTGTTTTCGTTGCGATGAAAATTTTTTGCCTGGTCATTTGTGCAAGAATCGGAAATTACAGGTTCTGATCGTTGATGATGCTGGTGCGATTGAAGAGATTGGAAAGGAAGAAGGGGAATTCGATGTACTTGAGCTGGTGGAAGGAGAAATCGAGTTGTCTATGAACTCGGTAATGGGGTTGAACGATCCTCATACTATGAAATTGAGAGGGGAGATTGGAACTCAAACAGTTACGGTATTAATAGATTGCGGCGCATCACATAACTTTATCTCTAAAGATGTAGTACAGCGGCTGAATCTACCAATAATGGCAACCACGGCGTACAAAGTGATAATGGGAACAGGAGGCACAGTGTGTACTGATGGCATTTGTAAAGGTGTGCTACTATCTCTTCCAGAAGTAGAGGTGGTAGAGGATTTTCTACCCTTGGAATTAGGGAAAGAAGATGTCATTTTAGGCATGCAATGGTTAACAAAACTGGGCTCAATGCAAGTCAATTGGAAAACATTAACTATGAAGTTTACCTTGGGTCAAGCCACGGTAATGTTAAAGGGAGAACCGGGACTTTGCAAAAGACAGATATCGCTCAAGGCAATGATGCGTACGGTGCAGCATGAAGGATGTGGGTATTTGCTTGAATTGGGAACCTTAGTGTCAAGGAATGGAGAAGAAGCATTAGAGGTGGAGGTGTCCCAAGCTGTCAACAAATTGCTACAGGAATATTCCGAAGTGCTGGAGGAGCCGAGAGGGCTACCCCTCAACGGGAGCGAGATCATTGTATCATTTTGAAGGAAGGCGTTGAACCGGTGAGTGTGAGACCATACCGGTATCCACAGGTGCAAAAAGATGAGATTGAGCGTTTGGTAGGTGACATGCTGTCAGCAGGTATCATACAGCCGAGCCACAGCCCATTTTCGAGTCCCGTTATTTTGGTTAAAAAGAAAGATGGTAGCTGGAGGTTCTGTGTGAATTATAGAGCTTTAAATCGGGTGACTGTTCCAGACAAATTTCCAATACCGGTGATAGAAGAGCTATTGGATGAACTACATGGAGCACGGGTTTTTTCTAAATTGGATCTCAAGTCGGGATATCATCAAATCAGAGTGAGCCCTCGTGATGTGCCTAAGACAGCCTTCAGGACTCATGAAGGCCACTATGAGTTTCTGGTGATGCTGTTTGGGTTGATGAATGCACCATCGACTTTTCAAGCTTTGATGAATGAGGTATTTAAACAGTACCTTCGAAAGTTTGTATTAGTCTTCTTTGATGACATTCTGGTATATAGTTCATCTATGGAGGATCATCTGGACCACTTGAGAACGGTTTTGGAGACCATGAAGATCCATTCTTTAGTGGTTAATCTCAAGAAGTGCGTTTTCGGACAGAATGAGTTGGAGTATTTGGGTCACATCGTATCGGCTACAGGAGTCGCAACGGACCCTAGGAAGATCCAAGCGATGGTGGAATGGCCAACACCCCCTAACCTAAAAGCCTTACGAGGATTCTTAGGTTTAACAGGGTACTATCGGAAATTTGTCAACAATTAGGGGCACATAGCGGCACCACTTACGAATCAACTCAAGAAGGATCGTTTTGGATGGAATGAGGAAGCACAAAAGGCATTTGAGGCTTTGAAGGTGGCAATGACAACTGTGCCTGTATTAGCTCTTCCTAATTTCCATCAACCGTTTGTGGTGGAAACGGATGCTTCTGGTTTTGGCATAGGTGCGATATTAATGCAAAATCAGAGACCAATAGCATTCTTTAGTCAAGTCCTTAACCAACGGAACCGAACTAAGTCGGTCTACGAACGCGAGTTGATGGCTATTGTGTTAGCAATTCAAAAGTGGCGACCTTATCTTCTGGGACGCAAATTCATTGTGCGGACTGATCAGAGGAGTTTACGATTTTTGCTCGACCAACGGTTGGTCTCGGACGAGCACCAAAAATGGGTATCGAAGTTGTGGGGCTACAATTTTGACATCGAATACAGGCTTGGTTCTAAGAACAAAGCGGCAGATGCATTGTCACGTAGAGAAGAAGGGTGCAAATTGGCTGTCCTCACTGTTTCATCTTGTGTGCCAAACGATGATTTGAGCAATGCTGTTGACGCTGATCTCATTTATGGGCCTATCAAACAACAACTATTACAAGGATCAGACTCTTTTCCTGACTACAGCATACCGCATGACATTTTATTATACAAAGGAAGGATGGTGATTCCGTTGGAATCCACTCTCATTCCGACATTATTAGCCGAATATCATGGGGGGAAAATGGGAGGACATTCTGGGGTCTTAAGGACATTTCAGAGGTTATCCAGAGATGTCTATTGGCGAGGAATGCGGAAACAAGTGCAACGTTATGTGGCCGAATGTTCAATTTGTCAACGGAATAAACATGTGGCTCTCAGCCCTGCAGGATTACTACAACCACTACCGATTCCGGAACAAGTTTTTGAAGACTTATCCATGGATTTTGTAGAAGGGTTGCCTAAATCAGAGGGGTTCAACTGTTTATTCTTGGTGGTTGACCGTCTTTCGAAATACGCTCACTTTATTACACTCAAACAACCTTTCAACGCCCAAGATGTTGCTGCAGTATTTGTGAAGGAGATTATTCGCTTACATGGGGTGCCTCGCTCCATTGTGTCGGATCGTGATAAAGTGTTTTTAAGCAAATTTTGGATGGAGCTATTCCGTTTATAGGGAACAACATTGAAGCACAGTACAGCTTATCATCCGCAAACGGATGGCCAAACCGAAGTGGTTAATCGGAGCATTGAGACTTACTTAAGGTGTTTTGCGGGAGACAAACCCAAGCAGTGGGTAAAATGGCTACCTTGGGCGGAGTATTGGTACAATACTTCATACCATTCATCCGCGCATACTACTCCATTTCGCGTTCTCTATCGTCGTGATCCACCACCGTTGTTACGTTTTGAAATGGGTTCCGCTCTTATGTCCGAGGTGGATACGCAATTACAAGCTCGGGATCATATTCTCGAGGAACTCAAATTTCACTTGATCCGTTCTCAAAAACGCATGAAGGACTATGCGGATAAGAAGCGACGCGAAGTTGAATTTACGGTGGGAGATTGGGTCTTTATTAAGCTGCGTCCTTATCGTCATAAGTCTTTGGCGCGGAAAGCAAATGAGAAGTTATCTCCTAAGTTTTTTGGTCCTTATCAAGTGCTATCTCGAGTTGGTGCTGTGGCATACAAGTTAGATTTGCCTTCTACTACCTCTATTCATCCAGTGTTCCATATTTCGGTGTTGAAGAAAGCAGTGGGCATTACTACCAGGGTGCAACCCATTCCTGAGGTTCTTACGGAAGAGATGGAGTGGCAGGTGGAACCAGAAGCAGTGGAGGGAATACGCTACAATGCACAAGGGAAGTTGGAGGTCTTGATTAAATGGAAGCACCTGCCGGATTTTGAGACATCGTGGGAAGAGTTCGAGTTTCTCAACGCGCAATTTTCCACCTTTCACCTTGAGGACAAGGTGAGATTTCGAGGGGGAGGTATTGATAGACCATTGATTAAACATACATATGTGAGACAAAGGATAAGCAATGAGATGAAAGATTAGTTGCAGGGGAAGCTTTTTATTTCTGTTATTAGAAAGTTAGTTAGATGAGTTGGAAGTTGGTTAAGTTTGTTAGGTGGTTGGTTAGTTAGAGTTTGTTAGTTGGAGCTTAAGGTTAAGATCAAGTTTCAGCTATAAATGGCATTGAGGAGAGATAGGAAAGTACCGAAATTCTGAGATCAAAAGGGAGAGACTAAGCTCTCGAATTCCTAGCTTCCATTTCTGTTTTTCTGTATTCTTCATTCAATTGATTGAGTGAATTCAATACATTTTCCTTTCATCTATCAATTTCTTAGTCTATTAGTTCAGTTCATCAAACAAATATTGAAAGAGATCTAACAGTTTCTTACTTACGGACTGTACAAAATCTAAATAAGGGAAACAGATCTACAGCTTTACTAACTAATACAATAACGAATCACTCTATATTTAATTATGTACAGCCTGGAAATCCTCAAGGATTCCTGCCATAACTTTACTGCCAGCCCATGGTCAACTTTCCAACAGGTTTCAATACGGCCCCAAAACCGAAAAGCAATTCATGGTTAGCCCGAGAATGACCTCGCACTAACAACTAATAGAAGCTGTGGTTAGTCCGGTTCACAATTTTGTGTATTTCATTCTTATTCTTTTTTTATTCTTTGGTTCTCACTTGAATGACTTCCTCCTATTGGTTTTCTGTTTGCAGTATTTTCTTATGCCATGGACATTATGTGAATTCATTTTGCTGTTAAATTTGAGATTCCGTTTTATCTAGCAATTGCATTTATATGTAGACTGAGATACCAGAAATCCATGTCCTAAATCTTTTTTTATTTCCTTTTTTTGTAGGGCGATAAGAAGATTTAACACTCAATCAGAATCATCACTTCTTTCTACTACACGATCAACAAGAGGTGAAAAGATCCTTGAAGTGGACGGGACGGTGACAAGTCAGCCAGTTCTTCAACATGTCGGGATTTCTACGTGGCCTGGTAAGTTCTCGGCATAATTCAGCTGTGTTACTATTAAAAACTAGGGAAACTTTTTTAGAGGTCGCAAGATTTCAAAAATCACTTTCTAGGTCCTGTCTCATGTGTAAAAAATTTACTGTTACAGGACCCCATAAAGTGGTGTTTTTATGGGATGGGACCTTTGGGGGAATTTCCCTAAAAACCATGCCAACAAATAACTGGCCATATAACTAGGTGAATCTAATAAATGGTACTTTGCTCCATTTAGTAAATTTTTATATTTGTGATTGCAGGTCGATTGACTTTAACTGATCATGCTCTCTACTTCGAACCTCTTCGTGTTGTATCTTATGATAAGGCAAAAATATATGACCTCACGGATGATTTGAAGCAGGCCGTTAAACCTGAGTTGACAGGTCCATGGGGGACAAGGCTTTTTGACAAAGCAGTCTTGTATAAGTCAATATCCTTGTGAGTCACCATGAACACTCCCTATGCTGGCCAAATTTATTCTATATGATTTGTTGACATGCACCTATATACTATGCAAAATTATGTCGGTTGATCTTCTTCTTCTTCTTCTTCTTTTTATATATATATATATATATATATCATAAAGCTGTATTTAGATTGTTGGTGTCGCTTTTAAATTTTCTAGGGTTTTCAATGTAGATTGGAGCCTGTTGTGATGGAGTTTCCTGAGCTTAAAGGACATACTCGTCGTGACTATTGGCTAGCTATTATTCGCGAAATATTATATGCCCACAGATACATTCATAAGTTTCACATTTCCGGGGTTGACCAAGATGAAGCACTTCTAAAAGCTATACTTGGAATTCTTCGAGTTCAAGCCCTTAAAGAAATGAGTACTACTGTTGCTCTTAGATTTGACTCTCTTCTTATGTTCAATGTTTGTGATCAACTTCCAGGTGGAGACCTTATACTGGAAACACTTGCTGACATGTCAAACTCGAGAGAGTTAGACCGGACAAACAGTCCGAACAATAGAGGTGGAATGTATTCAATGTCGGCTTCGGGCATGGCTTCTAACTTGGGGTTTGTGTTTGGGACAAGTTCTAGTGTACCTAATGAGGCATGCCTTGTTGTGGGTGAAATAACAGTTGGAGATATGAGTCCACTGGAAAGAGCTGTTATGGAATCCAGAAGCAACTATAAGAAGGTGGTGGTTGCACAGGCAACAGTTGATGGAGTCAAAGTTGATGGCCTTGACACCAATATGGCAGTAATGAAGGTGTTACTATTACACCATACCACTATTATTGTTATTATTATGTGATTTTAGTTTTCATGCTGGGGTTGGGATTTTTATAAATTGGTAAAGGGCAGTGGAACTGCTGATTCAAGTGGTTAGTCTAGGGAGTTATGAATTAAGTCTTTCTTGCTATGTGGGCATATCATTTGGCATTGGCACATTCTACTTATCCTGTCTTCTCACCCTGAAATTTCCGGGAAATGTCTATTTTTCCTTAGTTGATGATCATCTGTTAATGCAGGAGTTACTCTCTCCCATGATAGAACTTGGGAATCGGCTGCTTTCACTAGCCTACTGGGAGGACCCTTCGAAGTCATTGGCTTTCTGTTCGATTTTCACATATATCATTTACAAGTAAGATGTCTCAATTGAGTTAATTGACAATCAATTTTCATAGCACTGATTTAGTGTTTTGGAGTACAAAATTAGAGCTCAGCATTGGAATTGCAAGTGCAAATGAACCATTGTAAAAAATCTAAGAATTTATGTGCTTTCGTTTTCAGTTTTAATGACATGGAGTCAATTCCGTGTTCCAATACACTAGTTGTCTTTATATTGCAAAATTAACATAATGTGGCCTATTTAACAGTGATTTTCACATTAATCACGACCTTATTACTGAAAATAAATCCATCAAGTTTCGAATTTTCTTATTGATGAACTTCATGTTTGAATGTAGGAGAATGGCATCCATTAGAGAATCAGGTTTCTATTCTTCAAATAAATAAAACGACATTTTTTTTTTACATGGTGCTCTTTTTCAGGGGATGGCTGGGGTATGTGTCAGCATTGCTTCTAATATTTTTTGTGGTCTTTATGGTACTCACACGCTATCTTCGCCAAGGAAAACCAGCTGATGAACTCAAGGTTATAGCACCTCCGACAATGAACACCATGGAACAGCTTTTGGCTGTTCAGAATGCAATCTCTCAAGCTGAGGAGCTAATCCAGGATGGGAACATTGTTCTGCTCAAGTTCCGTGGCCTGCTATTGTCCATTTTCCCCCAGGTATTTTTGCTTTATCCTTTTTTTACTAGCAGGAAGCCTTTTTCTTTTTGGTTGGGGGGGTTGGGGGGGGGCGGGGTTCAAGTATGTCATATCTACGAAAAGGGGCAATTTATTCTAGTCGAATGGGTTGAAAAAGAGAATGAGTATTTAAACTCGTTTCTTCTGGAAATTGAGCACAACCAATGTTGGTGTATCAAATGACGCATCGATCTAAGCCTTGTGCACTAGGCTACCCTTTTGAGGTGATCGTAAGTTTTTATAAATACTTCTTGATTTGTTTAGTTGATTGGATAATTCATTTTGGAGGGAGCAATCACATGAATATGGTAGACTTCTGTGATATCAACCTTGTGATTTGTTGGAAGGGCAATATGTAGAGCAATTCCATTGTTTTGCAATTTTTTTGAACTTTTAATCGCATTGACTTAAAATTTACTTGGCAGCCGTATAATATTAAAATACCAACGATCACCCCTTGCACACTCCTCAAAATTGCTGATGTCATTGAATTTTTATTTTTTTATTTTTTTATTTAAAAAAAAAAAAAAAAAAAAACACACTTTAAAATGCAATAACATTTAATACATTTCTCTATTTAGAAGAAAGATTTAGATCAGAAAAATGCGAAGCACTGATTTTTTCAAACCCACTAGACACTTTATCAAATCTCTGATTTCATCTTCAAGTTAATTAAGCATATGAATACTGGGAGATAAAGCAGTTGCACCACAAACATAAAGATAAAAGTGGAAGCATAAAAAGGATGACACAAAGATTTTACATGGAAAACCCAAAGGGTCAAAAACCAAGGCTCTGCTTCGCAGCACGACGCAATCCACTAGAAAGCAATTTGTATGGAGCTACATATGCCTCAACGTGACACTTCTAGTCTTATGCTGCTAGTTACTTCCCTTGGAGATCTTACCGATTGCATTACTTCCCTTGTGTGCCCAAGCTGGGTTCAATTCCGATCCACACCTTGGCTCGATCTTCGTCCTTGCCAGCTTCGAATCAATCTGCAACCCTTGATCTCATCCCTGGAACGATTACTTCTTTCTAGGAGATATTTTGCTTCACAGACCTTGTAGAATCTGATCTTTGTTGCAAACAGGCTGATTAATCACAACTTGCAAGTTACAAGTGATTGATGGTGGTGGTGGTTTTCAAAAACACCTTGACAATTTTGAACTCTTCGAAAGATCCGAAAACAAAGAATTGATTCAACGGGAGAACATTTAGAAGAAAGATTTAGATCTGAAAAATGTCGTACTCTCTAAACAAAAATGCTATAAAAAAAAAAAGGAGGTAGGGGTTGTTTTATTAAAAAATCGGCAGCTTTGGAAACATCTTCTAGCCCTAAATTGTCAATAGGAAAGATACAGGTCAAACTCCGTTAATCGGGAGCTCTTGGATCTGCGATAAAAAGGGAGATTTTTAACTTTATGCAACAAAAGGCACGGGGAGAGGACATTGTGTGGAGCAAAATTGACGGGAATTTGGTAAATACTGAGTTCAGGGATGCTCAAGCTATTTTTTCTGGATCTTTCAATTTCAGATCACTCTCCCGTGTTTGTAAAAAATTTGGATGGTACCAAAAAACACTCTCCTTTTAACTATTTTTAACTTTTGGGCTGACAAGGAGAGGTTCATGGATGTGGTTAAGAAGGCTTGGGATAGACCTGTTCGGTGGACTATGATGTATTGGGTCACTTAAAAATTGAAGGCTCTAAAAAATGATTTGAAGTTCAATAAGGAGATGGTGACGTTGCTGATAAGGCTATTGAAACTATATTGAATAGTCCGCATGCTATTGGAAATGACATTTTCAATTAAGTGTTACTGGCTCAAGCAAAGGTTTTAACTCAAAAGTACTTTCAAGCCTTGGACAATGAGAGAGAAAAATTAAAAACAAAAATCTAGAATATAACCGTTGGAGGCTGGTGATAAAAAAACACTGCTTTCTTTTTTAAATCCATGACCCAAAGAATCCATATCAAATTTTAAGTGGGATAGTACTGAATATTGATACCAAAGGGCTTGAGGGAGTTCAAAAGGAAGCTATTGGCTTCTTCGAACAACTAATTGGTATTAAGGGGATAACCTTGATAACAAGCTTGAGAAGCTTCAGGAGATCATTGTGACCATGTTGAGTGACAATTGAAAACAGAAACTAATGAAGCCTATTATTGCTGATTAGATAATGAAGGTGTGGTTCAAGTTTCATAATTAGAAGTCCCTAGGACCTGATGGCTACGGTGCATATTTTGTTACAAAGGCTTGCAGTATTGTGGGGGAGGATGTTTACTAATGTTGTTTCGTACTTTTTCAGTCTGGTAAGTTGCTCAAGGAAATTAAGGCTACCTATGTAGCACTGGTGCCCCAGAATCAGTGTCCCTCAAGCATGTATGATTTCAGACCTGTATCCTGTTGCAATTTGATTTATAAGGCTGTCTCTAAGTTGTTGGCAAACAGACTTAAAATGGTGTTTTCATCCTTGGTCATCCTTATCAAACTTCTTTTACTTTGGGTAGGAAAAGTTGATATAACATTATGTTGGCTCAAGAGTTGTTGAGGAATTATCACAAACAAGGTGGGAGTGCTAGGTGTCTTATGAAGGAGGACCTAAAGAAAGTCTATGATACAGTGGATTGGAATTTTGTGTTGATCACTTCGAAGGCTTTTGTTTTTCCGAAGCTGTTTATCAAATGGATTGAACTTTGCTCAAGGGCTTCTAGATTTTCCATTTCCTTAAATGCTGGGCTTCATGGCTGTTCTGCTAGTACTAGAGTTTTATGTCAAAGGAGATCCTATTTCTCCTCATCTTTTTGTGCAGGTTATGATATTTTATCTCTTATTATCCATAGAGCTATTGAGGAAAATGACCAGCGCAGATATCGTTAGAGGTGTGGGACAACCAAGCTGGCTGAACTCTCCTTTGCTGATGATTTGTTGTTGCTCTGAAATGGTATAAAGGCTCTCTGTACTGGGTGCTTCGAAAACGTTTTCTGAATTATCTGGCTTGGAGGCTAATCAAAGCAAAAGTGATATGTTTGTGGCTGGTGTGGATGACATTGTGAGGGAGGAACTCATTAGTCTGTTTGGTTTTGCTGAGGGGAAACTTCCAATGAGATACCTTGGTATTCCTTTGTTCGTTTCCAAAGAATCCAAACTAACCATGCGAGATTGGTGAACACTTACTGAGAATGTAGAAAACAGAACCAGTGCTTGGGTCAACGGGTATCTGTCTAATGCTGGTACAGTTGAGCTTATTAAAGCATTTCTTACTAGCATGCAGGTCTTCTGCGGTAATCACCTAATTTTACCTAAGAAGGTCTTGAGGAAATTGGACCAAATCTTGAAGAAATATCTTTGGTCTGAGGTGGATAAGTGTTAGCCCCTAAAAAAGCTAGAGGATAAGTTGACACGGACTTGGTGCACTTTGCTACTGAACGTGGTGCATGCAGCACAAACGAAGGCGTCGGTATATGAAGGCACCAACTTGGTGCATATAGCTAAGCGAACTTGGTGCACACGGTGCCCAGTAGCGGGGTTGGCAAGGAATATGCACGGAGGTTAACCAAAGTTCGAAGGTAGGCGAATGTTGGGCGAGGACATATCTCGGTTGGCAAAATGTCGGCACGGTGGTGCCAAATTAGGGTAACATGACACAAAACGTGGACGCGCGGCTAAGCCAAGGAGTCTAGTCAACTGTGGGCAGGGGTCCACTATTGACCCCATTAGGACTCAACGAATATTTTGATGTCTTCTGCTGCCATTTAAATTATTTTAGCTTAAAATATTATAAGAGGGGTGCTCCTCCCTCCAAACCCAAGGCAAGGAAAGACTCTAGGCGTGCTGTGGGGCGTCGGCATGGCAAGGCAAGGCAAGATGACTTCCACATGGTAGGAAGCTTGGGGTAAGGCTTACCCAATAATATCGGTTTGAGGCATAAACCGAGGCGCGGTGCGTTAGAGGTCAAAGGCGTCGTGGGACAACACGAGCGGGTGTTGGGCATTGTGATGATGATCCTAAGCACAATGCTAGGATTAGTGCCATGGTCATGGCAACAAGCAAGACTTGGTATGCGGCTAAGGCAATGAGTGTCAACATGCGGCAATATGCGTTGGAGGAACGGGGTGGCGTTGGACCAAGGTGTTGGGCACGTGTTGGCGTATGGTGCAAGGCAATCTTAGGTGCGACACTAGAATTGGGTTTCATGGGCACTGCATGAAACCAACGGAAGACCTTGGTGTAACACCATGGTAAGGTGGACAGAACGTGGGCACAACGCTATGTTGTGAGCAATGTCATGTGTGCGACATGATGCACCGTTGGGCGCAGCAGTGTATTCTGTTGTGAAAAATGCATACGGCAATGGTAAGTCGTAGGGCGTGGCGACACAACAAGATGCAACGGAACAAGCGGATTGAGCCGAATTGTTGGGACTTAGCTGATGTGTGAAAATTGGTTAAGTGTGGCAGTTTGTGGAACATGTGCTGAACACGTGGGTCAGTTTTTGGATTATAGCCATAAAACTGACCAAGTAACTGCTCATGACACTTATCTAGCATCTATGTGGGAGTTCTATGCATGTTGCCTAAGCAGTTGGGTCTGTCAATTGCATTATTTGCCTATAAATAGGATGCATTTTGGATTTTGTAAGGGCAGAGATGTAGTGAGTTTTGAGTGTTCCTGCAACCCGTCAGCCAAAATTGTGTAAGCGTTTCCTTGTTTTTGCTGAGTAATAAAAATAAGGTTGGCTGCAGCTGTAATTCGTTGTGTTTCTTACTATTTTCTGGTGTGAATGAGGGCTCTGGGTTGCTGTGACAGTGGGTTGTCTAGGAACGCTTGAGCTGTTGACTAGTTGGTGGGCAACTAGGCCATCACGGGTGGGAAAAATTTCAGTTCGAAATTTGAACCTGTGACAATAAGTGTAACACTGGTGGTAAACTAAGCTGGAACCATGTTTGCAAGCCTTACAGAGAAGGGGGTTTTGGGCTTCGGAGTATGGTGGAGTGGAATTAAATCCTATATGGCATTTGTGCTGTGCCATTGATCAATCTACTTTGGTTTGCTGGATTAGAAATCTGATTTTAAAGGGGAGAAGCTAATGGGATGTGAAAACTCCTCAAGTTTGTTTGTGGAATTGGAGGAAATTGCTTAAGTTAAGAGAATTGATTAGATCTTACATTCAACATAAGATTGGTGATGGAGAGAATACAAAATTGTTTTTTGACAACTGGCACCCTGGAGGGTGACAGGCTGATTTATGAGATGGCTATTCCTATGAGGGCTAAGGCTAGCCGCTAGCCACATTGTGGAAGGTGATGATTGGAAATGAAGTGCAACGAATTCTCCTTGCATCCTAGTCATGAAACAAGCTTTGAGGGCTATCAAACCAAATGCTCGAAACAAGTATGAAATTAGGTTGAGTATTAGCAAGAATGGTGAGTATGATCTGCTGATACTTGGTACTGTTTTAGGGGGCAGGGGAGATGTTTTTCCATGGCATAAACTTATCTAGTTTAAAGAAAGGAGCCTACGCACAATTTTATTCTTTGGCTAGCCTCTTTGCAAAGGTTGGCTACTAAAGATAGAATCAAGGAGTATGTTCCTGTGGACACTAGTAATTGCATCCTATCTGGATAGAGGAGGAATCTCATGATCACCTATTTTTTCCATTTATTCTTACGAAGAGGATTTGGGCTTTCATGGCCATGAAGTGTAAAACCCCTCAATCTGATAAATAGGAGATCATTAATTGGGGCTTGAAGGAGTGGTATGATAAGGGCATTGATAGCTGGATTTCTGAATTGGTGCTTGCTGTTGTGGTGTATATTGTATGGAGGGAGAGAAACAGTAGAGATTTTCAGCAAATAGTTGCCAAGGAAGCTTTGTATCATGTCCATAATAGGTTGTTTACTCTCAAAATTGGGTTCGGCAAATAGGAAGAAATGGTGTATTAGTTTGCAATTTGTTTTGATTCGGTTGTATTGGGGTTGGGGATTTGTATATTGTTTTACGGTTGTGTTTTTCATCTTGTTCGGCTTTACCTTTGTTTTTGCCTTGGTAGCTGTTCGCCCCTTGTGCAGTTAATATACTGACTATGCGGAAAAAAATAAAAAAGACCATTGACTAATCATTAGGAGATACAGCAAGGCAAAACAATACTTACTGGAACTCACATTTCACATTGACCAATTTGGAACAAGGTTTTAAATAGCAGTATCGGGTTATGTAACAGGAAAGGTCGTGACGTAATAATATTAGGAGTGTCGGTCTATCCGTAACTGAAATTGGCCATAATGGTTGTGAATATTTTTAAATCTCTAGAAAGCCCTTTAAAACTCAATAATTGTTATTTTTCTACTCCTTTAACCCTAAATAAACACATTCCAAGAAATATCGACATTTATCTATATATACAACACGTTAACAATATAAAAAAGGCGAAAATAGAAATCAGATACCGAACAATCTTAAAGAACAAGATAATGCACATCTAGTGAAAATATACTATACAAGATAAAGAAGAGTAAATTTTACATCATGTCATCATAGTACTAAATACCAAAAGGAATTACGTGAAGGTTCTTTACATTCTGCATTGGCATAATCACAAAATCTGATTTTGTTTCTCTTCTCTATATCCACCGAAGTAATTGAAGGTGTAATGATCATAAGTGGTGTTGCCACTGCCACTAGATTCTTCTCTTTGTTGTTGCTTGTAATTAACTAAGCTATTACAACTTGAGCTCTCTTGATGTAGTGGGACATTGTATTGGTATGTAGGTGGTTCCTATGAGCATTCAGGAGGTTGGGGCTATCCTAACAATGTGGTGGTGGATAAATGTGATGTGATTGTGAAAAAGAATACGAGGGATAAGGATATGGTGGTTGAGGCCAATGATAACTATCCCCTTGATATCCTCCAACCCCAAGTTGACTAAGGCTGTTTGTGATGTCATCCTGTTCATCAGGATTCGAGAATTTTGGGTTTTAACGTCTCCGTCATCAATTTCCATCACTAGAGATAGAAACATTGTCGTGATTTAGTAATATCCCCAACTTTGACACCGCTCAACTCTCCACAATATGGGGATCTACTAATGTCTCCTCCACGATTATCATTCTAATGATCACTAGACCGTTCACTAGGTGGGTTTAAATGATGATCACTATTAGTGTCACTTTTATCTTCCGACGAACTATTACTCTGACGACGTTGAGGTGCTTGACTGCTAGTGGCATGATGTTGCTCATCATCACTTACTATTAAGCCTCTCTTTATTTTTTAATTAATTTAATAATTAATTCAAATCAATAAGCTTATAATCTAGGATTAGTTACAAATTATAATCTAAGAGCAGTTACAAATAATCATGGTGTCCTTTTAGGTACCAAAGGATTCGTTTGGTGGCAATAAGGTGGTGTGTCCGAGGTAGGCTCATGAACTGAGCAACATGATGAACAACATAGGTAATGTCTGATCTGGTGAAAGTGAGGTACTATAAGGAGCCAACCAATTAGCGATACTCAGTGGCATCTGATAGAAAATCCCTGTTTTGAGATGACAACTGAGTCTTAACATATGCAGGGGTGTTGCGAGGTTTGCAGTCATCGAGAATCGTGCAAGAAGATTGACAATATACTTGAGTTGAAAGAGGTGTGAGACAGTTGTTTCAAGGCCCAGAAAGTAAGATAGGTCACTAAACTCAAACTCTTTGCCAAAAGTGGTGATGAACGATGAAAATAAGGACGGTTGATTGCCAGTGAGTATAATGTCATCGACATATAAAAGAAGAAGTATCACTGCAGAGTTAGAGCGATAGATAAACAGGGAATGATCAATTTAACTCTGGGTAAAAGTGATAGATAAACAGAGAGTGATCAATTTGATTTAAGGTAAAACCATAGTGTAAGAAGAAGGTGCTGAGATGTTGGAACCAACCTCGGGGCTGTAGTTTGAGACTATAGATATCCTTTTGTAGATGACAGACATGATGAGGAAGAGCCGGATCTATAAAACTAGGTGGTTGTGCCATATAGACAGTTTCATCTAGAAGGCCATGAAGAAAAGTATTCTTCACAGCAAGTTGGTATCATTATTCACCCAAAAGATACAACAAGGCTGAGCACAGTATGAACAGTAGTAGGTTTGATTGCAGGACTAAATGTCTCATCAAAATCAACACCCACTTGTTGATGGAAGTCCTTGGCAGCTAGGCCAGCTTTGTATCGCTCAATGGAATCATCTGCTTTTGCGCTTGAGTTTGAAGACCTACTTACAGCCCACGACATGTTGATATGGGGAAGGAGGGGCAAAAACCCAAGTTTTGTTCATCAATAAGGCATTAAATTCATTGCTCATGGTCTTACGCTATTCAGGGACACGAACATCCTGAATATAGCCGTTAGGCTTGTCAATGGGAGATGAAAGCTAAGCAAATAGAGCTTGTGGGAGAGGATATCAGATTATACCATTTGTTTGAACAAGAGGACGACGGGTGTCATCCCGATAACGTGTTACCATCGAATGGTACGGAGGAACTGGAGAAGGAAGAGCCTCAGGGGTGATAGTCGCAGAAGCATTAGTCTGTGAGGGTCGAATTTGTCTGTGTTGATAATGATACGGAAACAGTTGATGAATTGATGGCGAAGCACTATTTTGTGGAGCCGATTGTAGAGGTAGAATAGGAGTTGGTGGTAGTAGAGGAACAAAGAGATTTGAAGAGACCACTGTCATATTCCCTACAACCTTCACTCTGAAATTGTTGAACGTGTGTGGCAAATTGATTTTGGACATAGGCTATAAAGTTTTTGAAATTTTGGAGAACTTCAGATTTTTGTTTCATGAAGTTTGAAATTTTGGAGAACTTCAGATTTTTGTTTCATGAAGTATAGCCAAGTAAAACAAGTGTGGTTATCAGTGAACAACACATAATATTTATACAAGAGACAAAAAACACTGGAGATTGCCATACATTAGAGTGAACTAAAGTAAAGGGAAAAAAATGTTTTTATTTCATGTAAACTGGGAAATGGGAGATGTGTGGATTTACCCAAAGCACATCTTGAGCAAGAAGAGGATGTAAATATAAAAGGAGTAGATAGCAATTTATTAGAACCACTCCTATCACCTTACCTCGTGCTAATCTCATTACTACATATATAGCTTTAAATCTTGTGTTCCGCGCTCGTACTAAGCACATTGAATTAGATTATCACTTTATACGGGAACACATTCTTACTAGCACACACCGATTTTCATTTGTCCCTTCTACTGATCAATTAGCAGACATATTCACTAAGGGGCTTCACAAAATATGCTTTCATCTTGCACGATCCAACCTCGTCTCTCTAGGCTAGCAAGTTTGCTGGGGAGTATTAAATTGCCCCTTTATTTTATAATTAATTCAAATCAATTAGCTTATAATCTAGGATCGATTACAAATTATAATCGAGGAGCACTTCCAAATAATCATTGTATAAATTGAAGCTTTGTCGTTGTTGATATATATAAAGTTTTGATATTTTTACACTTACCTCTAATCAATCTGTATTGTCTTGACCATCTAACAATACTTCTTCTCTATCTTGAATCCATGGAGCTAATGAATCATCTTATTCAAATATATAGTCTAGGTTGATGGGGTCGAATTTCTCTCCAATATCGCGTTAACTTCTTCTTATGGCAATTGTTGGAAAATAACTTAATGAGTACACATGTAATTTTCTATAATAGGAATGCTTAAATTGTGGGAATAGTAAAAGGTAGAATCCCACTAAATAACTTTGTTTCCATTTTCTAGGAGTTAGTTTCCTTATTTATTTCATCTCTCAATTACCTCCTTGTAATTAGCTAGGACTATCTTGTATATATAGGCGTAAAAAGCCTTATATTCAATATATCAAACATTCCTTTTCTTGAGATGGCATCAGAGCTTTAGGTTGTTTTTTTTTTTTTTTAAATAAATTCTAAAGCCTTCATCGCTCCATCTGGTTTGGCCTTCATAGCTGACCATATCTGTTTTAGCATTCATAGCTAACTTTTGGCCTTCATCGCCAATTTTTTCTTCCAAATCCCACGTGACGTGCGGTGTCGCTCCTTCTTCGATCTTGCGCCTCTCCTCTGACGACGGCCCTTGCAAAATCGAACCAGATTGCGACTTCGCGACCAGATCGCGACTCCAAAACCCTAACCAGACAGCCCTCGAAATCGAACCAGATTGCGACTTCGCGAAACCCTTTGCGACCAGATCGTGACTCCAAAACCCTAACTAGCTGCTGCGAACCAGATCGCGAAACTCCCTGACACTCGCCGCCGCATGTCAGATCGTAAAACCCTACCTACAACCGCCACCTTCAGCTCGTGAAGCCTAGATCTACTGTCGCTGCCAGATCGATAACCACCATGGCTGAAAACACCACCTTGTCCACTGAAAACACCACCCTGCCCACAAAAGTTCTCAAGCATCCGACTTCAGGTGATCTGCAGAATGTTCAAGCCATGTACAGGTTGGATGGGAAGAATTATCTTAAGTGGTCCCAATTTATTCGCATGTATTTGAAGGGCTCGGGAAAAATAAGTCATCTTTTGGGTAAAGGACCGAAGGAGGGAGACCCCAAATTTGCAGCGTGGGATGAAGCAGATTCAATGCCTATGTCTTGGTTTTGGAGTTCCATGACTCCTGAAATCAGCGACACCTGCATGTTCCTATCCACGGCGAAGAAAATTTGGGATACTGTTCGACAAACATATTCAAAAGCTCGTGATGCGGCTCAGGTGTACGAGATCAAAGTCAAGACCACTGAAATTAAACAAGGCAGCAACACTGTCACTGAGTACGCAAATGCACTTAAGAATCTGTGGCAAGAGCTGGACCATTATCGCTGTTTCAAGACCAAATGTCTAGAAGATGCAGTAATCTTGAAGAATTTCATCGAAGAAGATCGAGTTTATGACTTTCTAGCAGGACTTAATGCAGAGCTTGATCAAGTAACGGTGTAGATACTCGACAAAGAAAAGGGTAACAAAACCATCTTTGATTTGGGCAGAGGAGAGTCGAAGAGGAGTGATGCTCGAAGCCTAAGCTTCTGAAGGTTCTGTTGTGGCGACAAAAACAGACGTGAAGACGGGTGGAAAGACAGATCTGTCTCGATCCTCAAACCCAGATAGCCGGGATACTCTCTGGTGCACTTATTGCAAGAAACCAAGACACTAGAGTGAAGTGCTGGAAATTGAATGAAAAACCACCAAGCAAGGAGTGGGGAATCGAAGGAGGACAACAACGTAATCTAGGGGAAGTAGCGGAACCAGTCCTATTTCACCATGAATCAACCAAGTTAAGACAAGGGAATGCTTAATATAGAGGAGGTAGAGAAGCTAAGGGGACTTTTGGGATCGTTGGAAAAACCTAGTGGTTCGTGCTCTCTTGCATTCTCGGGTAAGTCTTCATTTTCTCAAGGACTAAATGTCTCAGATGAAACTATCAGGGATTTATAGGTCATTGACTCAAGAGCCACAAACCATATGACTCATTCTTCACTAAATTTTAACACCTACTCTCCTTGTCCTAGCAATCGAAAAATAGCAGTTGCTGATGGTTTTTTAACTATTGTAGCTGGTTTAGGAGATATTCACATCAGTTCTTCTCTAACTTTGAAAAATGTTCTTCATGTCCCAAAGTTGACCACCAACTTAGGGCCCTTTTGGTAACCATTTCTGTTCCCATCCCATGAAGTAGGATGAGAATGGGATGTGATGGGATGAGAATTCTGTTTCCTTCTTGGGAATAGAATCGCGTTTGGTAACAATTTTTTTTTTTTGTTTTGAGAACAGAATCGCGTTTGGTAACGATTTTATTCTAAAATCAAGAATTATTTTTTTATTTTGGGAACATTTTTTTTTTGTTTTGGCCGGCGGCGGCTGCTGGAAGGTGGCGGACGGTGGCCGGATGGCGGCGGCTGCGGCTGCGGCCTCTTTAATTTTTGGGAATGGGATGGGAATTTTTAGAAACAATTTTTTTTTGTTTTTCAAATCTTAAAAAAAAATGGGCACAATTCCTATTTTAGAATGGGATGGGTATGGAAACAAAAAAATGGGAGTGGTTATCAAACGCTATGCCCAATAAAAATGTGGAAATGAGATGGGAATTTTTGGGATGGGAGTAGTTAGCAAATGGGGGCTTAATATCCATTCAAAAGCTCACACATGATATGAATTGTAATGTACTGTTTAATCCTTCTCAATGTGTTTTTCAGGACCAGGCTTCGGAGAAGAAGATTGGACTTGCTAAGGAAAGAAACGGGTTTTACTATCTTGACGAACCAAGCAAGTCACATATGGTGAAAAATAATTTATCTCTGTCATTTCTATCATCATCCAATAAAGACACCATTTGGCTCTACCATTTTAGACTAGGGCATCCATTCTTTGGAATCTTGAAAACCATGTTTCCTACTTTGTTTAGAGGTCTAGGTGTTGAACGATTTCATTGTGATGTATATGAGTTTGCGAAGCACTAGCGTGTCCCTTTTCCAATCAGCAATAATAAAAGCTCAGTTCCGTTTTATTTGATTCACAATGATATATGGGGACCCTCTACAGTTCCAAATGTGTCTCATTCTCGTTACTTTGTCTCTTTCATTGACGATTGTACTAGGGTTTCTTGGATCTTTCTTCTTAAACATAAATCAGATATAAGTAGTGTACTCCCAAACTTCCACAACATGATTCAAGACCAATTTGGGGGTAAAAATCAAAAGATTCCGATCAGACAATGCAAGAGATTATTTTAATCAAGTTCTATCCCCATATTTTCAAAAAGAGGGAATCATCCATGAATCCTCTTGCGTTGATACTCCATAACAAAACGGAGTGGTAGAGAGGAAAAATGGTCACTTGGTAGCCACAACCCGAGCCTTTCTCTTTCACCATAATGTTCCAAAACACTATTAGGGGGAAGCTGTACTCACAGCTGCTTTTATGATTAATCGTCTACCTTCTCAGGTTTAGGGTTTAAGTCACCAATGGAAACAATGTCCCATATCTATCCTGACCCTTGTACAACAAATAACCTCACTCTAAGAATCTTCAGCTGCACTGCCTTTGTCCATGTTCATAGTCGACACAGAGGAAAATTAAATCCACGGGCTCTTAAGTGTGTGTTTGTAGGTTATTCGTGCACCCAGAAAGGATACAAATGCTACCATCCACCTACACATAAATTTTGTCTCCATAGATGTCACTTTTGAGGAAACTAAACCTTACTTTAACCAGCCTTATCTTCAGAGGGAGACTTCATTTAGTGAAGATAAGGATAGAGATCTGTTTCTACTCAATCTACCTACTCGTGACTCAGTTGTGTCCACCGGATCAGCCCCATCTGATCTAATTCTAGCCAAACCTGTTCCAGCTGACCTACCTGTATCGGCCGAACCAGTCCAACCCATATCAACACCCTCACCTATCCATACTAGACCCATAACAGAGCATAATGAACATCATGACTCTATGCGATTTGTGCAGGTTTATTCAAGGAGAAGAGACTCGGATCCTAATCCCATGCACGTCCAAGCTTCAACTCCTAATCCTGAGAATGAGGTAAATACAATTCCTAACCAATCTCAATTAACACCAGACCGTGATCTCCCAATTACTATTAGGAAAGACACAAGAGAATGCACAAAACACGCATTGTATCCTTTGGCAAAATTCGTCTATTTTGAGAAATTCTCACCCTCACATAGGACTTTTCTGGTCAATCTAAACTCTATTCATATTCCTAATACTTTATCTGAGGCATTATCTAATGATAATTGGAGAAATGCCATGAGTGAATAATTGCAGGCACTAGAGAAGAATCGGACGTGGGAAATAGTAAACTTACCTCTCGGAAAGAAGGTTGTGGGCTGTGCAAGTGAGTGTTTACCGTAAAATACAATTCAAATGGTTCTCTTGAAAGATACAAAGCCAGACTCGTGGCGAATGGATACACGCAGACCTATGGTGTGGACTATCAAGAGACATTTGCTGCAGTAGCTAAGATGAACACGGTGAGAGTTTTGTTGTCACTGGCTGTTAATTTCAACTGGTATTTGGAGCAATTTAATGTAAAAAATGCCTTTCTTCACGGCGAATTAGAAGAGAAGATATATATAGACATTCCTCCAGGATATGAGCAACAACTGAGAGGCAACAAAGTTTGCAAGCTAAGGAAGGCGCTCTACGGCCTAAAACAATCTCCACGAGCTTGGTTCGGAAGATTCACCAAAGTGATGCTAGCCACCGGTTACAAGCAAAGTTAGGGAGATCATACACTCTTCATAAAACACTCGGATACAGGGGGAGTAACGGCCCTTTTGGTGTACATCGATGATATAATAGTCACTGGAAACGATGAGAAGGAGAAGGAAGCACTACGAAGATGTCTTGTCAATGAATTTGAGATAAAAGAACTTGGGAGGTTGAAATACTATCTAGAAATCGAAGTAGCTCATTCTAGAGAAGGAATCTTTATCTCACAATAGAAATGTGTGACTGATCTCTTTAAGGAAACAAGAAAGTCGGCATGTAAACCAACTTCCACACCAATTGAACAAAATCATAGACTTGGAGAAGCAAGAGATGATCCAACCATGGACAAGGAGAGGTACCAGAGACTGGTTGGGAAGCCCATCTACCTTGCCCACACATAGCCAGACATTGTGTACGCCGTAAGTGTTGTCAGTCAATTTATGCACAGCCTAAGAGAAGTTCATCTACAAGTTGTCCACTGCATACTACGTTACCTAAAGGCTAATCCAGGACAAGGGATTCTATTTAGAAGAAACACGGGGTTAGTCCTTGAGGCGTATACAAATGCTGACTATACAAGTTCACCGGTTGATAGGAGGTCCACAACAGGCTATTGTACTTTCCTAGGAGGCAATCTTGTAACATGGAGGAGTAAGAAGCAGAATGTAGTGGCAAGATCAAGTGCTAAAGCAGAGTTTAGGGCAATGACCTAAGGAGCTTGTGAATTACTGTGGCTCAAAATAATTCTGGAAGACTTAAAGATTAAGTGGGATGGACCTATGAGGCTATTTTATGACAACAAGTCGGCTATCAACACCGCTCATAATCCCGTTCAACAAGACTAGACAAAGCATATTGAGGTAGATAGACATTTCATAAAAGAGAAGCTGAACAACGGATTAATTATCACACCATACGTCCCAACAAACAATCAACTTGCTGATGTACTTACAAAATGACTGAACAGTGAAGCATTCCAACGACTTATATGCAAGCTGGGAATGAAGGATGCATATTCATCCGCTCAAGGGGGGAGTGTTGGAAAATAACTTAAATGAGTACACATGTAATATTCTATAATAGGAATGCTTAAATTGTGGGAATTAGAGTAAAAGGTAGAATTCCACTAAATAACTATGTTTCTATTTTCCAGGAGTTAGTTTCCTTATTTATTTCATCTCTCAATCACCTCCTTGTAATTAGTTAGGATTATCTTGTATATATAGGCGTAAAAAGCCTCATATTCAATATATCAAACATTCATTTTTCTTTAGAGCACTGTCTGATTTTTAACCCCATATTATAATTTACATAAACAATTTTATTCGGCTTCTGATACTTCAAGCAATTTCTGTCTTTGTCCAACTGAATGTGCTCCAATTACGCTTGCAATTAGAAGGATAAGTTGTCTGGCTCAACCCTTTAATTGCAATCTCTTGAAGTTCAGGGGAAAATGTACAGTAGTGGATCCACCATTCAGTTGTATAAGAAAAGAACATGAATTAAAACGATATTAACATTCCATCTTTTGTCGATCATTATTTAGTGGCTTATTGCCTTTTTCTCTTTTTATTCAGATTTGTATGTGCAATGCACTGCATTCTGAGCGAATACAGTCCCAAAAGAATTTTGCTTGTCATGGAATAACGTAAATCTTCACTTAAAAAGTAAAAAGTCAAAGACCGGCAAAAACCCATGCCTAGAAAGCAATATAATTGCCACTAAAAACCCATGCCCAGAAGTATCTGCTTGCTTCTAATTCTAGAAAAAAAAAAAAAAAAATGAAAAAGTGTAATCAAAAGTATAATCCATGATTTACAATGTATAATTTCCATCATTTTTCCATTGTCAACTACCAATCTTAACTTCATGGGCAAAGTAGGACCCAGAGTTAACTATTACAATTAATGGGAAATACTAATTCGCACTCAAATATAAAATAAGACGTGGGATTATCTATTCTGCCGTACGGAAGCCTCAAAATAAGTTTTGAGTATGCTTCATGGTGAAGCTAAATGGTAAGAAGTGGGGTCGAGAATTTTTGAAGTATTTGCACCTCCTCAAAACTTGATAGAAGGTTTGGTGTTTCCTTCCCCCTTTTTTTTTGGTCTTATTCACTGAAAAGATGCCAAAAAAAAAAAAAAATGAAAAAAACATTCTTTTATGTTCCCATTTTTTTTCCAAAAAAATTCTGAACTTATTTTATTTTGTTTCTCTTTTTCTGTTCTGTTCCAAGTTTTCTCAGATCAGAAAAAAAAGACCCAGAAACACCGATGAAACGGAGCCTTAAGCTCCACACTCTCCATATTGCTTAGAAGATGTTTTATGATTCTAATTAATTTCGAGTGGATTTTCATTCTGTCGTGTATCTCATTTCCCTGACCGATCAAATATTGTTTAACATTTTTGTTGATTCTATCGAGCATTTGGGTATAGTAGATGTAGTTTAGTGTTGAAATGTAAGATCAACTTGTATCCTATTACTACGGTTTCCACTTCTGTTCATTGATTTTGTATTTGTCTGTTAACTCTCATTTCATAATTGTGTGTTTGTTTTCAGGCGAGCGAGAAATTAGTGGTTGCTCTTTTGTTGACAGCGTTGGTTCTAGTATTCGTGCCTGGTAAGTACATAGCTCTGATGCTGTTTTTGGAAGCATTCACAAAATACTCACCTCCAAGGAGAGCGAGCACAGAGAGATGGACAAGGAGACTGAGGGAGTGGTGGTTTAGCATACCTGCGGCCCCAGTTGTTCTTGAAAGAGCTAAAGAAGATAAAAAGAAGTGAAAAACATTTTTGTAAATATAGTTGTTGTTTTCATGTACTTCATGTATTACTTTGGATGACGTCTTACGCAATGCAAGGAAAGAAATTTAACAAGAAAACGAATCACATGCTGGTGTGCACTATTGCTTTAATGTCCATCTATAGTATGTGTGAAGAAGATGAATGAATAAACATATAGCTCAGAGAGGAGAGAAAAGGAGGGTTGGATTTATTATATGTGAATAATGAATATAAAGTATAAGAGAATATCCTATAAAAGAGAACTTATATAGGCTTACAATACAGACCTAGAAAGCGAAAAAGAAAAAATATTCTCCCCTGAATACTAATTAATAATAATAACTCTAATGTCTCCCCTCAAACTCAAGATGTGGCTGCAAGAAGCATCGAGAGTTTGCTAACAAAAAAACGAAAACGAGAAATAGAATGCGATTTGGTAAACAGATCGGTAAATTTGCATGGAGAATGACACGAAAGAGAGAGTAATGGTTTAATGCTGAAGGTGATGACAAATGAGATGACAATCAATCTTGATGTGCTTAGTCCATTCATGAAATATTGAGTTGTGAGCAATCTGAATAACACCCTTATTATCACAATACATGGGAGTGGGATGAAAAATACAAACACCCATATCGGCAAGTAACCAACGCAACAAAACTATTATGGTGGGAGTCGATGTCGTCAAACGATACTCAGCTTTCGTGGAAGAAACAATGGCTTCCTTCTTGCTCTTTCATGAAGAGAATCATCCAAAAATACATAAAAACCTATGACAAACTTGCGATCTTTGGGATCACTAGCCCAATCAACATCATGTAACTCCAAATACGAGGTCAATGGAAGTAAAAGACTCTGAAAGAGGGTGCCCCGAAGATACCAAAGGATATGAAGAACAACCACCAATGAACTGTAGTAGGAGAGGTGACACACTGACTAACGATATGAACAACGTGGGTGATGTCTAGGTGAGTAATAGTAAGATAAGCCAAATTGTTGATAATAGTACAATATAAGGTAAGATCTAGAAAAGAAGAACAATTAAAAAGAGAATAGTGAACATTCACATCTAGAGGTATATCAACTGTACTAGTATCAGTAAGACAAGTACGCTTAATAATATCAGCTGCATATTTAGATTGAGGGAGTAGATAACCTTTTGGAGAGAATGCTACTTCAATACCCAGAAAGTAGCGTAAAGCCCTCAAGTCTTTCATTTCAAACCTATGAGATAATTCTGATTTCAAGAGTGCAATTCCATTAGCATAATCACCAATAATAATCATGTCATCAACATATAAAGAGAGTAGAATACGGTTTACAGTGGAACACTTTATAACCATAGTGGAATCATGATTACTTGGGCAAAAACCAAGAGAAGTAATTAGAGTAGAAAAGTTCTGAAACTAGGCTCGAGATGTCTATTTAAGACCATATAAAACTGTTTTGAGCTTTCAAACTTTTCCAAAATTATTAGCAACACTAGGAGAAGTCATGTACATTTCTTCTTGAAGATCGTCATTCAAGAAGGCATTTTTAATTTTTAATATCCATTTGAGAAATATGCCACTAATGAACATATGCAACAACAATAAGAGTACGGATAATTGTCATTTTTACAACCGGAGCAAAGGTCTTCTCATAATCCATACCACATTGTTGGAAAAACCCCTTACCAACCAATCGCGTTTTTTATTGCTCAATTGAACCATTAGACTTGGTTATAATTTTGTAGACCCAACGAGAACTAATTGCACTTTTACCAGGAGGTAAAATTAATTTTGTAGACCCAACGAGAATTGATTATACTTTTACGAGGAGGTAAAGTGTAAGACCCTAATTGTCGCGCATGCATATTCATTAGCCTCATTTTAGAACATTTAGGAAATAACGGGGTAGAATGTGTCAATTAATATTTAAATTAAAAGTTTAGGGGTCAATTAGCAATTTTAGAAACATTCATTTTAAACTTTGGGATTTAAATGTCATTTATTACTCAATTAAAAATTGTAGGGGTAAATTTATAATTTTAAGAAACATTAAATTTTGAATGGGTTAAAATGATAACTTAAAGAAAATCAAGGGGTGAATAATGTGATTAGGGAAAAAGATATTATATATATACATATATAATCGGAGATCAAAACCCAAGAACGGAGAGAAGGCAAATTTGACGTGGCAGCACAAGGGATCATGAAACATCACTTCTATCATGCATATATATAGATTCATGCACACACACTTCAGAGGGAGGAGATCAGAAAACAGAAACCAAAAGAGAGAGAGAGAAAAAAAAAAAAAAAAAAAACAGAGCAAAGAAGAGAGAAGAGGTCCGGAAGAGGAGATTCATGCATGTATGTGTAGGGTTAATGAAACAAGTGTGTGTATTGTCGGTTCTGTGAGTGTGTAATATTTATTTAAAACTAAACAGGGTCGACGGTGTGTGTGTATGATTAGTCACCGGAGTTGGTAGGGAAAGAGAGAAGTTCAGCCGGTGGGGTAGTTCGCTGGTGAGTATTCGGAGTTTATTCGATCGTCGGGAGGGTGTGTATAGTTCGTTTTGGCGTGCTCTGATCGTTGAGGGTAGTCGGACAATGAATTGGTGAGGAGGAAGAGAGGAGACGGCCGACTGAGCAGAACCAAGAACAGAGTCTGTCGAACGACCACCGCGGCGGTGGGGAGGCGACGGTAAAGATCCAGTGAGCTCGAACGGGCATTCGCCGTGGCGGTGAGATCCGTCGCCGCAATGGTGAGGACCAAACGTAAGAATCAGCAAATAGAAAAGGAAGAAGAAAAGAGAGAAAGAAAAAATAAAAATAAAGAATCCAAAAAAAACAAAAAAATCAACTTTTCGATTGGCGAACGATTCGAAACGGGTAACGATTTCGTTGATTTTTATTTTCATCAAATTAATTTATAAGCATGAAAATTTTGCAAATCGTGATAATAATTTAATTCTCGTAACCCAAAATTTTGATAAATGTGGTATAGTAACTATTAACATAACGAAATAGGGTATATAATAATTTTCCATAATAAAAACATGAAGATTGGGAAATTAAGCAATTTAGAGCCATGCATTGCATATTAGGGGTGTTTTAAATAAAATATTAATTTAGGCCCAATCGTTATTAGGTTCGTAGGCGCCAGTATCCCAGTAGGTTTTGGACAGTGACAATTTTTGCAGTGCGGAGAACGAGGTGAATGTACTGTCTTCTATGTAAATCTATAAAATTTACTTTGGTATAAATTATGGCAAATGTGTTTATTTAAAAAAATGGACGAATTTGCAACTTATATGGATCAAGGGGTTTTGGTGTTAAAGGTGGAAAATGACTTTTGGACCAAGTGGGTTTTTCTAAAAGTGATGTTTGTCCAACTATGCCATAGTTTTTTTCTCGTTAGGCGGATATGACCTATGGATTTTCTTCTCGTTAGGCAGGTATGACCTACGAGATGTGAATTTTTCTTCTCGAGGATATGTCCTGCGAGATGTGGATTACCTGCTAGGCAAAGTCCTACATGGTGGTTTGACCCGTCAGGAGTGCAAAACCTGTGGATGGTACGCTACTGTTGCAACTCCCGATCGTGAGGTAAAAATAATCATATGGCTAATAGGAAAGGAGGTGTGGTGTACTTTATTATACGTTTAAAATATTTGGACTGGTTAGTTTAAATATTTGAATTTGGTGGGTTCAAAATATTTGAATTGGTTGACTTAAAATATTTGAATTGAGGGTTAAATATATTATTGCATCTCATTGGTGGCAGTGAAACTGAATTTTTAACACGGTATGCGGTGATATATTATATTATATTTTGATTAAAATATTCGGATGGGTTGATTTAAAATGATTGGATTGGTTGATTTAAAATGTTTGGTTTGGGTATTTTAAATATATCGGTTTATTCCAATAGTGACAAGGAAACTGAATTTCAGTACGGTATGTGGTTATATTATTTTATATTTTGAACCGTGGTGTTTATTTCTTATACTTGATTCGTAAAATATTTTTATTATGAATTCAGTACACCGATAAATTTTTTGATTTCAGGTACTGCGGCTAGGAGTCAGTTCACTACTGGCACTAGGTAGAGTCTGGTGGTAAGGTCATTTTGAAGGTGAGCCGGTTAGATGTGAATCGTGGAAGGTTCAAGTATTTTGGAAAAACAATAATAATAATAATAATAATAATAATAATAATAATAATAATAATAATAATAATAATAATAATAATAATAACAACATTTATTGTAGCGCATATATTTATATGTATCTGTATGTGTTTAGTTGATTGGGAAGACAACATCATGTCGACGTCACGCCCGGTCTCGAGTGCCGGGTGCCGAGATAGGGTGTGACATTTGTGGTATCAAAGCTTAGGTTATAGGTTCTGTAGATATGCCAGTTTGTCGAGCCAATGATGGACCATGAGATAGAGTGTCGATAGGTGGTGTCAAGCCAGTGGTGAACCATGAGATTGGGTGTCAATAGGTGGGTTCGGCACGTGAGTGGTAGTTATTGCATTGCATTAGATAGTACATTGGCATCATGCATTGTTATTGGTTTTGTTGGCAATTAGTGGGTGCGACGAAGTTGTGATATTGCTAGTTGGTGGTTTGGGTGGTGTTGTTGGTAGTGGTAATGGATGAACCACGATTGTGGGGGTGTTAGTGGTTTGAAATGTTAAATTATAACTGATAAGTAATCACACTCGTATTACTTGAAATTGGGATTCACTGTGGGTAGCACTTAATATTTTAGTTGTTAAACCCAATAGTGTGACAAAGCACACTTAAGTTGGATTATTAGACAACACCTTACTGGTATTATGGGACTACACAACACATTGTGCTGCTATTTGATATACATGGAGTCTATCCTAGTGTACAACATCCAAGGGTGTGCATAAAACTGTCTTCTAGGCAATACTAAGGAAACGTTGTGATTTTATTGGAGAGGAGAGTTCATATGGTTAAAACAAGAAGAGGTGACCGTTAGGTAGTATGAAATTAAATTCAATGTCTAGTTCCGATTTATTTTTGATTTGGTAAAAATGGAAGAGACAAGATGTAGACGATCCTAGAAAAGATTTGATTTAGAAATACGTTCCAGATTGACGGGTAGGCAGATCAAAAGTTATGCGGAATTTGTAAACACAGCGAAATTAGTGGAGAATTATTAGTAGATCTATTACCCCTGAGTATTCACGATGTTGATGTGATACTAGGTATGGATTTTCTGTCCGGTTATCATACCACAGTAGATTGTTTTAAAAGAGAGTTACTTTTCGGATCCTAGGCGAGTTAGAGTTTGTATTTTTGGGAGATGTAATCATTACCCCAGTCAGTTTGATTTCAGTTCTGGAGGCTAGGAAGTTATTAAAGAAAGGATGTCAGGGATACCTCGCTCATGTGATTGACACCAGACAGAATGAAGTTTAGGTGGCGGATATTTCAGTGGTCAGGAATTTTCCCGATGTATTTCCGGAAGAATTACTAGGTTTGCCAGTGGATAGGAAGAATGGAATTCACTATCGAGTTACTTTCAGAAACTGCTCCTATATCGATTTCACCCTATCGTATGACACCTACCAAGTTGAAGGAATTGAAAGATCTATTAACTCGCGGTTTTATTAGACCTAGTGTTTCTCTCCATGGAGCCCCAGTGTTGGAGCCCCCGTGTTATTCATAAAGAAGAAGGATGGTACGCTAAGGATGTGTATTGATTACTGGTAGTTGAGTAAGGTGACGGTTCGTAATAAATACCCGTTACCTATAATTGATGATTTCTTCGACCAACTGCAAAAGGCTAGGGTGTTTTCCAAAATAGATCTTCGATCAGGATATCACTAGCTAGATGTCAGAGAAAGTGACATGGCATTATGAATTCTTAGTTATACCATTTGGGTTGGCAAATGCCCCTGCTGCCTTTATGGATTTGATGAATTGGATCTTCCAACCTTATCTAGATTAGTTTATTATCGTGTTTATTGATGATATATTGATCTATTCTCAAAATAAAGAAGAGTATGTAGAACATCTTAAGATTGTGTTATAGGCTTTGCGAGAAAAGCGGTTGTATGCGAAATTCAGTGAATGCGAGTTTTGGTTGGATAGAGTCGTGTACTTGGGACATGTTATCTCAGGGGATGGTACTCAAGTGGATCCAAAGAAAGTCGAAGTTGTTGTGCAATGGGAGAGGCCGAAAAGTGTAACTGAAGTTTGAATTTTTTTTTGGGATTGGCGGGGTATTATCGTCAGTTTATGCAGGGATTCTCTGTTATAACTGCCCCGTTGACCCGATTGACCCTCAAGGAATCTAAATTAGAGTGGATTGATAAATGTGAGCAGACTTTTCAAGAGCTAAAGAATAGACTGATATTTGCGCCAATACTCTCATTTCCGACTGAAGGGGGTGACTTTGTGATCTACAGTAACGCGTCACATTAGAGACTAGGGTGTGTACTGATACAACATGGTCATGTGATAGCATACGCCTCCCGTCAATTAAAAAAAATCATGAGCTTAATTATCCAATGCATGATTTGGAATTGGCGGCGATTGTGTTTGCCTTGAAGTTGGAGACATTACCTGTACGGCGAGACTTGTGAGATATATACCGACCATCAAAGCTTGAAATACTTGTTTACCCAGAAAGAACTAAATCTGAGGCAGAGGTGTTGGATAGAATTGATCAAGGACTATAATTGTACTATCCACTATCATCCAGGAAAGGCCAATGTTGTAGCGGATGCGTTGAGTCGGAAATCAGCGGGTTCAGTTACACACATTCAAGTTGTTCATACCAATCTGTATGTTGAGTTGAGATCTTTGCGAGTTCAGTTGACAGTTGGTCAGACGGCAGTTTCTTGCGACATTGATTTTGAGACCGACAATGATTGACCATATTATAGAAGCACAGAAGTTGGATGCCTAATTGGGGAAGATCAGAGATGAAATAAATAGTGGTCATAGAGCTGACTATCGTGTCAGGGATAATGATGAGGCTTCGATTGGGGGGAGAAAATAGACTATATGTGCCTGATGACATCAATTTGAAAAATGATATCTTGAAGGAAGTGCATAGCACAACATACGCAATGCACCTAGATAGTACCAAAATGTATCTGGATCTGCAAGAACACTATTGGTGGAATGGAAATGAAATGGAAAGTTGATGAAATTGTTTCCAGGTGTCTCGTTAGTCAGCAAGTCAAGATCGAGCACCAACGTTCAGGTGGATTATTGCAGTCTTTACCTATTCCAGAGTGAAAATAGGAGCATATCACGATAGTTTTTGTTTCGGGATTACCCCGTACTTAAAAGGGGCATAATTCTATCTGGATGATTGTAGATAGGCTTACCAAATCTGCTAATTTCTGGCCGTAAAGACGGCGTATTCTCTTGATAAGTATGCCCAATTATAAATTGGTGGGATTGTTCGGATGCATGGTGCGCCGGTTTCTATAGTGTCAGACAAAGATCCGAGGTTTACTTCGAAGTTCTGGCCGAGTCTCCAAACTGCTTTAGGTACCAAACAAAAATTCAGTACCGTTTTTCATCCTCAAACTGACGGACAAATCAAAGCGTACGATCTAGACGTTGGAAGATATGTTGAGGGGTTGTGCTCTAGAATTTCTTGGTAGTTGGGATGATCACTTGACGTTGATGGAATTCACCTACAATAACAGCTACTATACGATAATCGAGATGGCACCGTATAAAGCGTTGTACGGCAGGAGATGCAGGACTCTAGTCCAACAGACTGAACTGAAATAGGAGAAAGGAAGTTGTTGATGCTGGATATCGCCCAAATGACAGCAGACAAAGTAAAGGTGATTCAGGAAAAATTGAAGATTGCTCAGAGTCGACAAGAGAGTTATGCTAGCGAGCGTAGGCGAGAGTTGGAATTTGAAGTGGGCAATCATGAGTTTTTGCGTATATCTCCGTGGAAGGGTATAATGAGGTTCGGGAAGAAAGGGAAGCTAAGTCCGAAGATATATCGGGTCATACGAGATCCTAGAACGGGTTTGTGCGACTACTTATCGACTTGCCCTACCGCCAGAATTATTCAGATTACACGATGTTTTCCATGTGTTGATGCTTAAGAAATATGTGTCGGATCCTTCGTATGTGTTGAGTTCTCAGCCAGTCGAGTTGGAAGAGGATTTGACATATGTTGAGAAGCTAATCCAAATCATAGGTCGTAAAGATCAAGTGTTGTGGACGAAAACGATTCCATTAGTGAAAGTGTTGTGGCGCAGTCATTCGATAGAGGAGGCGACGTGGGAGCGAGAAGACGAAATGAGGGACAAATATCCACACTTGTTCAATTAAGGTAATTAAAATTTCGGAAGGAAATTTCTTTTAGGAAGAAAGGGTTGTAAGACCTTAATTGTCGCGCATGCATATTCATTAGCCGCATTTTAGAACATTTAGGAAATAATGGGGTAGAATGTGTTATTTAATATTTAAATTAAAAGTTTAGGGGTGAATTAGCAATTTTAGAAACATTCATTTTAAACTTTGGGATTTAAATGTCATTTATTACTCAATTAAAAATTGTAGGGGTGAATTTATAATTTTAGGAAACATTAAATTTTGAATGGGGGTTAAAATGATAACTTAGAGAAAATCAGGGGTGAATAATGTAATTAGGAAAAAAGATATTTTATATATATATAATTGGAGATCAAAACCCAAGAACGGAGAGAATGAAAATTTAACGTGGCAGCACAAGGGATCATGAAACATCACTTCTATCATGCATATATATAGATTCATACACACATACTTCAGAGGAAGGAGATAAGAAAATAGAAACCAAAAGAGAAAAAAAAAAAAAAAGTCCGAAAAAGGAGATTCATGCATATATGTGTAGGGTTAATGAGACAAGTGTGTGTATTGTGGGTTATGTGAGTGTGTAATATTTATCTGAAACTAAACAGGGTCGGCAGTGTGTGTGTGTGTGATCAGTCACCGGAGTTGGTAGAGAGAGAGAAAAGTTCGGCTGGTGGGGTGGTTCGCCGGTGAGTATTCAGAGTTCATTCGATCATCGGGAGGGTGTGTATAGTTCGTTTTGGTATGCTCTGATCGTTGAGGGTGGTTGGACGGTGAATTGGTGATGAGAAAGAGAGGAGATGGCGGGTTGAGCAGAACCTGGAACAGAGTTTGTCGAACGACCGCCGTGGCGGTGAAGGGGCGACAGTGAAGATCCAGTGAGCTTGAACGGGCATTCTCTGTGGCTGTGAGATCCGTCGCCGCAGTGGTGAGGACTAGGCGTAGGAATCAGCAAAAAGAAAGGGAAGAAGAAAAGAGAGAAAGGAAAAATAAAAATAAAGAATCCAAAAAAAATCAACTTTTCGGTCGGCGAACGATTCGGAACGGGTAACAATTTCGTTGATTTTTATTTTCATCAAATTAATTTATAAGCATGAAAATTTTGCAAATCGTGATAATAATTCTCGTAACCCAAAATTTTGATAAATGTGGTATAGTAACTATTAACATAACGAAATAGGGTGAATAATAATTTTCCATAATAAAAAATTGGGGAATGGGAAATTAAGCAATTTAGGGCCATGCATTGCATATTAGGGTTGTTTTAAATAAAATATTAATTTAGGTCTAATCGTTATTGGGCTCGCAGGCGCCAGCGTCCCAGTAGGTTTTGGACGGTGACAATTTTTGCAGTGCGGAGAACGAGGTGAGTGTACTGTCTTCTATGTAAATCTACAAAATTTATTTTTGTATAAATTATGGCAAATGTGTTTATTTAAAAAATGAATGAATTTGCAACTTATATGGATCAAGGGGTTTTGGTGTTAAAGGTGGAAAATGACTTCTGGACCAAGTGAGTTTTTCTAAAAGTGATATTTGTCCAACTATGCCATAGTTTTCTTCTTGTTAGGCGGGTATAACCTACGAGATGTGAATTTTCTTCTCGTTAAGCGGGTATGACCTACGAGATGTAAATTTTCTTCTCGTTAGGCAGGTATGACCTACAAGATGCGGATTTTCTTCTCGTTAGGCAGGTATGACCTGCGTGATGTGGATTTTCTTCTCGTTAAGCAGGTATGACCTACGAGATGTAGATTTTTCTTCTTGTAGATATGTCCTACGAGATGTTGATTACTTGTTAGGCAAAATCCTACAGGGTGATTTGACCCATCAGGAGTGCAAAATCTGCGAGTGGTATGGTACCGTTGCAACTTCCGATCCTGAGGTAAAAATGATCCTATGGCTAGTAGGAGAGGAGGTGTGGCGTACTTTATTATACATTTAAAATATTTGAACTGGTTTGTTAAAATATTTGAATTTGTTGACTCAAAATATTTGGATTGGGGGTTAAATATATTATTTAATCTCATTGGTGGCAGTGAAATTGGATTTTCAACACGGTATGCGGTGATATATTATATTATATTTTGATTAAAATATTCGGATGGGTTGATTTAAAATGATTGGGTTGGTTGATTTAAAATGTTTGATTTAGGTATTTTAAATATATCGGTTTATTCCAATAGTGACAGGAAAACTGAATTTCAGTACGGTACGTGGTTATATTATATTATATTTTGAACCGTGGTGTATAATTCTTATACTTGATCCGTAAAATATTTTTATTATGAAGACAGTACACCGATAAAATTTTTGGTTTCAGGTACCGCGGCTAGGAGTCAGTTCACTACTGGCGCTAGGTAGAGTCTGGTAGTAGGGTCATTTTGGAGGTGAGCCGGTCAGATGTGAACCGTGGAAGGTTCAGGTATTTTGGAAAAATAATGATAATAATAATAATAATAATAATAATAATAATAATAATAATAATAATAATAATAATAATAATATTTACAGTAGCGCATGTATTTATGTGTATTTGTATGTATTTAGTTGATTGGGTAGACAACATCATGTTGACATCACGCCCGGCCTCGAGTGACTGGTGCCGGGGTAGGGTGTGACATAAAGATAACAAATCCCAAATATTCTTCTTGTGCAAAGCAAAGAGTTCCTCAGCCATAACCTGTTGCCATAGGAGATTAAGTGCTGGCTTTTTATGGGACAAAAGTTTAGAGAAACAGTGTATAGAGGCTAAAAATGAAGCAAAAGAATTTAAATAACAATAGTAAACAAAATCGGTATATGATTGGACTTAGGAATGCGTTGAGGATAGTGAGGAAGAGGATCCAAAATTTGAGAATGTGCTTGGTCAATCGTTGGAGGAGAGGGAACACTAAAAGCATCAGTATCTACAGAACTAACAGTGTGAACCTTGCGAGAATAATATAGAGGAAGAAGTGTAATAAAAACATGTGGTTGAGAAGGAAGAGATGGGTTAATTTCTGTAGTGCATGGGTTTTGAGGAGATAAACTATCTGTATCATCAGAGAAATTAAAAAAAAAAAATGAGGTCAAATTTAGTCAAGTTATGTGTACTAACTGGAATGGAGAAGAAAAATATATGCTCAAGAAACACAACATGATGAGGCACATATAGTTTTTGGGCAATTCAATCAAAACAACGATATCCATTTTGTCCCTCACCATAACCTAGAAAGATACAAATGGCAGAATGAGAAGATAAATTTACGCGCTCTATATTCAGTTGTAGAACAAATCAGGTAAGGAAGAAAAATTAGGAGCATGACCATATAACTTCTCAAACGAAGGCAAACTTAAAGAATGAGATGATGCGAACTTATTAATTAAGTTCACAGCAGTAAAGACTGTTTCTCCCCAAAATGTACTAGGAATAGGGGTATAAAATAAGAGGGAACAAACAATTTCAACAATGTGCCTATATTTCTTTTTAGCAATACAGGTTTGGTGAATTGTTCCATCTAAAGCAAGCAAGTCAATGAAAGGATTATCATGTACTCCCCACCCAAATCACATTTAAAGCACTGGATAACAATATAATATTGGGTCTTAACAAGAGCTCGAAACATCAGCAAAAATCCAAAGAATTTATAATGACGTTTTCATAAGATAAACCCAACAATATCGAGTGTAATTATCAATTAAGGAAACATAATATCAAGAACCCACTTTTGTAGCAATCAGGGAAGATCCCCACATATCAGAATGAACCAGATCAAATGGTGCAAGAGAAGAAGAAATACTTCGATTAAAGAATAAAACGAAGATTTTGTTTTTCCAGGTTACAACCACTACAATTAGAAATATCAGAAGTTAACAAATTTTTTGATGTTATCGTAGATACTAAGTATTTTAAACGAGATGCTAAAACATGACCAAGACGAGAGTACCATAAATAAAAACTAAAATAAAAAGAAGTCAAATGAAAAGATGACAAGTCAACACTAGAAACTGCAATACATGGTACTCTTAGCTTGTCCAATATATATAGTCCCCTTTACCTATAACCTGTCTTAATTAGCTTTTGGGATTGTGGATCTTGTACATGACAAGAAGTAGAAGAGAAAAAGACTGAGTAAGCAGAATCACATAATTGGTCAGTAGAAACAAGATTCGATGCAAGATTTGGGATATGATAAACACTTGAAAGAGATAACTGAGGTGTGACAACAAAACCAATGTCTAGGAACAACATCGAAGTACCATCAACAGTCATAATAGATGTAGATGATACAGGATTTAAAGAAGTACATAATGATAAGTCAGATGAGAGGCTCTAGAATCTATGACCCATATAGAGGGAGACATACCTAAAGAACTGTGGGGGCAACAAACCTACTGAAGAGGAGGCGGACATAGCATGTGGCTGTGTGGCAAGAAACTTATGAAAATGCTCAGTAAAGACGCCTATTGTGGGATTAGTAGTTACTGGGTCTCTAAAACCTGACAAATTTGATAAAGATATAGCTGCTACGAATTTTTGAGATTAATTATCAGACTTCCACGGGAGAGGCAATTGTTGTTGTTGCTACTGCACTCTACTCAATTTAGTGCATTAAACCTTCCAATGACCCTTTTGCTTACAAATTCTGCATTCATCAAAAGCAGGTCTCAAATAAGACTTGTTTTAATGATTATAAGGAACTGCCCGAATAAATAGACTAGGTGGTTTTTTTTTTCCCCCCTAAATTGAGACTTGAAGCATATCTTCTCGGCCAATAGCTTACTAATCACTGAGTTAAAAAAAAAAATGATGAGGACTACGGGTGCATAATTGTCCCACAGAGTCTCTCAAAATCATCACCTAAAGCCATAAAAAATTGGACCAATTATTGTTATTCTCTATGAGCAATGTAAAAGTACTCACTTGTAATTCTACAAATTATGTGAGGGCCAATTGATCCTAAAGATATATCAGAGTGGAGTAGAAGTTCTGAATACTCATATCATTCTGTTTTAGTGCTCAAATATCATATTCTAATTGGTACTACTTTACATAGTTAGACTGCATATCCAACCTTGATAGATATTCTCAGACCTCTTAGGCGTACTCATATTTCATCAATTGCATACCAATTGAATGATCAATAAAGTTGTTAATCCAAGTGATAATTCTCGGCTTGTTTACCTCCCAAGTGTCTAACGAACTTGTATAATCTTCAGCTTTTTGATCTTTGGGTTTAACCAACGTACCACTAATATAATCTCACATCTTGTCTTTGAGAAAACATTTCATCACATAACTCCAATACGAAATTTTTGTCACTCAATCTCATGCTAATAAACTGAAACAAATAATCCATTTCAGAAGCCATTACGAATACCAACAAAAGAAAAGCATAAATCATATACGACTAAGAAAGAAAACAAATACCAGGAATGATATGATGATTCGCTACAGAACAATCTATTCGGACATAAAAAATCATAATCATACAGATTGGGGATAAAAGTTACTAAGTGTTCTTTCCTTTTATATATATATATATATATATATATATATATATATATATATATATATATGTAAGTATAATCTTGGCGGAGCGGTGAAAACTTGACTAAAAATCGAGATCAAAGGGAGCCTATCATTGGACTTAATTTTAACCGATAGGATACAAAAATAATGCAAGGGATGACAACTAAAAGGCCATACAAATACAGAATAGATGAACCAATGGTTTTTCTTTGCGATGTTGTTTCCAGATTCAATTGGCTTGTACTGTTTCACCCTAAAAAACACTAATTAATACGAGTAAACTAAGCAAATGCGCGACACATGAAGTTCACACGCTCGACACCTTGTAGCGTGTAGCAAAGGTCTTCACTAGAACGAGTCCATATGTACAAATCAATAGTTTAATTTTCAATTTCTACTACTAGTAGTGCAGTTGAACTCTATAAAAAATTGCAGAACTTTATTCACCGTAAGATAAGGTTCAAAATGATATCCATGTAAATATTTTTTTTTTTTACAAACGATTTGAAATATTTGATTTCGACTCTGATTAGCTGTGTGAACAATGCGTACTCTAAATAATTGGTGGGGTTTAAATCCTAAAAAAGAGACCTCATATTTGAATCATTAAAAAAATCTGGCACCTAACTTCTCCCCCTACCCCCAAAACAAAAAAATAAAAAATAACGAATAAAATAAAGAGACATACTAGGTCGAGAAGAAGAAGATGGCAACAAGCACATGAATATCACTAGGTATTTGTACATTTATATGATTGTATCTGGTATGGATGAATCACACTTTAGATTTCAAACCATCTGTTTAAGTCAATCTTTACCTATTTTGATGTAGTGCTGGTTGAATTTCTAAACATGTAATCAGTGAACAACGAAGCACTTCATAGACTGATGTCACGGACCGTTGTTATCAAAACGGTCAGAATGAAGAAGCAAGCTGGTTGGAGGGTTGAACACTCAAATGCGGCTGTCAACCAGGTGTGGCGTCCATTCGGAGTCCAGGCGTACCGACCTGGTTAAGTTCGGAGAATACGTCGCTGGTCGTGGACCTGACAAAAGAAAAAGAGGTTAAGCCTCCCCTGCACAAACTGGTGGGGAGTTGAAGCCACTCTCTTGATGAGCCCAAGGCAAGGCGAAACCAGTCAACATCCTAAAGAATGTGGGCTTGCCCCAACCTAAGCGAATGCGTTGGGGAGCTGCACGGGCAAATGCCGCTCCGAAAATGTGAGCCCGTGACACTTAGCTATAAATTGAAGATGTCCAAAATCAAACGGCTAAAGTGTGGACATGTTTCCATATTTCAAGTTGGTTGGATGCTTTATTTGAAACTGTTGGATTATGGAATGGGCTGGGTCGACCTGTGGAGCATCTACATGGGTCTTAAGTTTCATGAATAGCCACCATATGAATGGGTGCGGCTTTTAGTCTCAAGGATAACGCCTATTTTGTCCAATAGGCACTGATACATTTAAGGTTTCTAATCCCATCAAATTATAGAAAATTTGAGTGGTCTTGGTTAGTGACTATGTGCAAATTATCGAAAAATAATCTAGTAGTGTTTTTCTTGCCGACGAGAGAAGAAACTAACAACGGGTTGTAAATAGGTATTCCGGATCCTAAAGGTACGCTTCTGTTTTAAATTTTCCATATTAGTTTACATTGGTATTAGAGCCTTGTAAACTCGTTTCGCCTAATTGTTTTGTTATAGTGCATGGAATTGTTGTTCATGGAATAAAAATGGTTTCTTCATTAATGATGGAAAAACTATTTTTTCCAAAAAAAATTAATATTTATGGAAAAAAAAATTATATAGAAATATTTTGCATTTAATTACGAGTCCATTGATATAAATTTCATAAAATTTGGACATGCAGTTGATTTTGTGTTTTTTTAAAGATTGAAAACAATGTAGAATTGTTTCCAGGTACTGTTTATTCTGGTTTTCTAGTGCATTGAAGAAGAAGACTGAAAACAACTTCGTTTTGTTTATTTAATGATGTTCGTTCTTGTAATTTATCACACATTACTCATGAAACTTTGTGCTGGTTCGTGGAACTGCATATTATATGTTTTGCTATCGTGGTGGAAATATACATTGCAAGGCTATAGTGATGCATATTAGAGTGGTGACTTGGATGAACGCAAATCGACGTCAGGATATACTTTCATACTCAACAATGGTGTTATTTCATTGTCAAGCAAAAAACAATCATGCATAACATTATCCACTATGGAAGTAGAATATGTTGCTTGTTCTTCAACTATTCAAAAGGTTGTTTGGTTAAAACTATTTTTGGAAAGTCTTGAGATAGTACCACATTTTGCAGCTCTTGTAACCATAAATTGTGATAGTGTAGCTGCTTTAGCATATTTCAAGGATCCTAAGTATTATGGAAAGACAAAACATATCTAGACTTCATATCACTGTATCCAAGATAGAGTTTCACATTGAGAAGTGGTACTCAAAGATATTTTTACGAGTAAAATGGTGGGTGAACCCATAACCAAACCTATTTTTACGGATTTGTTCCAATCTCATTTAAGGTGTTTGGGGCTTCATAGATTGTAAACGATATGTTTGATTTATTGACTTTAAATATTTATACCACAATGCACATTTACAATTTCATACTTAATTTGCATTTATTTAAAGTATGATGAATAATTTAGGATATTTGTTATAGCACACATTATTACCGTGATGGTAGGTATTACTATGCAAAATAGTTGGCTACTTACCTAGCAACCAACGTTGCATTGAGATAGCATGCGAGATGATACTTTAGAATTAAAGAGATTGAATTAGAGAATTCTGTATAGTCGCCTTGGATGAGCCAGGATGACGTTTACTGAAAACAGAACATGAAAATTTTCCACACATCATGTAACCTGAGAATAGAGGAATGTGAGATTTCAAGTAGATACTTGAGAAGATACCAACTTGAAATTCTCAAGTCAATATCTTATGTAATGATTAGATTTAGATTTGTACGGTAATTTAGGATGACATCCTCATTTTTCTTGTGAGCGTAGTACTGTAGTATGTAAATCATACAATGTGCTTTTAGACGACCACGAAATGGATCCCTGTTTTCTTACTGTGTTAGCCTTATATATATATATATATATATATATATATATATATATATATATATATATCATTAATAATGATCTAATTCTGCACTTATGACTTTGAATTGTGTTATGATTCAAAATTTTGATGTTGCTACTTTAACTTGTTATCCTATGGCCATGAATAATAAGATCTAAAGAGACATGTTTAGGATAGCAGTCAAACATAAGTTGAGTAATATGAGGATTAAAAAGATAATTTAATAAAACATCTTGTTAAAATTGCAGTGTACAATACTTAATGGTGGCTACCACATATAATGCTTTTTTTTTTTTTTCCAAAAGATTTATATTATGTATATCATTGTTTTTTAAAGTAAGCACGTTACTACAAAGGGGATTTAGTACGTTGTGAGTTTTAAACTCTAGAAAGGTTAGCAATGGTTAATTTAATATGATTGGATTAGTCTGGGGGCATAGATAAGCATTTTATTTTGTAGCAGGACGTTGCCATGTTAGTTAAATAGAAACTTAGTATGGTGCTCCCACATTGTTTAACGACACTCCACGATTGCACACACCACTAACCTATATGAAGAAAGTATAATGCATGAGTTTAAAGAGCGAAGCACATTTAGTGCCCATTGTATCCAAGTGGGAGATCTTGGATTATGGAACAAGTAGGGTTGACCCGTGGAGCATCCACATGGGGCCCAAGTTCTACAAACAGACACCATGTGAATAGGTGCAGCTCTTAGTCTCAAAGGTCACGTCTATTCGATAGACATCAATTGAAAATGACACACTTTTTGCGGTTCTCTCTATAAATAGATATTGATACATCTAGGGTTTATAATCCCATGATTACAGAAAATTTGAATGACATTGGTTAGTGAGTGTGTGCTTGATATATTCCAAATTTGTAAGTTTCTTAAAATTTTTAATACAAACTTCTATTACTAATATCAGTACATTAAACGAGTTTATTTTGAATTAAATTGGTAGAAGATCTTGTGAGAACAAACAAAGTATTATTTTTTTATTTTGTGAGTTGTAACTTGGACTTAAAGGTAACTGGTCTAAGTGAAAGTATTGATTATGTATAAAGGGACCTTATCTAATTAGGGTCTAAAAGTTTAATTCTTGAGAAAATAATCAGGTGTGGTTAGTAGATTGCGAATTCCTTGTGAAAGCTCAGTATAGTGGATGTAGGCAAGAGTAGTTTATCGAACCACTATAAATTTTTGTGTCAATTTCTCTATCCCTCAACTCTTTGTGTGTGCACACTTAGTATTTCACGTTTTCTCATATTAATAACGAAAAAATCATTTAGGAAAATTTGATTTGATTGTTAATTTTTTAACTATCCAATTTACCTCCCCTCTTGGGTAGATCTTTAGGCCAACCGTTAGTGTATTAGATAATAAAAATCTATAAGCTCTAGCTTTCCATATTTCTAAATGTCCCAAAACGAAAGGGAATTATAGTAAAGATCATGCCTTGTTCATCAATTTGGCGCAAGGACCACTTAGACGCTTTTTACAACCATTTAAATGGTCACTAGGCTGGGTACGGAACATTCAGATGCTCATTACAGTCATCTGGACACCAGTTTATCCATCTAAGACTCATCCGATTGCTATTTACAATCATCCGGACCCTTGTAGTGTCTTATTTAGGAAATCCAATTCAATCTTTTAAACATTGTGTTGGGCTATGCTAGTAGTTATAGGTGTGTTAAATCATACCTTTCATATTTTTAAAACCAGAAAGAGTACTTAAAGATGCTATTTGACAATGCTGGTAGTTTGTCGGTTGTTCTTCAATGGAAGTGGAGACACTAGCATTTATTTCTATACTTACATAATTAGAAAATTACAAATTGACGAGCCACTAAATTTACCCAACACAATTCTTAGAGTCTTAACAATCTCCCTAGTTGGCCTACAGATCTATCCAAGAGAGTGAATTGAGTAGTTATAAAATTTAAACAAATAAATTATCAATCAATCCAAACACCAATTTTCTTATTCGATTATTATCTTGATTTATAGCGGAAACGTATTTATCTAGATGCACAACCAAACAAGTAGGGATAGAGAAATTAAACACAAATTTATTCGGATTTGATAAACTACTCTTACTCACGTTCAATTCCTTGAACTCCCTCAGGGATTTCGCAATCCACTAACCTTTACTTTTCCAAGTCGGAATGAAACTATTACCATCATTTTCATAGGTTAAGGACTAACCTAATTCTTTTACCAGGCTCAGAATCAAACTTTTACAGTTTCCATTTTGCTAAGCTCAGGAAGAACCTAATTCTTTTGCAAGTTAAGAATCAAACTTATTTATCTTTTTACTAAGTTAAAGACTAACCTAATCATTTTATAGGCTAAGAATCAGACATATCTCTAATGAGACAGTGGTAGCAGAATTTATTCGTCGCTATGTTACCGCAAGTGTACGGGTCAAGTTTTAATAATATAGGAATAGTAAAGTTTTCGTATCTACAGGGATTGATTTAGATTGTCACTAAGTACTGTGATTATTGTAACCGAACTTTATTTAGGCGATTCAATTTTTAGGTTTTTGTTATAATATATAAAACTAAACTAAACTAAACTAAACTAATTAACTAAAATACTAAGAATGACGTTTATGGGAATAAATTATCTAGGGATTAACTTCGTTCACTTAAATTGTTTGATTCAATCTAGTTTACATTAAGGGCATTCAAACTATCTGACAATCTAGGTATCGAAAACTCACTCACTACCTCTCCCGAGTATAAAGTGAATGAATATACAATTCGTGTCAACACTGATATCCCTATCTGGTGTCTAAACGATTACATGAGTCTCGCCCCAGCCTCACGGATTAGACACTTTCTATTAATCTCCTGAAAAATTAGAACGTTGCGTTGTGTTTAAACCCTAGTCTAAATCCGAGGTTACCTCTCTTGAGTGTGAAATCTCGTATTCTCAAATCAACCAATATATAATAACAAGCATATAATAGATGGTTACACGTCTATAAAATCCGCTCCGATATTGTTTCCTCTTCTCCAATTTGGTGTTCCTCTTGTTTGGTATGTTCTTGGAGCTCCAAAATACTCCCAAAAATGTTCTTGGTTGGAGTGGGAATGGAAAATATCTCAAAATATCAATGTCAGTTAGTGCCGGGTCGTTGCAGCAATGGGAACCATTGCTTCAACGTGGGAAGTCAAAAATTTACTGCCGAATCACCACTGCAGCGATGCTCAAGGCAATGCTGACACTAGATTCTTGTTTTGGTCGTATCTTTCTCTTCCAAACTCCGATTGCGATGATTCAAAAACCTATGGAAATATAATATATAGATATACAACTTCCATGTTTTGAGAGGTTCTAAAATCGGATTGAATCGGGATTAAAAATGGTCTTGAAGTTACTGCACTTGAACCGATTTTGCATCTTTGCACCCATTTATTTATCAACCTATAAAATAACACAAAAACATATTAAACTAATACAAATACATGAAAACACACAAATATTTGAACTTAAAACTACTTGATTTGTTGGTAAATGAACTACTCATCAAATACCCCCAAACTCAAACGTTTATTTGTCCTCAAGAAAAAATACACAAATACCGCGATTGATTTGTTTAGACAAGCAAAAACTTGTTGCGATATTTTAATCGCTTTGAATTACTCACAAGTGCACAAGGTTAAAGTTTAATTATATAGTGATGAGTAGGGTTGTTGTATCCACAGAGATTGGATTAAATTGTCGCTAAGTACCACGATTATCGTAACCGAACTTTATTTTGACGTTCCAATTTTTGGTTTTTGAAACTAAAATATTAAGAATAACGTTTATGGGAACAAATTATCTAGGGATTAAATTCGTTCACTTAAACGTTTTTGATTTAATCTAGTTTACATCAACGGTCACCAATCTATTCGACAATCTAGGTACCTAAAACTCACTCGCTTCCTCTCCAGAGTGTAAAGTGAATGAATATGCAATTCGTGTCAACACCGATATCCCTATCTAGCATCTAAACGATTACATGAGTCTCGCCCCAACCTCATGGATTGCATACGTTCTAATAATCCCCCGAAACATTAGAACATCGTGATGTGTTTAAACCCTAGTCCGAATCCGAGGTTACCTCTCCTGAGTGTCAAATCTCGTATTCTCAAATCAACCAAAATATCATAACAAACATATAAGGGAAGTAAAAGAATGGTAAACACAATGGAATAAGGATGAACAACCGATAATTTGACCATAATTCAATCTGATTTTGGAAAATTTTTAAACATGAAAGTTGTAGATATACATCTTAGATTTTCATAGGTTTTTAAATAATCTCAATTGGAGTTTGAACGAGAAAGATACAGACAAAAGACGAACCTGGTGTCGGCACTACCTTGTGCATCACTGTAGCTAACTTTTTCATCACTGTAGCTAACTTTTCCATCGCTGCAACGATGGTTCCCATCGCTGCAACGGTGATCCGGCAGTAAGTTTCTGCCTTCCCATCGCTGCAGCGACCCGGCACCAGCTGACATTGCCATTTTGAGATATTTTTCATTCCCACTCATTTCTACTCCAACCAAGAACCTTTTTGGGAGTATTTTGGAGCTCTAAGAACATACCAAATAAGAGGAACACCAAATTGAAGACAAGAAAATAAGATCGAAGCGGATTTTACGGACGTGGAACCATCCATTCTTCTGATAACGGCTATTATCCCTTGTTTCTCTCTTTATTTCTAAACTCTTGCTGGTTGTTTCATTATGTATAGCTTGTTTTTAGTTGAATATGTGGTTATGGTTATGAGCTAAACATATATTATTTAGGGATTGATATAGTTTACTAATATACATGTTTGAGTAAATCGTTGTTTCGTTATTAGTTGTTCATCTCTATTTGATTGTGTTTACCATTCTTTTACTTCCATTATATGTTTGTTATGATATATTAGTTGATTTGGGAATACGGGGTTTGACACTCAGGAGAGGTAACCCCGAATTCGGACTATGGTTTAAACACAACGCGACATTTTAATGTTTCGGGAGATTATTAGAAAGTGTGTAATCCGTGAGGTTGGGGCAAGACTCATGTAATCGTTTAGATGCTAGATAGGGATATTGGTGTTGACACAATTACATATTCATTCACTTTACACTCAGGAGAGGTAGTGAGTGAGTTTTCAATATCTAGATTATCGGATAGTTTAAATACTGTTAATGTAAACTAGATTGAATCAAACACGTTTAAGTGAACGAAGTTAATCCCTAGATAATTTATTCCCATAAACATCATTCTTAGTTTTTTAGTTTAATTAGTTTAGTTTAGTTTAGTTTTATATATTATAACAAAAACCTAAAAATTAGATCGCCTACATAAAGTTCGATTACGATAATCACGGTACTTAGCGACAATCTAAACCAATCCCTGTGAATACGACAACCCTACTCTTCCTATACTATTAAAACTTGACCCGTACACTTATTTGATTTATGCAATTTCATGGGTGTGGAAATACGATAGAAAAATGACAAGTGAGTACTCGAATACTGAACCAATCAAAAGTTCGCCCAAAACCCAACTGCTCACTTCAAGTAGCATTTACAAATGCGCACTTGATTTTGACTCAAATTGTGCCTTAGGTTTAGTGACATATGTTAGGAAAAAGTTTTATTGGCCAGGGTGTTTGTTACGTGTTCAGAATTAAAATGGTTCACAGGCTTCGATAGGGTAACGAGGGGTAAACATATAGCATGGAAGGCTTCAACGGCTCAAGCGATCAAAATGAATCCCTAAATCATATCTCCTGAACTACCTCGCCTAGGATTTCGCCTCAAGTTTCCCCCAGTCAGGTTCTAAAATCCCTAAAATTGTCATGAACTTGCTACTAAATAATCGACGTCAAATCGATTGGATAGCTAGTATATTGAGTCTACGTGCTCGTGCAAATTAGGATCCATAATAACTTTTACCAAAATGAGATGTCAAGCACACATAACACACATGAATGGGCATTACGCGTGACCTCGATAAATAACTAGGGGATAATATCATCATCGGGTAATTGTCCAGAAGAACTACAAAACTCAACATACAAAAACAACAACTACAAATATTAACACACTTATACTAATACTAAACAAACATGCATGAAATTAAATAACACGACATTTAACAACTAAACATACATGAAGCTTAACAAAAATTTAACTTAAATTACACAACATTTAATAGCTATTTAACTTAAGACAAGTATGTATATATATATATATATATATATATATATATATATATATATATATATATATATATATATATATATATATATATATATATATATAACGTAGATCATGGAATATAGAACATGTAAAGTAATAAGAGAAATCTTACTGGAGTTTCTTTGAAAACAGTAATGACAAGGATTAACACAAAAATCAGTGACAAAACCAATGATTGCCTTGATTAAGAAATTCTTCAAAACCTCTCTCAAATATATATTTCAGCAAAATAATTATCTCTTTTAGAAATGACTAATTTAAAATTCTTGTTGTCGATTACTTTTTCGAAAAAATGTTGCTCAAAATTTATAGATTTCAAACACTGTCTATAATGACTATATTTCAAAAGATAAGTCTGTAAATGCCATATATAGACCCCATATATTTTATCCCTTTAAATCTAAATAGTTTGACTCAAAAATATACTTTTAAAACTCTCAATTTAGTCCTAAAAATATTTTGATTGAAACCCCTTAAAAATATAGAGTAGTTTTTTCGATAAATTTCAAAGAATCAAATAGTATAAGGACTAAATAATAAGATTTTCAAAATATGTAGTGTTCTCATGAAATATAGTCAAAACCCCATAAAATCAGATTTTATAACTTTCAAAGGCTTAAGATTAGAGTTGAAGATCTCGAAAAACGGTTTGGTCAAACAGACAAAAAATACACACTCGGTCAACTTGTAATGTCATCGATCAACTGGTTGTACCCTCAATGGCTCATTTTCCAACTATTGATAACCAGATGGTCGACCATTTTAGGCTCTGTATCAACCGTTAAACCGTTCTGTCAACCGTTAAGCCTAAAACCCCAAAACACTCATCCTGATTTTGCTAATCGACTGTTTACTTAGTCGGTCAACCGTTCAGGCCAAAATTCTTAAAATCTCCTATCTTGAATCTTCTAGTCGATTGTTTAAGCTGAAAAATGCATTTTTCCTATTTTTAAAATATGTTCTTGAACGATACTTTAGGAAAAATATTTTGACGCTTGAATTGATTACTTCTAATGATATTCCACATAATTCAATTTATTTTATAAGTGTCATGCGTGATCCTAATCGGGTTACAATAAGAATATAAAAAGTATTGAGTTATTTTTACCTATAAATACGATTTATTTTTTCTAATCCATAAATCATCAATCGCTTCATTGAAACCATCTTGAACTTCCATCAAATATCATCTTGAAATCCATTCTTTTCTCATTTTCTCAATTGAAACTTAATTCTCAAATCACACAATAAAATCATTAGTTTCATAACAACATCGATGTTAATTTGTCCATAAAAATATCTAGGGAAAACAATCTCCCTATTTTTTGATGATGACAATTAAGTTTGATGTTTCTCATAACAAATATTTAACCAATTTCCCCTAGAGTATGAGATTGGATTTTATACGCATTTAAGATCATGATGAGAAAAATATTTTCAAGAAAATTGTAGATAAAAAATATGTTTGAAGCACATTATAATTCATAGAATTTTATTTCTCCGCCTTTCTAAATATTTGTATGAATTCATGCAAGAAAAATATCATAACTTCTCCCTTTTTGTCATTTCAAAAAGTAGGGAGGAAGGATTAAAATAACTACTCTAGGTGCATATCATTTTGCCTAGCTAATCCCAAATCTCAAATGATTTTCAAAATTTGATCTTTAGCTAGAGGTTTAGTAAATACATTAGCAAGTTTGTTAGAAATATAGATGTACTCTATAGAAATGTCATCCCATTGAATGTGATCACGAATTAAATGATGACGTGTTTCAATATGCTTAGTTCGTAAGTGTTGTATAGGATTTTTACTAAGACAGAGAGTATTTTTATTGTCACAATATATGAAAATTTCCTCTATGAATATACCAAAATCATGCAATTGTTATTTAATATAGACAATTTGTGCATAACAATTACCTATTGCCATCTACTCAGACTCAGTAGTAGATAATACCAGACAATTTGGTTTTATGCGAGATCAAGAAATTAGTGCATGACCCAAAAACTGACATGATCCCCTTATACTTTTACGCTCAACTTTGCATCCAGAAAAATCGATGTTGGAGTAGTTAATTAACATGAAATTACTCTCCTTAGGATACCATAATCCTAGATCACAAGTTTCTTTTAAATATCGAAAGATTCGTTTGATAGTAGTTAAATGAGATTATTTCTAATAAGATTGAAATCTTACACACAGACAAACACTAAACGTGATATTTGGTCCACTTGCAGTAACATATAATAATCATTCCTTGATATATCTTTTTATTCACACTTTTACCCGTATCATCCTTATCAATTTTTGTAGTCATTTCCATGGGAATTTTACACTCTTTTACACTATCAAAACCATATTTCTTAAGTAATTCTTTGGCATACTTGATAAAGATTTCGTCTCTAGTTTGCTTGATTTGTAGCCCAAGAAATAATCTTAATTCTTCCATCATACTCATTTCAAATTCTACCTACACTATCTTGCCAAACTCTTGGTAAAGATCTTCATTAGTAGAACAAAAAAATATATCATCCACATAAATTTACACAAAAATGATGTTAGAGTCATTTTGTATAAGAAAAAATATTATATCACTAATACCACGTCAAAAACCATTCTCAATTAAATACCTGCTAAGTCTCTTATACCAAGCTCGAGGAGCTTGCTTGAGACCATATTACATAGTTTGAAAACATGATCATGCAATCTTTTATTTTAAAAAACTAGTGGTTGTTCCGCATAGATTTCTTTAGTTAGAAAACCTTTTAAAAATGCACTCTTGACATCATTTGAAACAGTTTAAATTTGCGGGAACTTGTAAAAGTTAATAACATTCTAATGGTCTCTAATCAAGTAATAGAAGCATAAGTTTCATCATAATCTATGCACTCTTCTTGATTATAGCCATGTGCAACTAATATTGCTTTATTTGTAATTACCCTTATTGTTTCATCATTTTTATTGCGATAAACCCACTTAGTACCAATAAAATGATGAAAATTAAGTCTTGGAACTAGAGATCACCCTTTATTTCTCTTAAATTGAAGTAATTCGTCTTGGATAACAGAGATTCATGATTCACCAGTTAAATCCTTATTAAAAAATTTAGGTTCAATTTGAGATAGAAATGCAAGATTAATAACATCTCTAAGGAAAGACCTCGTACTTTACCCCTTTCGAATTTACCGATAATCTCATTTAGAGAATGTCCTGGAATAGTCCTTATAGCTCAGGGAGTAGTCATACCTTTATTCGGTGGTAACTTTTCTTGAGGATTTGATGATTGTTTTCCCAATTCATCTTCCTAATTATTTTGTTTTTGTCACTATACCTACATCATCATCATCCAAATCATTTCTCGACATAATTGAATTAGACTCTTCGAAGACCAAATCCATAGATTCTTCAACAACCAAATATTTTCTATTACAAACTCAATATACTTTATTATCTGAAGCATACCCAAATACCTTAATCAAATTTAGCATCAAACTTCCCCAAATTTTTATAATTTAAAAGAAAGCATTTAATTTTTTTTTTTTAAATATGATATATTTGGAGTTTTTCTATTCAAAAATATCATAAGGAGTTTTATTAAAAAAAAATTAGATAGAAGCTCGATTCATAACATGACATGCAGTGCCTACCAATTCGGCTCATAAGTACTTAAGAAGATTGTTCTCATTTAGCATAGTACTGGCCATTTACTGAAGCGTCATGTTCTTTCTTTCAACAACACTATTTTATTGTGGAGTTCTAGGTGCAGATAAATTGTGAGAATATCTATGATGATCACAATAACTAATAATCTCATCATTCTTAAATTCTCTGTCTCTATCACTACGAATGTTTATAATGCATGACTGTTTTTCATTTTGCACACATTTACTGAACTTAGTAAATATGTATAGAACATCATTTTTCTTTGATAAGAAGAATACCCATGTGAATCTTGAAAAATCATCAACAATGACAAGTGTATAGAACTTTCCACCCAAATTAGCAATTCAGTAAATATTAAATAAATCTAAATATAACAATTCAAGACATTTAGATGTAAACGTATGGAGCTTCTTCTTAAAAGAAGATCTAGAATTAAAATTAATTTCATACTAGTATGCTCAAGACGCATTTGCTATAACAAACTATTCTCATATAAATTATTCAAGCATGGTAAATTTTGTGTAGAGAAATTTTCAAATGAACAAGTGTAAGCATTTTCAACTTGTGATGCAATAAATAAGATACTACCATCATTACCATTTTTAATGATGCACTTATTATTATTATTATTATTATTATTATTATTATTATTATTATTATTATTATTATTATTATTATTATTATTATTATTATAACCCTTATCACATAATTGAGTAATACTAAAAACAAATACGTTTAAGACTATCTAATAACAAAACATATTCAATAGTAGTAGAGCCATTACCAATGTTCCCTATATAAATGATCTTACACTTAGCATTGTCTTATGTGTCAAAGGTGCAAATTTTGTTTTATCTCACGCCATCTGTCGGGTACAACCACCATCTACCAACCATTTGTCCTTTCTTAATGAAGCTTTTAGAATAACCTGCAAGAAGCACTTCAAACAGTTTCTAAATGGTACCCAATCTAAGTGGATCCGATTTTGTTAGCCAGATCACTTCTCGTTCTCTTTGGAACCCATACCTATTTGTCTTCTGATAGTTTATGAAAACAACTTCTTATGGTATGCCCTAAAACATTACAGTTAAAATATATAACAAGCTTTTTAGTTTTATAAGAATTTTGGAAATCTCTTTTCTTTAATGTTTTTCTAAAAACTAATTCCTACTTTATCAAAAAAACCCTCTCAAAATTTTCAAAAGCATTTTAAAATTATTCTCACCATTTTTAAACTTGAGAACAACTTAATCTTGTATTTCAACTCATTGTTTTCCTATTTAATATCCGATGGGATGAGTTTTGAATTTCGATTTTTGAGAGAAACATTTTCAGATTCAAATTTTACAACTTACTTATTTAATGTGTTAAAAACATTTATAGAGTATATATCTTAAAGCATTGAAGTTTATAATCATTTAGCAATTCTTGATATACGTCAAACAACTTATCAATTTAAAGGACAAGTACTAGAGCATTTAGGTACCTTATCTCCAACGGCCATTAGGGAAAGAATTGATGAATCGTCACTGTTGGATTTTTCGAAACTATTTGATTTTGAATCATCCCGTGTGGCTTTCATGGATTTCTTATTTCCCTTTATCACTTTCTTCTTTTTCTTTTGTTTCTTATCATTCTTTCGCTCATGACAATCAGATTAAAAATACCTGATTTTATGACAGTTAAAACATTGAATATTATTCATATTAAAATTATTTTATCCACAGAACATTTGTTGGATAATCTTTCTAAAGTTATTTTCTATGAGAGACATATCACTTTCTTGCTTACTAATGAGGCTTATATCATAACTTTCATCATTGTCCTCTACTATTTGAGCCTTCAAGGCCAAGGACTTCCATTTACTATTGCCAAGTTTTCCTTCATATCCACGAATGGATAATTTATGGGTCATTAGATTACTAATGATTTCATCAATCGTGTATTTGGTGAGATCCTTAGCTTCTTTGATTGCGGTCACGTTTGGTTCCAATGCTTTGGTCAATGATCTCATAATTTTTCACACTTTTTCCTACATGGTATATGGATTTCTGAGTGCACCGAGGCTATTGCATATGTTGGTGAATCTTGTATAGATATCTTGAATTTATTCTCTATTACCTATCCTGAGAAGCTCAAATTGTTGGACTAGGGCACTGATGTTGGATTCTCTTACTTGATTTGTTCCCTCATATGTGATTTGTAAAGTATCCCACATCTGTTTTCCTGAATCACAACCTGATATCATGTTATAGACATTCATATCTAATCCATAGAATAAAAGGTTAATAGCTTGAGCATTAGCATATAACTTTTTGATATCATCCGCATCATAGTTTTCTTATTTCTTAGCAACAACATTAACAGTAGGAGTACAAAGACCATTCTTAATAACTAATCATTTATCATAGCAGTTGCCTATAATAATACAGTTAATATGGCCTTATAGAATGCATAATTATCATATGTAAATAGTGGAGGATGGTGAGTAAATTACGCGTCAGCTTGTGTGTTCATGTGATGTTCCATGTGATCGTGCTTAGCTAGGATGTGAAGCCTAATTAGCTTTAACCAACTTTGGTACCAATTGTTAGCCCATAGATAATTGGATAGTTATAAAATTGAAACAAATAAATTATCAATTAATCAAAACACCAATTTCTGTAACTGATTATTATCTTAAGTTACATTGAAAACGTATTTATCTAGATGTACAACCAAACAAGTAGAGATAGAAAAATTGAGCACACAAATTTATCCTAATTTAGCAAGCTACTCTTACCTACGTTTAGTCCCCTAAACGCTCGCAGGGATTTCGCAATCCACTAACCCTAATTCCTTTCCCAGGTATGAACGAAACCATTACAATCATTTTCAAAATTTCTTTTTTACCAGGCTCAGGAAGAACCTAATTCTTTTGCAGGTTAAGAATAAAACCTGTTTATCTTTTTACTAGGCTAAAACTAACCTAATCCTTTTAAAGTCTAGCAAACAAACCTAATTTTTTATAGGCTAAAAATAAAACTTAATCCTTTTACAAGCTAAGTATCAAGCTTATCCCTGATTAGACACTGATTCAATATGCCTAATATTCTAACACTCACCAAATATAATGAATATTCTTTTTTTTTTCCCACATGAGCTTCTACCACCTCAATGCAAGATATGATCAATTAATGTCTCGATATACCAAGTGATAAAAGTATGTGAATACAAATATGATTTTATTCAATTAAAGGACGAAGATAATATAAATAAGATTAAATAGGCAAAAATCGTTTCACAAGATAATTCACGATATTCAAAGACAAAAAATAATTTTTCAAATATATATATATATATATATATATATATATATATTGTAGATCACAAAATATAGAGCACGTAAAGTAATCAAAGAGATCTCACCAGAGTTTCTTTGAAAAGTGTAGTGACAAAGATAAGCGCAAAAACAATGAAACACTCTATCAAGAACTTCTTCAAAAATCTCTCTCAAATTTATATTTCACAACAATGATTGTCTCTTTTAGAAATGGAAGATTTCAAACTCTTGTTCCTCATTATTTTTTTCTAAAAAATGCAGGTCAATATATATAGATTTGAAAAACTACCTATAACGACTCTATTTCAAAAGATAAGTCCATAAATTCCATATATAGACCCCGTATATTATATCCCTTTAAATAGAAAATATTTGACCTAAACATACTCTTTTAAAACTCTCAATTTATCCCTTTTTTTTTTTTTTATTCAAACCCCTTAAAAATAGAAAGCAATTATTTTTTTTCTTTGATAAATCTCATTGAATCAAATAGTATAAAGACTAAAAATAAGATCTTCAAAATATATAGTGTACTCATAAAATATAGTCAAAATCCCATAAAATCTGATTTTATAACGTTCAAAGCCTTAAAGGACAATGGATTAAGGGCCTAGGCATCATTAAAGGACCACATAAGGAGCCTTGAAATAGAGAAGGAACCTTCCTAGAAATTTCCTACCAAATAGCTAAGAAAGGGAACCAAGACACTTAGGGTACAACCAACCGTTATCAAAATTAAACCGATTCGGTTTGCCACCTAAGTTAGGCATTTAATGTGCATTAAATGACCATACCATCAAGAATTAAATTCTTGGGATGAAATGAATATTCCACATTCAAGGTATCTATATATTTTGAGTAAAATATCTTCGGTGTAAGCGAAAACCTTGAATCGTGACTACCCGTTACCGAAACCAATCCTAATTGGTTTGCCACCTAGAAAATGCATTAAATGAACATACCATAAAGAAATAAACGATTGGGATGAAATGGAATGGATAGGTTCAAAGTACGTAGATATGTTCACCAAAATATCTTAGGGTTAACTAGGAACTTGAAAACCAACCGTCAGTTACAAGGTAAGTTAACCTGATTCTATCCAAAACCAACTAAATGTGTGGCCTACTAGTTATGAATCATCATCTATCATTAAATTCAATCCAATACTAGATACAATGAATCTTGGAAGCATTTATGACGACTAAACTAAAATAGTGAAACTAACTGGTACGTAGCCCTTAAACCAAACTGGATGCATCACATCAAGTCTTTAATGCACCCATGTGAAAGGAATGTGATTGGTCAGAAGGTAATTATTGGTAATAATTTCCAATCACAAGTAATGATTACCAAATCTTTTAGAATCTTGCATTCCACCTTAAATGCGTTCAAAGCTAAACAAGATCAATACACGACAACTGGTCCCCTAGGCCAAACACACCTCAAAAAAGAGGCAAGGATAGCCTGTACATGGATGAATGCGCAGGCTCCTAGCCTATAAATAGAGATGTTGGGGTCTTTATTTCTCAAGTCTTGAATGCCTAGTTTCTCTCTCTAAGATCGAGCAACTCTATTGGTTGCTAGGCTTCTCAAGCATATTTCTCAAATAACACGCCATTATTCTACTGAAATCCAATCCTGGAAGATGTTATTTAAGTTCTTGGAACAAGAACTCGAAGGATCGACGGTGACCGATCTACACCGAGCCAAGAGAAGCAAGGAATAAAAGGATATAGCTACTTAGGGATGACCACATCCCCTAAGAAGGGTGTTCTTGAGGTTCTTGGCCAATAACTAGGGAAACCAAAAGTGATTGACCAACTTCCAACCAAGAAAATCAACGAGGAAAATGAGGTAATAACGTAGGGAAGACCACATCCCCTAAGTAGGTATGTTTCTTCAAAAATCCCTATGATCTTGGTTTAATCTTGTGTATGTGACTTGTATATAGAATAGTCATGTAATCCACACATTTTAATTTCATGTACGTAACACATAAAACCCATAAACAACCAAACAAACACTTCAACAACCAAACAAACACTTGATTTTGTTAAGAACAACCAAACAAACACTTAATTTTTGCTATAACAATCAAACTAGGTTCAAATCATACAAAAACCCATTACAAGCATCTCAAGAAAATCAAGAACGCCCGAGAACATATTGAGAACATGTGAGGACTCAAATCATCTACGAACATGTTAAGAACATGTGAGGATTCAAACAAAACTTTAATCACATCATGAATTGTACAACTCGCTTCAATTCTCTCAAAAACATTACACTGACTCTTTACTAACTATTAATATTAACTATACAACTACTAATAACCATATTTACTTTCCACTAAACGTCAAGATCACAACCAGGTTGGCTTGTGGACTGTGAGAACTCAAATCATCCGAGAACATGTTAAGAATATGTGAGGACTAAAATCATCCACGAACATGTTAAGAACATGTGAGGATTCATTCAAAACTTCAATCACATCATGCGTTGTACATACTCTCTTCGATTCTCTCAAAAACATTACATCAACTTTTTACTAACTATTAATATTAACTATATAACTACTAATAACCGGATTTACTTTCCGCTAAACATCAAGATCACAGCCAGGTTGGCTTGTGGACTGACACCTATATATATTTATATACACACACACACACACACACTACACCGACAGACTCTTGTGGCTAAGAACTCGGGATAACGGGAAGGCCTCTAGTCTTTCAAGAATATGTATGATTCTTCATCAGAAACCTTTCCATTTTCCTTGGTTATGAGTAGGATTGGAATAAATATATGGTATTTCTTTTCAATTTTTAACTAAGAACTCATAAATATATGGTATTTCTTTTCAATTTTTAACTGACAACTCACACACTAATACTAACTAACCAAAACAAAAGAGTTTGTTTAAGGTGATTTTGACAAAAACAAAGAGTATTATGTACATATCATATTGTGATTCAGGTTATTCACAACTTAAAAACGATTAATAATAAATCTAATTAAGGTTGTGATTCAGGTTGTTCACAACTATAACCAACTAATAATCAACTGAAACCAACTAAAATCAACCCAACTTTCAACTAAACAGGAAGGAACTATGTTTGACCTAATATTTGGTAACCACCAAAAGTACATAGGCAAGCCATAATAATAATAATAATAATAATAATAATAATAATAATAATAATAATAATAATAATAATAATAATAATAATATCATTTCATATGTATGTATCATCATGCATTCATGTTGAATCCAATATTTTGATAAATAATTAATTATTGATGTTTTTTGTGGAACTAATGGTTCTATCAAGTCTTTCAGATTTATAGTTCCATGCAATTGATTGAGAAGAAGATTTGATGAAAAAAATATAAAGGGTGCAAGATGGACATGACAAAAATATGAAAGAGTTTTGAAGACATCGAAGAAAACTAGGTGGAAATAACTCTTTACTTCTATACTCTTAATGTAACCCGAATTAGGATTACACACGACATTAAAATGAATTAATCATATGTGTATCATAATAATAAGTGAAAAGTTAAGATCCTAAGATGAAATATTATATGTGCTCATTATGTGAAACGATTTTGATAATTGACCTACAAGAAAAATGTGTTTTAAAGTATAAGATATTGTGTTTTCGGGTCAATTCAGTGAACCTGCAAAAGGGGTCGGCCGACTTAATGAAACAATGAGTTTTAGGAGTTAAAATGGAGTTCTACTGATCCAATCGGTCAACTAAGAAAAGCAATCAGTCAACCATTTGAAATAGTGGCTAAAATAGATGAGAAAGTAAGCACTCTAATCAATTTAGTCAACCGATAGGTTAGGGTCGGTCAACTATTTGATTCAGTGGATGAAATGGGAAAAATAGTAAAACCCACTATTCAAGTTGGTCAACCGACTGGGTAAAATGCCAACGGCTAAAAGCAGCCTGGCACTAGGCGGTCGACCGAATAGAATGGGTCAGTCAATCGACTGGTTCAATCAATAGATTGACTGACTTGATCTCTTGGTCAAAAATATCAATTTTTTGTGATTCCAAGAGAAGAATTTGGGGGATTTGAGTGTGATTCAAATACGCATGATTTTTTATATTATCCCTATTAATTTGGTCCATTTAATTAAATGTTCTTTTAATTAAAGTGTCTTAATTCTTCCTACTTTAATGGATTTCGATTTAAAAATATTTTAAGGACCAAAATGAGATTTCCCAAGAATATTTTTCAATGAAAAATATATATTTTGAACATAAATGATATATGGGATCTTGGGGTGTCATTTAATGACATAGTATTTGAAAAGTAGCCGTTATAAGATATCTTTGAAGTTCCTATATTTAAACATGCGAATTTTGACTTTAAATATTTCTATTTTGGTGGAGAATATTTGAGGACAAAAATATAAGAGAGATTTAAGGAATTCTATTTAACCTTACGATTTAGTCCATATACTTAAATATAATTCTTTTTATACTTTCATTGATTAAGATCAAATTATTTTTGGAACTAAATTGTGCGCTTTAAAAGTTATATTGTTTGTAAAATATAGCCATTATGAATCTATATGATATATGGAGTCCATATGTGTTATTTATTGACATAACATTTGAAAATTATTTGTTGAAGGGCTAGTTATTGGTCTATTAATATAGACATGTGGGAATTGAGTCTAGCACATCAAGAACATAAGTTTTAAGCTATTATAAGAGTGATATTTTTGTTGAGATTTCTACAAGAGATTCTATTCAAGTTCTTGATCTAAAGTGCTAGCTGTTTGGTGTCACCGACTTGAGTTCTAATTGCGATATTATCATTGTCTTTGGTGTTTTCCTAGTGAGATCTATCCAAACTTTATTATTTTCTTTAAAGTTATATTTATATTGATTGCTTGCTTTAGAATTGCTAGAAAATTATTTTTGAACTTAAAAGTCTGAAAATCTTTTTTAAACAATTTCTGCCTGATTATCTGATTACGTACTAAATTTAGACTATCCACTTTATTTATTAATAAGATTTTAATTGCCTTACATTGTATCTATCATATAGTAATTATTTGGGATATTAGTCGAGTATATTTGTATTGCGGTGGTAGAAGCTGCTTGTGGGAAAAAAATCATATTTTTTTTTGTATTTGTGAGTTTGAGAGGATTAGATACGTTTGGGACGATGTCTAATCAGGATAGCTAGGTTTCAATCTTTTTCTTGTGAAAAAAAATTAGGGTTTGATCTTTGTCCTGTTAAAAGGTTAGGTTATTCTTTTTCCTTGAGAATAATTATGTTTTGATTCTCCTTGTAATAGAATTGAGTGATTATAAATGTGCTTCCTAAACCTGAGAAAAAGATAATTGTGAAAGTGTGAAGGAGTGTTAGGTTTGATCTTTACCCTTATAAAAAGATTAGGTTTTGATTCTTCCTTAATAAAATTAGGTTAGTCTTGAGCCTGGTAAAAAACACAGGGTTCTTCCTGAGCCTGTGAAAAGGATAATTGTAAATGTTGATTCTGAGCTTGTAAAAAGAATCGTGATTGTAAGGGTTTGGTTTCTACCTGGGAAAAGAATCAGGGGTTTAGTGGATTGGGAATCTCCGTAGAGCTTGTTGATCCTAAGATTTTGATGGACAATTAAAGATTGATGTTTTTGGTTAAACTAACGGTTTAATTGAGTATTTCAGTTTATTAGTTCCAATGATAAAAATATGATAACAAGTAATGAATGGATGCTAAAAGATGATGACGAATATCATGAAGGATTAAGAGGTTGAAGAATTTGAGGAACCTAGGGAAAACAACTCATGTTAAATTTCAACTCTTAATATTCCAATTAGAATCATACACGATACAAAAAAAAATTAAATGATTTTTATAAATATGTGTTTTTTTTATAGGATCCTAATTAGTTAAAATTATTTGCTCCTATGTGAAATTGAAAAAGAAATTTTGATAATTAATTAAAATTGAATTTCAGAATTTAGTGGAGCTAACTGAGAAAAAAAATCGGTTGAAGGGGCGAAAACGTCATTGAGAATGAATTAAAAACGAATTTAGAAGAGATTCCAGAATTGGTAAATCGACAGATAAGTTTACCGGAGCATAGAAGGAAAAGTCTCTGAATCTCTCGGTCGACAGGTAGGTCGACCTGAGCGTAAATATGAACTTTCTAAATCGATAAGTCGATAGGGAGGTTAACTTGTGACTAGAAATGTAACTCTATGAATCTCTAGATCAACAGATAGGTCGATCGATGGGCGATGGATTTTTGGCTTGGCTACTTCCTGAATCAAGTGGTCGACCGGTGATCCTTGGTCAGTCGACTTATGACACTATTTCAAGATATTGTGGAATTCTGGATTATATTCTAAAAGTAGACTAGCCGTTTTATGGTTAGGATTCACGAGATATATTAGGGATTTAATGTTATTTGAGATATGCAACATATATTATGATATTCTTATAGATTTGGTTCATTAAGTTTGAATATTTCTCAATTTGGTACATGTAATTTTTTCTATCCTATTTAATTGTGATTGAGAAATATTTGGGGGATTTAATTGAGAAGTTTAAAAGCTATAATTAAGTGATTTGAACCAGGATGAAATCATAACGATATAAGGGGTCTATAAGAGTAATTAAATGTCATAACAAGTAAGAACTAACCGTTAGAGAACTTATTGAATTTCCATTTATATTGACCAACGTTTTTCATTATGAGAGAGATAAAGAGAATTATACTGAGCCTTTCTAAGAGTTATCATACTAAGTGAATTGTAAGATATGTTCTAAGAGTAATTCTTGAAGAATATTTGTTGTGGATAATTGCTACTACTGATCTGAAGTTTCATTGCTATCTCTAATCATTATTGTTTCAGTGGATTCCGGGTGAGATCTTTCTAAATTACTTTCTATTAATTGTTACTTGTTTATATTTGGAATTTGACCTTTGAAATTGTTTTCTAATTTTTTATTGAAAAATACATTTGAAACAATTTCTTGAATAAATCTGATTACGTGCTCAATTACGTGCTATCCAATTTTTGTTTAAAATCATATTTTGAATCTCACTTTTCTATCACTAATTTTGGGATATTAATTGAGTTCCAATTTATCTAGGGTAGTAGAAGCTTCAAGTGAGAAAAATCATTTATCAATTTGTAATTGGTGAGTTGAACGACAGAATGAATACTATTGGAAGTATTTAATCTAAGGGTAGCTAGTTTCAGTCTCTTCCTGTAAAGAGATTGAGGCAGTAATTCTTCCTAAATTGAATTAATTTGTGAGCAATTTTATAATGGTTTAATACTTACCGGGTAAAAGGATATTTGGAGTGCTTATGAGGTTTTGATTCTTTAGCCTAAGTTACAAAAAGAATTAGGTTATTCTTGAGCCTATAAAAAGTAGAGATTATTACTGAACTTGAAAAAAAGAATTTGTAAAAGTTGATTCTGAGCATGTGAAAAGAATCTTTGTGAGGATTTAGTTCCTACCTTTAAAAGGATCTTGAGTTTAGTGGGTGCGACTCTCAATGGGGCTCGGATGACTGAATTAGTCAAGAGTAGCTTGGTGAACCAGGATATATCGTGGTGTGCTGTTTTATTAATTTTACTTATACTGTTATTTGGTGTGCACTTAGTTGATAACACGTATCCGCTGCTCTAAAGATAATAATTCATTTTAGGATAAAATTAATTGTTTGATTTTTGAAGTGTTATTATTCTGATTTTTTTTTTATCTACCAAATTCACCCCCCTCTTGAGTAGTTCATTGGGCCAACAGAGCTCGAGGGACTGGATGTAGGTAAGAGTAGCTTATTGAACTAGGATATATTGTTGTGTGGTACATTAATTTAGTTTCTATCTTGTGTTTGCGATTGACTTAGAATTAAACATATATCCGTTGCGTATAAAGATAATACTCTATTTAGGGAAATTAATTATTTGTGTTTAAAGGGATTAATTGTTTAAATTTGATAACCACCCAATTCAACCCCCCCTCTTAGGTTGCTCGTTGGGCCAACAATACATATTTATAGTCTTTATTTACTGCATTTATATATACTGTATATCGCATTTAAATACTATCTTCATATTTTTGCATTTACATTACTGTATACTCTCTCTAATGCACGAGCACTCACTTTACATTACATATCATTAATAAAAACCCAAGGCATAACCCTTGTAGAGATAGAGAGTCTGGCAGTAAGGGCTGAAGTCAGTGATTTCATCACACTGATCTAAGCCCTAAAAACCCTTAAGTTAGAAGAGAAGTTTGTAGAAGCAAGGCCGAGGGGTTCTTTCCCTAGGATTTAGCTATGAACCTTTTTCTCGCTCGGACCACCAACCTAAGATGGATGTTCCCCCCAGGGAGAAAGCTGAAGGTTTCAAGGTTTAGGAACCGAGCTTTTTAGGATGCACTAGAAGAAAATCCAAAACCACATATACTGAGCCTAGGATAGAGGATAGCCAAAACCCTGTTCTACTTAGGACACAATATTGGAGAGAGGCATTTAATTTTGCTATCAGTATATCATTACCCTAAAACCTTAGAAAAATAAGTACCTCATGGACTAATAAAGTACACTCCATCTGGGGAGTAATCATAATAAAATTCGATTTGGTTGTAAATTATAGAATTGAGACATAGTCAAACCACAAATGCCTATGTAAATAAAATACTGACACGACTGACATCTAAGTAGGAAAAATGGCTCCATGTAAGAAAACACCAGTCTCCCATTCACCAGTTCACACTTGGGTGCAAATGACAGCCTATCCTAATGGCAGATATAAAAGAACTGCCAATTGAACCTATCGGGGTAATCCAATTGAAAGAAGATATAGTTGAGTTGAAACAGTCTGTGGGTCAAATTTCTAAACTACTGCAGTAACTCTACTACTCTCCGCAGAACCCTGTAACACCTATTCAAACATTGAATTCAATGAAACTAATAATCAACCATCAGCCCTCCAGTTCCCAAGGCCCTAGCCCGGTTACCGGAGAAACAATCATCGTTGAACCTCAGCCACAAGTCACTTCGACTGTTATTAACCCAAACCCAAGTACCACCTCAACTAAACCAAATACTAGCCTAGATATACCAGAAACCAATGACCAATTCCAAAGAGAATGGAAAGAATAATTCAAAAAAATATCCTTACTGACAGAAAAACTACTGCAAATAGAAAAAGAACTCCAGGACGTAAGGAATGGAGAATCGGTAGCCAAAGCTCAATATCTTGAACTGTCCTCCGTACCTCAAGTAAAGTTCCCTGTAAACTTTTTCATGCCCACATTCATGAAATATGACGGATCAGGGTGCCCAGACTGGCACATCCAAAGGTATAAGAATGAGATAGGGGCATATATCTATAATGAAGCATTAGCCATTCAGCTCTTCCAGCAATCGTTAATAGGGAAATTTTTCGAGAATATATTGTCTAATGGAGGGATAGAGTTGCACAAGTAGTACCGCAAATGAAAGAGGCCAAGATGGTCCAAATGTTCATCTAGGCTCAACCTCACCCTTACTACGAGCCTCTACTGAACAAACAAATGGCCCATTCTCCAACGTAATCCTTCGAGGGGAATATATAGAGTAAGGTGTTAGGATATGCATAATTTAGAAGCTGATCGAGCAAGAACATAACAGAACAACACTTAAGAAGAAAGACCTTGAAGTGGCAATGATAGGCTAGGGTCAAAGAAACCAGCAGAGCTTCCAACGTCATTATAAACTGCCACTGCCCAATCCTCCCAAGTTTGAAAACCGAGTCTTCCAAGAGAAACCACCTCAATACACATAACCACCTCAATACACACCACCACTTCAATGCACACCAATACCTTAGTTTGCACCTCTCCCTCAGCTAGCACCAATACCTCAATTCACATTGCTGCCTCTATTTTCTCATTTTCCATCTCCAGTATAAAACCCGTATCCATATCAACCCCCTTATAAAGATCTACCATGGCCTCCAAACACAACTAAATGCCAACAAAATTATAAACCGAATGCACCATACAGAAAACATAGGCAATTTTTCCTTCTCTATGTAACCATTTCTCGAATCTTCGAGGAATGCATTAAAAACTAAATGCTTGAACCTGTATCCCCAAAGTGAACAAACATCAGTAGCTTATACTACAACCCAAACCAGTTTTGCGATTATCATTATAGAGCACCGATCACCCTACTGATAATTGCTACGCTCTAAGAAATAAGAAGGAGGATCTTATACAAGCCAAGGTTAAATGTTTCCCAAAAGAGAGGTAGATATGTTAGCCTAATTGTTAGCAAAACCCATTACCCAATCATGATAACTCAACTCTAATTGTCAACATGGTCAGGCGAGATTGGGAAACTAATTCGAGTGACTATAATGGAGTATGGAAAATTGATCCCTAATCACCCAGAGCCGTATGGGTAGAAGCCAAAAATTTTCCTAAAGCTTATTGGATAGACATGTCAGTCTTACCCATGAATGATAAACCTATCTCTCCTACTGGTTAAGGTAGTAAATTCGACGATGAAGACAATAAAGGTAAGGGACCTATGATAGATGAGAGTCCAAAACTAATAGGTGGAGAAGGAGTAACCTCTCAAGGGAGAAAATAGTTATACCAGATGTGGGAGAAATTGATCCGCTATACATGAATTTCCCTCTTATAGTCATTGTAGTCGAGCAGGTTTTTAACTTGTATCAACCACCCAAGAAGGAACTTTTGAGAAATGAAGCGTTGTACCCACCTAAGAAAATATTTGACTTCAATTACCCGAATTAGGATATTGAAGAGGACAAATCTAACCACGCCTCAAAAATCAGGTGGAAAAAAAATCCCCCTACTAAGGAAAATTCTAAAACCCAGGGTAGACAACCAAGCTATCCAAACCATAATAATCCCTAGATTAACATGCTTGAATGTGGATTCATGAAGTTAAACCTTGACTAGGCTTGGGGCTTAGAATTTTCTCACTTCACCATACAGCCGCAACCGTGTCAGAACCCGATCATGATCTGACCAAAAACTGTTCTAACGTTCAAGACGCCGAAACAAAAACTAATGAAAGATATGAAAGAATTTCCTTGGCACTACTCTACGACAATTAAAACCATTGTCATGAGGATAGAGGACCAAGTAGATGAAGTCAGAGGTATGACTAAGAGAGAAAAAGTATTTATCGCCCCAAATTTGCTGAAACTACCAGATAAGGAACCCAGGGTATCCCTAAGAACAATGTCACTGAGGAAGAAGTACAAGAGTTCCTAAAGGTAGTTAAGAACACTGAGTACAAGGTCGTCGAGCAATTGAACAAAGCACCAGCACAGATTTTGATCCTATCATTGCTAATGACCTCCAAAGTACATCAAAATGCGTTGCTAAAAGTCTCTAATGAGGCATATGTACCAAGTTCCATATTAAAAGATCACTTCACTAATATAATAGAGAATATGCTCAGTGCCAATCTCGTAACCTTTACTAACGATAAGATAGCCTCTGAAGGAATTGGGCACATCAAACCTCATAACGTATCAGTGCAGTATCAGGACTTCAACCTCTCTAGGGTTTTGGTAGACAATGGGTCCATGCTCAACATATGTCTTCTGAGTACATTGAAAAATATAAGGGGTAAACAAGGACCGAATCCAGAGCACTGCTATTACCATAAGAACTTTTTATGGTGAGAAGAGAGAGTCAATGGGAGAAATTATGCTACCAATCGTTCTAAGCCTGATCACTTTTCAAGTGGACCTACATACCTTAGTCATACCAGATGCCAATAACCTACTCCTTGGAAGACCTTGGATATAATCAGTTGGGGCAGTTCCATTATCACTACACCAGAAGATGAACTTGATAGTATTATCACCATCTATGCTGAGGAATATCATACCTTCTATTGAACCCCTACTGAACCTATAATAGTAGCCGAACACATCAACCAAGTAGCTTATTTCTAAGCATTTGACATTGCTAGTGCTTCATATGTTAGAGAGGTAAGTCTACCTCCAACACCCAGACGGTCAGCTGCTACCATTCTGTTAGCCACTCACATGAACATTATGAACTTCGACCTGAAGATAGAAGTCAACAAAGGCGAAGCAGGAATACGATCCCTATTGGGAATCAGATAGAAGCTAGACACTTACATATTGGGTTTCTTTCCAAGCCTAAATAGAGGATTCGGCAAACAACCTAGGAAGAATGGAGAGTCATGGATAATACGCCATATCGTGTTAACTTTCCATTCGCCACCATAATAGTTGAAGCTAAGAAAGAAGAGAAGACAAACAAACCAAACTTCGTGTAATCCCGTACCAAACCAAGCCTAACCTTCCAGCACCGTGGTCAAAGAAGTCAGCCCGCATGATCAACGAGGAATGGAATGACGTCGGAGTAGTAGAGCCAGCTAGCAACCTCATCAATTGGGAAGCTTGTCTAATCCTAGTGCGACGAGGAGCTAGGTAATCAACAAACATCTGTAACATTTCCTATTTGACTAGCCACCAGATAGTAGAGATTATGATATCTCTAGGCTCCTTTTAACTTTTTGAATTTCTCTTTTTGTATTACAATAATAGTCATGCTAAGATAATAACATATTTAAAATCATTTTTTTTTGTTTAGTTTTTAGGAGCCTAAATTATCTTGAATATAATCCATATAATGATAAATTACCTCCTCCCAACGAGTACAATCTAGATAAGGAAATAAATCGAGAGTTTATAGAAATCAAAATAGAAGATGATTTTATTCCTGAGAACACCGAGAAAGTCTGAAGAGCTTTAGAAAGATTCGTGGAACGACCTGTCCTGAGTCAAGGTGAAATCGAAACAGTGAACCTAGGAGATCCGAAAAATCTGAGGAAAACAAAGATTGGGAATTCGATTTGTAGCCAAGAGAAAGATGACCTGATATCCTTGTTACAAGAATATCAAGATGTTTTTGCATGGTCCTATGATGACATGGTAGGACTATCAACCGACATTGTGATGCATAAGCTTCACATTAAGGAGAGAGTGAAACCAATCAAGCAAAAGCTCTGAAAGATGCGACCCGACATCAACCTGAAAGTTAAGGTGGAGATTGTAAAGCAATTCGAAACATGCCTCATAAAAGTCTGCACTTACTGCGAATGGTTGAGTAATCGTGCCAATATCCAAGAAAGATAGAAGAATCTAGGTCTGTATTGACTATAAAGGCCTAAACGGGGCAAGTCCAAAAGATAATTTTCCATTGCCAAATATCTACATCATCTTGGACAAACTGCTAGGTATAGGATTTTATCCTTTGTGGATGGATTTTATGGGTACAACCAGATCCTAGTCGACGAGGAGGACAAGCTTAAGAACACCTTCACAATGCCTTGGAGGGTATTATGTTCCATGCCATTCAGACTTAAGAACGCAGGAGCAACTTATCAGAGAGCCATGATAACATTATTCCACGACATGATCCACAAAGAAATGGAGGTGTACATGGATGACATGATAGTGAAATCAAGAAAAGATGAAGACCATCTAGATCACTTAAAGAAGATGTTTAATCATCTTCAGAAGTTCAAGCTAAAACTCAACCTAGCTAAGTGTGCATTCGGAGTAGTGTCTGGTAAGCTACTCGAATTCATAGTTAATTGATGGGGTATCGAAATTGATCCTACCAATATTAAGGCCAAAGGTCTAATAATATTGATGGCACCAAGCGGACACTAATTCATCCTAGTGGCTATAAACCACTTCACTAAGTGGGTGGAGGTGGTTTCGCTTACTCATGTCACCCAGAAGACCGTAACAAGGTTCTTCAAGGATAATATCCTATCATGCTATGGGGTACCCTAAGTCTTGATCTTTGACAATGCCCAAAACCTAAAAGGAGGTACGATAAAAGCCATTTGTGATCAGTTCAAAGTAGAATACAAGAATTCCGTGCCCTACCATCTGAAAATGAATGGAGAAGTAGAAGTTGCTAACAGGAAGATTAAGACTATCCTAAGGAAGATGATAGATTACCTCAAGGAATGATATGAGATGCTCATATTTTCCTTGATGGCCTATCGAACATCAGTCAAAATATTAATCGAAGTCACGCCATATTTACTAGTATATGGACCAGTAGCCGTGATCCCAGTAGAGGTAGAAATTCTATCTCTTTAGATTTTATTGGAAGCAGAGTTGGATGAAGTTGAATGGGTACAACAGAGACTTGATCAACTATGCCTGATAGACGAAAAGATACTCACTGCTAAATGCCAAAGGCAATATTATCGAAAGATGATGGCTAGAGCTCACAACAAGAAGATTCATTTGTGAATCCGTACTACAGGTGAATTGGTACTAAAGAAGATCTTCCCATTACAAGCCAAAGCTAAGGGAAAGTTCGCGCTAAACTGGGAATGACCGTTCATCATCAAGAAAGTGTTAGGGCATGGGGCCTTAATACTTTAAGAGATGGATGGAGAAGAGTTCCCAGAGCCCATTAATGCTAGTGCGGTAAAGAAGTTGGTAGCCCTAGAAAGACAAACTTGCACTTATAACCGAAATGAAGTGAGGGCTAAAAAGGGTATTAAATTAGTACAACCTGAGGACGTAGTGAAAACCCAAAAGAGTGCTAGAGGAAAAAAAATAGGGATCGTAGAAAGATACAAAACCTCCGACCCAGTGAAAACCTGAAAGGGCGCTGAGTTGCAAAAATGTGGTAGCCGGCCTTAGTGAAAACCTGAAAGAGTGCTAAGGGTAAAGATGGAAAACATATAAATAATAAATAATAAAAATAGGAGACATCAGATTTCGACCAGTATATCATTTATTTGTGGAGTTTGGATTTGTCTGGAGACCGTCGAACTGCAATTGGATCAAGTAATTGACTAAGTCTAAGTTTTTATTCCTATAGAAGAAAGAGTTTCTAGAAATGGATGATACACTTGACTATGCAAGCCTTTGATTAGTAACTCTAACTTCTGATTATTCATATGTTATGTTTTCTTTTATGACAAACATTTCAATACAGTTAAGTAGAAAAAACAAATGACATAAGAGCAAAGGGATGCAAGCAAGACAAAATGTTGCAAATTGCCTTTAACCCAATTCCATTTTAAGAGAGGTTCGACATCATCACCGAACCATCTATGCATAACACCCCAAATTCCTATGATAACCGCCATTAACAATACAACCTTATTGGATACTATCCTGTGATCCAAATTCATTAAGAGGCCATAGAACCATAAAACCATCACGCACCATAGGATGCCGAGTTTTTAACTACGAGATAAGTGTGATATACTTTAAAGTTACTTCCAACAAGGATCTTTGACAAAAGAAAAAGACCATCACTAAACAAAGATTTGCCAACTCCTGAAGAAAGAAACCAATAAACACCATTCAGGTAACTAGATCAAGGAACGGAGATGGGGTTTCATTTTCTTCTAATGATACTTTGATGGTAAAAAATACATGAAATAGACACAATTTGACTATATGCTAACATACAAAGCAAAGCACTTGAGTCAAAGGGGACTAAATCGAAAGGAAGAGGTTTACCATCCAGTTCCAACAAACAATCTATAAGTCTTGACAATATAGGTAATCATTTTTATCAACTCAGATCTAGATATAGTAAAAATATGAGCAAGGTCTGGAGGATTACACCAACTCGAAAACTCTTAAGGTATTAGTTTCGCATTTTCAACAATATAATAATAAACCCATTGACAAATGTATTCGGGGATTTAAATAGTTTAAATCCCGAATTCAATTTTTATCACTCCGACAAATAGTAAGATAAATTGATTTAGCTCATAATGCTATAGCTAATCAATCTCGTCCCCAGCCTATAGGATGGGGCATATTTTGCACTTTTAATTATCACGAATTACATGATAGGAGGTGTCGGATTAAATTCCCCCACAGAATGTATCCAATCATTGCCTTAGTTTACGATTGGGGCACATTTCATCCTGTCCATGTTTTGCTGATGCAAATAGCATTCATTTCGTGTCATATTGTAAAATGAAGTCCTCAAATCATAATGAACTTAATTAAATTCATTAAACCTAAAGACCTATGAACTACGTGTCAGCTTGATTCCCAGTGAAGTCTATGATACGTAGGAAACCCATGTGGGTTCGGTTAATCATCTGAGATAGCACAGCCTTGGCCGAACTACATTTTGACTGGATTCCTAACCTAAGAAAGTCAGTGTATGTAGATAACCCCATAGATTTCGGTCATTTGATGATCATTATCCATAACAGTAATATCAATAATACATAAACAACCCAATGGGGTTAACGCACCCCAAATTTCGATAGCAGAAGAAGTAGAGAATCGGGAAGAGAATGAAAACAAGTTTCATCATTTTCTCTCTAAGTTGTCCAAATCCGTTCAATTTGAAAATAGTTTTCCAAGGGCTTTTCTAGGCATCGATTTTGAAGAAAAAAAAATTGGGCCGAGATTTTATGTTAAAAATGGAGTCGCCACCTAGCATGAGGTTAAATGGTATGGTAGGTCATCAGGATTTTGGAAATTCATTTTTTCTTTTGAAATAGCCCGTGTTTTAAATTCCATAGGTCTATGTACTAGATATATTCTTTAAGTTCGGGAGTCGATTATGCTCAAGGAAGGTGTTAGAAACCCCAAGATACCCGTTTGAAAATTATACCTCAGTCCAAATAGATATTCGCCGTTAAAAAATATCCATGTAGTTTTCTTTAATTTACTTAAACAAAAATAATTCTTTTTTTCTTTTTTTTTTTTTTAAGTTTTTGTTCATTTTATTTATTTTTGACATGATTTAATGGAAACAGGTAAATACTACAACTACTACTAGTCAGCGACACCCAATAACAATTTATATATAAACAAATATGTAAATATGAAAACTATACTACATGAAATATAAACTAAGACTAAGTTGTTTGGATATGCGACTGAACCCACACGTGGGTTGCCTACGTATCTCGAACGAAAATCAAGCCATCACGTAGTTTGTTTTGGTTAGGGTAAAGGGTGTGGTTTATTATTCGAGGTGTGACACAACCCTTATGGGTTACCTATGTACTTTGGGTGGTTACCAAAGACTAGGTTAGACGTAGTTCATTCTTGTCTCGTTGAAAACTAAATTCATTCTTAGAGGTGTGTTAAACCCTTATGGGTTGCCAATGTACTTTGGGTGGTTACCAAAGATCAAGCCGAACATAGTTCAGTTTGGTGTTGTTTGAAAACTGGGTGGGTTTTGGTTAAAAGTTGAGTTAGTTTTAGTGAAAGACTGGTTTGTTTAGTTTATTTTGATTGATTATCAGTTAGTTTTGGTTGTGAACAACCTGAGTAACAACCCTTTGATCTTGTTAAGAACCTTAAACGAACTCCTTCTCTTTGATTATTTTAGTGTTTGTGCATGAGTTGTGAGTTAAAAAGTGAAAAAAAAAAATAAAAAAAAATACCATATATTTATGCCAGTCCTACTCGTAACTAAGGAAAACAAGAAAGTTTCTGAATAAGAATCACACATATCCCTGAAAGAATATAGACCCTCTATTTATCCCAAGTTCTTAGCCACAAGGGTTTATTGGTGTAGTATATAAGTATATATGTATATATGTGTGTTTTGTTGAGCTGAAAAAGAAAAAAAAAAAAAAAAAAACGATGTTCTTGGGGGAGATTGTATAAACTATGTACAATTCATGGTATGAATAGTTATTTTGTTCGAATCCTCACGTGTCCTTAACACGTTGTTGGATGATTTGATGTTTTTGAATGTCTTGGAATGTTTTTGAATGCTATTGGATGTTTTTGAATGTTCTTGAGATGATTGGAATGATTTTTTTATGATTTGACCTTAATTTAGTTGTTATAGTTAAGATTAGGTGTTTGCTTGATGTTCATGACAAAATCAAAATCTTATTAGGTTGTGGTCTTCCCAAAGTGTTTGCCTCCTTATTCTCACTGATCTTATTGGTCGGTAGTTGATCGGTGGTCGTTGGTTCCTCGAGTTCTTAGGCAAGAACCCAAGAACAACATAATTAGGGGATGTGGTCGTACCTAAGTAGCGAACCTTCTTTCCCTCATTGCTATTTTGGCTCGGTGTTAATAGGTGATTGTCGATCATTAAAGTTATCATTCTAAGAACTTAAAGAACACCTTCCATGACTGGATTTTGGCAGAATAACGACGTGTTATTTGAGAAATCCACTTGAGATTCCTAGGATCCGAGAGAGTTGCTCAAGTTTGGAGAGAGAAGCTAGGCCTTCAAGACTTGAAAAAATGACAAGAGGGCCTCTATATTTATAGGCCCTGGGCCTACGAATTAGCCAATGTGCAGGAAACACCAGGGTGTTCCCTAGGCAGTGTTTAGCCTAGGAGGCTTATTTCTTTGTCTTGGTTTAGTTTGAATTAGAACGAATTTTGGGGAGAAGGTTGGATTCTCAACGATTTTGTAATGATTACCAATGATTGCCAATGATTACCAATAATTACCTCTCTACCAATTAAATTCCTTGCACATGGGTGCATTTATGATTTGATAGAATGTATCTAGTTTGGTTTAGGGACTAAATACCGGTTAGATCCACTATTTCAGTTTGGTCTTCATAAATGCATCCAAGGTGCATGGTATCTAGTCCAAATGTGTCAATTTTCATTTAATGTAAAGTGATGAGTTATGATTTGGAGGCCACACATTCGGTTCATTTCGAATAGAATCGGGTTAACTTACCTTGTTACCGTCGGTTGGTTTCCAAGTTGCCTAGTTACCCTTAGATATTTTTGTGAAAATATATAGATCCTTTGATCCTATCCATTCCATGTCATCCCAAGCATTTAATTCTTGATGGGATGTGCATTTATTGCATTGCTTGGAGGCTACTTCTCTGGTTTAGTTTTGGTAACAGGTCATCAAGATTCAAGGCTTTCGGTTAGTTTCCAAGATATTATGCTTAAAATATATACATACCTTGAATGTGGTCTTCATATGTCATCCCAAGAATTTAATACTTGATAGGTTGGGCATTCAATGCTCATTGAAGGCCTTACTTGGGTGACGAACAAAATCGGTTTAGTTTCGATAACAGTTGGTTGTACCCTAAGTGTATTGGTTCCCTCCCTTTTCCATTTGGTAGGAAACTTATAGGAAGGCTACTTGTTATTATAATGATTTTTTTTTTTGGGCCTGAAATTATGGATAGGCCCTTGATTGCTTGGGCTTAGGGTGCTTGGTCATGACTACTTGGATTTGGTGTAAATCAAAGTCAAACCCAATCCTTAAATCACCTTGTGATTTAGGGATTTGTCATAACACTTCCAAACCTTTGTTAGTGTGTCTTGGATTGTTTCTTGGTATTAAGTGATGTAATATGCATAAATAAAATGAATGTTTTTGGGGTTAAATTTGACAAGATTCAGGGCTTGTAAATGTTTCAAGGTCAAGGTGTGGTAATTGAGTTTAATTGTTTGAAATGTCTTATAATTTAAGGTTAGTGAATAATATTTATATATACTAAAGATTATTTGATGAAAATCAAACTTTAGTAAAGTTATTTTAGACCTTATTAAATCATGGAAATTTCGAGTTTGACCCAAAACCTTTACTTAGCTGTATTTTGTCAAATTCAGCATTTTTTTGCGTTTTTGTCATGTTTTCAATTATTTTTATATAGTATGTAGTGTGATCTTAGGTATAAATTAATTCTCTTTCAACCCAGGTTTAAAGTTTATATGAACTTATACTCAATTCGACACTAACCGGGCAAGACAAAATGTAATGTCTACAACTGCCCCTCTTTATTATGCGAGTTTACTCGTAATGACAAAGAAGAAGACACTAAAATTTTATTCCCCTAGACATGAAATTGAAAGAAAAGTATTTAAATCTATCCTAAAGGATAGAGACATACCTAATCCTAGAGGATTTGATAAGGATGACGATTGATCACTCCTACCATTGTGTACTTCAAAGGATGGCGAACGATCAACCTTAGATTACTATTTGGAAGACGACGTGAATGTATGAAGCTATTTCCTAAAGGATGACGTAAATGTCAGATTCTATAAAGTCATTATCGAGGTTAGGACGACATGAATGTCTGAGCCTACTTCCTGAGAGACGATGTGGATGTCTGATCCCATAGGGTTACTATTGGGAGGAGGGAGACATACTTGATCCCACCTATCTATACTCCTAAATAACAGTGACATACCAAATCCTAGAGGATTAACTATTAAGGCGAGGACGGCGACATACCTGATCCTACCGATTTATACTCCTAAAGAACGGCGACATACATAATCCTAGAGGATTACTACTTGAGGTGAGGACGACGACATACCTAATCCTATCACAAAATACATTCCTAAAGAACGACGACATACCTGATCCTAGAGGATTACTATTACGGTGAGGACACCAACATACTTGATCCTACCATGTACTACATTCCTTAATAATGACGATATACCTTGTTGATCCTAAGATTTTGATGAACAATTAAATGTTGATATTTTTTGTGGAACTAATGTGTTTATTGAGTGTTTCAGTTTAAAGAGTTCCAAACAATATCATGAAGTAATTGTAAAAGATGCAGAGACAATGTAGATACGATAACATTATGAAGAAATTGTGAAAGATGCAGAGATGGATACTACAAGATTGAAGATTCTGAAAAATGTAGGTGAAAACAAATCTAATCTATTTTTACTCTTATTGTATCCCAATTAGTATTACACACGACACAAAAATGATTTTATAATTATATGTTTTTTATAGGATCCTCATTAGTGAAATTATTTGCTCCTATGTATAATTGAAAAAGAAATAAAGATAATTGATTAAAATTGAATTTAAGAAGTTAGTGGAGCTAACCTAGAAAAGAAATCGGATAAAGGGTAGAAAACGCCAACAAAAATAATTTAAAATAACATTAAGGAAGGAGCTCTGTATGGTCCAGTCGACAGATAAGTCGACTTATGAAAATTAGACAAAGTCCCTGAATCGTTCGGTCGACAGGTAGGTCGACCTGTGGCCAAAAAATGAACTCTCTGAATCTCTAAGTCGACAGATAGGTCGACTTGAAAAACTCTTTGAATCGTCTGTTCAACAGATGATGGATGGGCAGTCGACCAGTGGGCGAAAGAATTTTGGCTTTGCTAGTATCCTAAATCAAGCAATCAATAGATGTGTCTTGGTCGGTCGACTGATAAGTCTATTACAGGTTTTTTGGAATTTCAGGATTTATTCAAAAACTACCCGTTAACTAACTGTTATTTGGTTACTTGATTGAGAGATTTTAGGGATATGGATATCTTTAAAATATAATACTCTTATTTGAATATCTATATAGATTTGGTACGTGGAATGAAAATGTCTTTCAAATCGGTCCTTTTAATACTTCCTATCTTATTGATTTGTGTTTGAAAATTCTTTTGAGGGACTATATTGAATATTTTGAAAGATATAATTAAGTAAAATACACCTTAAATGAAAGGAATCAATATATGGGGTCTATAGGTGATTTTAAATGACATATTTTGTGAAAACTAGCCGTTATTGGGTTTGTTTCAAGTGGTTTTAAATAGTCCTGCGGATTTCATATAATATTGACACCATATCAAGAACTATTCAGTTCATAAGTTTTTATAAGAGTCATTATTCTGATATTATTTTGAGAGATAAAATTGTGAGATCAATTGCTAAGGAGTTCTTGAGTTAAAGCGCTGATTGTGTAAGTGTCACCGATTTGAGTTGTCTAGCATTTTCAATCTTTAATTCGTCGGTGTTATTCAGGTGATATCTTTCAAAGTTATTAGTCTTTATTGCATATTTATTTTTCTCTATTTGCTTGGTTGATAAGATCTTGATAAAATTATTTTTTTGAACTTTAAATCGCATAAAAATATTTTAAAACGATTTTTGGTGAAAATTTGATTACATACTTGTTTGTGTGCTATTCATATTTATCATAATCATATTTTTATGTTTTCTTGGTGAAAGTGTTTCAAGCATATTCTTAATTGAGTTTATTGCGATCATTGCATACTTGGTTAATTGATTGTTGAGAAATCGTTTTTCGAACTTTAAAAGTATAAAAAAACTTTTAAAATGATTTGTGTGATAATCTGATTATGTACTCAATTTTGTTCTACCAGTATTATTTTTATAATTAGATTTTTTTTTATTTCCTCACTTAATTCTATCACTAGTAAATATCAGGACATTAATTGAGTTTAAATTGATTTGAGGTGGTAAAAGCTCCGAGTAGGAAGAACTTATTAATTTATTGTAATTGGTGAGTTGAGTGTCGAATTAGATGCTATTGGGAGTGTCTAATCAAGGGTAGCTGGTTTCAATCTCTTCCGATAAAGAGATTGAGATGTTAATTCTTTCTTGATTGAATTGATTTGTGAGCAATTTTGTAACGGTTCAATCCTTACCTGGTAAAAGGATGTTTGGAGTGTTTTTGAGGTTTTGATTCTTTAGCCTAAGGTACAAAAAGCATTAGGTTATTCTTGAGCTTGTAAAAAGTAGAAGTTATTCCTGAGCCTAGGAAAAGAAATTTGTAAAGGTTGATTCTAAGCCTGCGAAAAGAATCATTGTGAGGGTTTGGTTCCTAGATTTAAAGGAATCTTGAGTTTAGTAAATGCGACTCTCCGTGGAGCTCGGGAGAATGGATTAAGTAATAGTAGCTTGGTGAACCAGTGTAAATTTCTGGTGTGCTACTATTTTTCATTATTTATTTTTGTTGTTTAGCACGCACCTAGTTGATATTATATTTTTGCTGTTATATAAAGATAATAATTAATTTAGGATTAAAATTAATTATTTGGATTTTTGAAGTATTTTCTCTGATAATTTTTTATCTACCCAATTCACCCCCTCTTGGGTAACTCGTTGGGCCAACAATTGGCATCAGAGCAGGCTTTAGCTCGATTAGGCTTAACATCCCAGTTAAACCGGTTATGTGCACACACCGGTTACCTTCACCCGCACTACTTTTTTCTAAAGAGAGCTTAAGTTTAAAAAGAAAAATCGCTTATTTTGAAAATGGTAGAAAAAGTGTCCGAAAATCTAAAGTGCATTTGGATGATTATTGTGGTACAAAATAATTTTCGGACGTTATTTTTTAAATTAACAATTTGCTCTCTAAAGTGAATTCTCTTGAAAATGAAAATAGAGTTTTTAAAAATAATCTTGAGATGATTTCTAAGCAAAGGTCAGATGTTGATTCAAAAATCGATTTACTTAAGAAAACTTTTGAAAAATCAAAATCCGACCTTAAGTCTGTTTCGAGATGTTGACCCTAAGATTTTGATGAACAATTAAATGTTGATGTTTTTTGTGGAACTAACGGTGTAATTGAGCGTTTCCGTTTATTAGTTCCAATGATGAAGATATGATGACAAGTAATGAATGGATGCTAAAAGATGGTGACAAAGATCATAAAGGATTAAGAAGTTGAAGAATTTGAAGAACCTAGAGAAAACAATTCAGGTTAAAATTTCAACTCTTAATATCCCAATTAGGATCACACACGACACAAAACGTTTATGTGTTTTTTTTATAGGATCCTAATTAGTTAAATTATTTTCTCTTATGTGTAATTGAAAAAGAAATATTGATAATTAATTAAAACTTAATTTAAGAATTTAGTGGAGCTAACCGAGAAAATAAATCAGTTAAAGGGGCAAAAACGTCAATGAGAATGAATTCAAAATAAATAAAGGAGATAATTCCAACATTGGTAAGTTGACTAGTAAGTCGATTGAGGCATAGAATATGAAGTTGCTGAATCTCTCGGTTGACAAGTAGTTCGACCTGAGCTTAAATAGTGAACTCTTTGAATCGATAAGTCGACAGTAAGGTCGACCTATGACCAGAAATAAAACTCTCTGAATCTCTAAGTCGACAAATAGGTCGACTGATGGGCAAATAATTTTTAGCTTAGCTACATCCTAAATCGATCGGTTAACCAGTGACCCTTGGTCAATCGACTTATGGGACTATTTCATGAATTTGTGGAATTCCAGATTTTATTCTAAAAGTAGCCGTTACTAACCGTTTTATGGTTAAGATCTAAGAGATATCTTAGGGATTTGATGTTATTTTAGATATGCAACATATATTATGATATCCCGATAGATATAGTTCATTAAGTTTGAATATTTCTTAATTTGGTACATATAATTATTTCTATCATATTTAATTGTGATTGAGAAATATTTGGGGGACTTAATTGAGAAGTTTAAAATCCATAATTAAGTGATTTAAACTAGGATGAAGTCTTAATAATATAAGGAGTCTATAAGAGCAATTAAATGTCATAATAGGTGGAAACTAGCCGTTGGAGAGCTTGTTTTGTTCCCTTTTATATAGACCTGTGTTTTTTTCCACATTAAAGAGTGACACATCAAGAGAATTATTGTGAGCTATTCAACTTTTGATATTTCTAAGAGTAATCATATTGATTGAATTATGAGATCTTTTCTGAGAGTTATTCTTAAGAAATAATTGTTGTGGATTATTGCTACTATCGATCTGAAGTTTCATTGCTATCTCTAATCATTATTTTTTCGGTGGAATCTGGGTCAGATCTTTCCAAATTACTTTCTATTAATTGTTGCTTGATTATATTTGGAATTTGATCTTTAAAATTATTTTCCAATTTTTTATTGAAAAATATTTTTGAAATAATTTCTTGAAGAAATCTGACTACATTCTCAATTACGTGCTACCCATTTTTTGTTTAAAATAAAATTTTGAATATCTCACTTTTCTATCACTAGTTTTGGGATATTAATTGAGTTCTAATTTATCTAGAGTGGTAGAAGCTTCGAGTGAGAAAAATCACTTATCAATTTGTAATTGGTGAGTTGAGTGATGGATTGAATACTATTGGGAGTATTTAATCAAAGGGTAGCTAGTTTCAGTCTCTTCCTCTAAAGAGATTGAAGTAGTAATTCTTCCTTAATTGAATTGATTTGTGAGTAATTTTGTAACGGTTCAATCTTTATTAGATAAAAGGATATTTAGAGTATTTGTGAGGTTTTGATTCTTTAACTTAAGGTACAAAAAGAATTTGGTTATTCTTGAGCCTGTAAAAAGTGGAGATTATTCCTGAGCTTGAGATTTTTTTTTTGTAAAGGTTGATTCTGAGCCTATGAAAAGGATCATTGTAAGAGTTTGGTTCCTACCTTTAAAAGAATCTTGAGTTTAGTGGGTGCGACTCTCCGTAGAGCTCGGAGGACTAGATTAGCCTAGAGTAGCTCGGTGAACCAGTATAAATTTTTTGTGTGCTGCTATCTTTACATTATTTATTTTTGTTGATTGGTGTGTACCTAGTTGATAATATATTTTCGCTGCTATATAAAGAGATAATAATTAATTTAGGATAAAATTAATTATTTCTTTTTTTGAAGTATTATTATTTGAATTAATTTTTAATTCACCCCCCCTTCTTGGGTAGCTCATTGGGACAACATGAGAGATTCTGAAAATGAGTTTTCTAAACAAAATGGATATGTTTCATTGTCTCATCTTTCATCACAAACAAGTGGTAGTTATGTGGCTATTGTTAGAAATGATTCTTGCTTTACATCTCGTGCTTTCTACGATAAATCGGATTTGAGATGTTATTATTGCAATAGGGTTGGACATTTTAAAGTACCATGTCCGTTTCGGACCCCTAAGTTTATATCTAACAAAGACGGATCCAAAATGAAATGGATACCAAAGAAAACTATTAAAATGTCTTGTGCAAAATTACATAATGTCATAAGTGGACCTGAAGGAACAAACAAAGAAGTTTTATCAAAGCCAAAACAGGAAGTCACCAAAGATCTACAAGCGACGCGGACAAAGAGAAAAGATGCACCAAAAACAGAATGTGAAATTACAAAGAAGCCACAAGAGAAATGTGCAAATAAAAAAGTTGTGCAAAAGCCAAGATGAGATATCACCAAGAAGCCATAAGTAAAACATGCAAAGAAAATCATCAATGAATCAAATGGAAAAAATCAAAGAAAGAGAGGATACGGACAAGGCAAAAAAAATTATGCACCCAAAGCAATCATGAGTACAAATGAGGTCAAAAGTAAAGTCGCCCCGAAATATATAAAAGGTATTCCTAATCCCTTGTGGTTTAAAATTATAAAATTTGTTAAAGACGAAGATTCCCAACTTGCCAAATAGGTAAGTTGGTAATGGTTTCTAAGACTTATTTTAAATGATGTGTTCACTTGTTGTCTTATAAATATTATATGGTGATTATGAAAATCACATTTAGTTAAAGTGTATTTACATGTTTTTATAATGTGCCTATATCGAGTAGTAATCATGTGTTTGATTTTGAAACATGTTACGTGATTTAGAAAATGAGTTAAGTAAATTAAGCTGACATTTTATGCATCTTGAAATGATACCTTAATTTATTAAAATGCATGATAGTGTATAATAATTTATTTGATTTAAATTACTCATAAGCTTTTATTATATGCCTACATGAATTTTTATTGATATATATATTGCATGATTTGTTAATTTGCATGATCTTTGAATATATAGCACGATACTGTCGCACATAGATATCCCTATAATCATTATGTGTCAAGTTTTCATCTAATGTCTCATGTTTTTATTAATGATTATTGTTCAAAAGGGGAGTTGATATTTTAAGAGAGAAATATGCACTTATCCATGGTTATGCATACACTAGATTTATGATTGATAAATTATTCTTGAGATATGCTTCATATTCTAGTGCGTTAAAGATCACATATTTTGTTTCTATAATAGGAAGATATTATTTGGTATCACTAGTAAGGCATGCGGACTTAACTGAAATTATATGATTGCATGCTATATTATTGAAATATTTTGCCTCATGATTATTCTCCTATACAAGAATTTGCTTGTTTACAATTACTTAGGGGAATAAATTTTTATAAGTGGGGCAATAATGTGTTGAAAAAGATGATATTGAAGATTTTGATAGTTTCGATTAGCTTGTTGATACACTCACTAAATATCTAGCGGAAAATTAAAGTTCATAATATTTGCCTAGAGTAGTGATATTTTTTGTTCCTCTTCCTCACTTTTTAAGATGACAACAGGGGAGAATTTATTGATGTTTTGTTGAATATCTTAAGGAGAAGACTTGAATATCTTAAGGGGGAGACCATAGTTTGCATGTATGCAGGGGGAGTGTGAATTATTTATTATTGATCATATTTTGTGCTTTATTGGATATCACACATTTATCTTCATGAATATGCTTTAACAAGTTACACTTTGTTGAATATCATATGTTTATTATATTATCTTCATGATTATGCTAGAACAAGTTAAAGAACGTATTCTCGAATTTAGGGGAAGTGCGGTTACATTATTGTTTTAAAGAAAACATCAAAGTTAATTTTCATCATCAAAAAGGGGGAGATTGTTGATCCTAATATTTTGATGAACAATTAAATGTTGATGTTTTCGGTGGAACTAATATGTTTATTGAGTGTTTCAGTTTAAAGAGTTCCAAACAATATCATGAAGTAATTGTAAAAGATGTAGAGACAATGCAGATACGATAACATCATGAAGAAATTGTGAAGGATGTAGAGATGGATACTAAGAGATTGAAGATTCCGAAGAATCTAGGTAAAAACAACTCTAATCTATTTTTATTTTTAATGTATCTCAATTAGGTTCACACACGACACAAAAATGATTTTATAATTATGTGTGTTTTTTATAGGATCCTAATTAGTGAAATTATTTGCTCCTATGTGTAATTGAAAAACAAAAAAAAGATAATTATTACAATAGTATTTAAGAAGTTAGCGGAGCTAATCGAGAAAAGAAATCAATTAAAGGGACGAAAACGTCAAAGAAAATAATTTAAAATAAAATTAAGGAAGGAGCTCTACATGGTCCAGTCGATAGATAAGTCGAATTATGAAAATTAGACAAAGTCCCTGAATCGTTCGGTTGACAAGTAGGTCGACCTGTGGCCAAAGAATGAACTTTCTAAATCTCTAGGTCGACAGATAGGTCGACTTGAGAAACTCTCTGAATCGTCCGGTCAACAGATGATGGATGGGCGGTCGATCGATGGGCGAAGGAATTTTGGCTTTGCTAGTATCTTGAATCGAGCAGTCGACAGATATGTCTTGGTCGGTCGACTGATAAATCTATTTCAGGTTTTGTGGAATTTCGGGATTTGTTAAAAAACTAGCCGTTACCTAACCGTTATTTGTTTACTTGATTGAGAGATTTTAGGGATATGGATATCTTTAAGATATAATACTCTTATTTGAATATCTTTATAGATTTGGTAAATGGAATTAAAATGTTTTCAAATCGGTCCTTTTAATACTTCCTATCTTGTTGATTTGTGTTTGAAAATTCTTTTGATGGACTATATTGAATATTTTGGAAGCTATAATTAAGGAAAATACACCTTAAATGAAAGGAATCAATATATGGGGTCTATAGGTGATTTTAAATTATATATTTTGTGGAAACTAGTCGTTATAGGATTTGTTTCAAGTGGCTTTAAATAGACATGCAGATTTCATATAATATTGACACCATATAAAGAACTATTCGGCTTATAAGCTTTTATAAAAGTTAATATTCTGATATTATTTTGAGAGATCAAATTGTGAGATTAATTGCTAAGGAGTTTTTGAGTTAAAGCACTGATTGTGTAAGCGTCACCGATTTGAGCTGTCGAGCGTTTTCAATCTTTAATTTGTTGGTGTTATTCAGGTGAGATCTTTCCAAACTATTAGTCTTTATTGCATATTTAATTTCTATATTTGCTTCGTTTATAGGATCTTGATAAAATCATTTTTTTGAACTTTAAAACGCATAAAAATATTTTAAAACGATTTTTGGTGAAAATCTTATTACATACTTATTTATGTTCTATTCATATTTGTCATAATCATATTTTTATGTTTTCTTGGTGAAAGTGTTCCAAGCACATTCTTAATTGAGTTTGTTGCGATCATTGCTTGCTCAGTTAATTGATTGTTGAGAAATCGTTTTTTGAACTTTAAAAGTATAAAAAAAAAAAAAAAAAAAAAAAATTAAAAACGATTTGTGTGATAATCTGATTATGTGTTCAATTTTGTGCTTCCCGCATTATTTTTATAATCAGATTATTTTGTTTCCTCACTTAATTCTATCACTAGTAAATATCGGGACATTAATTGAGTATAAATTGATTTGAGGTGGTAGAAGCTCCGAGTGGTAAGAACTTATTAATTTATTATAATTGGTGAGTTGAGTGTCGTATTAGATACTATTGAGAGTGTCTAATCAAGGGTAGCTAGTTTCAATCTCTTCCGATAAATAGATTGAGGTGTTAATTCTTCCTTGATTGAATTGATTTGTGAGCAATTTGTAACGGTTCAATCCTTATCGGGTAAAAGGATGTTTGGAGTGTTTCTGAGGTTTTGATTCTTTAACCTAAGGTACAAAAAGAATTAGGTTATTCTTGAGCCTGTAAAAAGTAGAGGTTAATCCTGAGCCTGAGAAAAGGAATTTGTAAAGGTTGATTCTGAGCCTGCGAAAAGAATTATTGTGAGGGTTTGGTTCCTAGTTTTAAAGGAATCTTGAGTTTAGTGGGTGCGACTCTCCGTGGAGCTCGCGGGATTGGATTTGCCAAGAGTAGCTTGGTGAACCAGTATAAATATCTAGTGTGCTGCTATTTTTCATTATTTATTTTTGTTGTTCAGTGTGCACATAGTTGATATTATATTTCTGCTATTATATAAAGGTAATAATTAATTTAGGATTAAAATTAATTATTTGGATTTTTGAAGTATTTTCTCTTATAATTTTTTATCTATCCAATTCACCCCCTCTTGGGTAGCTCACTGGGCCCACATACCTGATTCTAGAGGTAGAGGATGGTGACATACCTGATCCTAGAAAATTACTACTATTGAAGCGAGCATGACGATATACCTGATGCTACTAATCTACTACTCCTAAAGGAAGGCGAAATACCAGATCCTAGAGGATTACTTCTATTAAAGTGAGGACGGCGACATATCTGATCCTGCAGATCTATTACTCCTAAAGGACGGCGACAAACCTAATCCTATAGGATTACTACTATTGAAGCAAGGACGAAGACATACCTGATCCAGCTGATCTACTACTCCTAAGGACGACCTCATACCTGATCCTGGAGGATTACTACTATTGAAGTGAGGACGGTAACATACCTGATCCTGGAGGATTACTACTATTGAAGCGAGGACAGTGACATACTTGATCCTGTTGATCTACTACTTATAAAGCATGGAGACTGGTGGAGAATATTACGTCGCCACTTTCACCGCAAGTGTACGGGTCAAGTTTTAGTATATAGATGGGAAGGAGTAAGGGTTGTCGTATCCACAGGGATTTGGTTGAGATTATTATTGAGTACCGCGATTGTCATAACCTAACTTTATTTAGGCGATAACAATAAAGTTTATAATTAATTAATACTAATACTAAGTTAATTAAACTAACTATACTAATATTATATTAAGATGTTTAGTGAAAAGGTTTCCTAGGGATTAATTTCGTTTACAAAAACGTGTTTAGTCTTGTTTAGTTTACAATAACGGCGTTCGACGTATCTGACAATCTCTGTATCGTAAACTCACTCGCCACCTCTCTCGAGTGTAAGACGAGTAAATATACGACTTCGCATCAATGAAAAAGTCCCTCTCAACGTCTTAACGACACTAGGTCACATGAGTCTTGCCCCAACGTCATTGATTGCATACTTTCTAACTCCCTCCCGGGTTATTAGATCGTCACGTTGTGTTTACTCTAGTCCGAATTCGGGGTTACCTCTCTCGAGTGTCAAACCCCATGTTCTCTAATTATCTAAACAAGCATAATATCAAAGAATAATGGTAAACACAATTGAAATAGCGAAGAAAAACCATTAACGAAACACAAACTTAAACAAACAACGATTTCATAAAATATATTAATCCCTAAACAAAATCCGTTTAACTCATGGCCATAACTATTTACACAACAAGAATAAAGCTAAACATGCCCAACAACCTATCAAAGTTAAGAAAATAAATAAGAAACGAAGAAAACTTAACTGTAGTCCGAAGATTTGGCGCTAAAACCGTTCAACGATCATTTCTCCCTTATTGCAACGTGTTCTTCTCCGTCAGAATTGGTTGAGCACACCCCAAAACACTCTCAAAATATTAGGAACCCAAAGGTGTCTCCTATAGCCGAGGCTTCAAAAAGGAGAGAGGAAAGAGGCTTAAATAGGGAGCAAAATATCTAAAAAAATATCTAACAACCATGTAGAGTGATCGCCGCGACGGTGGGTATGTCGGTTAAGCCACGGCCTCAGCGGTGGGATCAGGGACCTTTCTGTTGTTTCACTACCTCGGTGGTGGATTCTCAATAAGAATAAGGCCTTTCTGCATATTGATCGCCGCGGCGATAGTCTAGATGCCACGGCGGTGGGCTGATTTTTTGAATTATGCCCTCATACTTGTTTTTCCACCGTTCTTGGTCCGATTTGATCGTTTATGATCCGTTTTCATGTATTTTCACCCCCACACACCTGTTTTACACAAAAATACATAAAAACGTATTAAAACGTAATAAAACATAATAAACGTACTCGAAAACTTACAATGTTTGGTTAAAAAATAGATAGGTAGATCACACCTATCAAATTACCCTATGTTTATGCGTGGTTATATTCTTAACTATACGTGAGTATAGATGATGATGTTCATGTTGTGCATATGCAATCTTAGGAAGATGTAGCTCTAGTACACAATTCTCATATATGTTCCAGACAGACCTTGGCTTGGATTTAGCTTTTGTAAGACCAGGGTAACTTGCGACTTTTGGTTCACCCTCAAGTTTAAAGTTATAGTCATCTTAGGACTAGGGAAAGATTAACATTTTATCCTTAAGGTATAGATTGTAATTCTTAAAACTCTAGGGTATGAACGTCATTTTCTTCCTTAAGGCAAGGACCAAGGCTCCTAGGAATTAATGACAGAAATATCATTTTTTTCTTTTCAAATGAGGCATATTTTGCTCCTAGAACTTCGTGATAGACTCATATTTTCCTTTCAATTTGACCACCTTTCTTAGTTACAAAACTAACCTAGATTTTTCTTATGGATTATTTTTCTTAGGAATTAGTGACAGGATTGTCCTATTTTCTCCTCAAGCATAGATCATGGCTTCTAGGACTTGATGACAGGATTATCCCCACTTTTGTCTTTTCAAAGTAGGGATAATTGATCCTAGGACTTGATGACAAACACGTATTTCTGCCTCAAAAATAGATTATTGTTTTGAGGACCTAATGACGGAATTATCCTATATTTTCCTTCAAAATATGGATCATTTTCCCTAGGACCTAATGGAAGATCTATCCTTTTTGGTCCTCAAGATATTATCATTCTTACGGATTGAGGAAAAGTCTAAGACGCATTTGATTTGATGATATCCACTAAGGGTGAATTTATTTTGATGGTCTGACTGGTAAACCCTGGGTGGCCTCTTATCAGGATAGATTTTCATTGGCTTGAGGCATTTTGAACCTAAACAAAATGTCTTCCAAATGGTTCATAATTCCTAAGGTATAGGCTTTATGAGAAATGACACTATGCTTAGGACTCTACATGAATCTCCTGGGAAAATATGACCCGAGATATGTTTACCATTTGGATCACATAGTCCGGATGTGACTGGGTGATGACACTTTCTTATGTTTTGATAGTTTAATGTGATTTCACACGATCGAGGATGATTGTTTCACGTTGTCTTAGTGGACAAACTTTAGACAGACTTGTTTAGCAAAGCTATGATTATTTGGTTATTTTGAGATGAACATTTTGTATTTGTCTTTTAAATTTTTTATTTATTTAAAAAGCAAAGATACTGGTGACTTTTTTAAGGTATGTTTTAAGTTAATTATTATGAATGCAATGGGCATTATTAGTTTTCATGTTTTATTTTTTATAGTTTATTAGGTTAAATGAAGTCCAGATTTTTGTTTTTTCCTGCAGCTTGCTTCGTATTCAATTTTTTGTGGACTTTTTCGGTACCGAGCAAGCTAACAATGCATAGGATAGAAAAATAATTCTTACACGGCTTATTATGCCCCTACTTTTCCTAGAAGTTTTGTTCAATATAGCTAGTACAACAATAATGTAAATAGCTGCACAGAATTTTAAAAAATGACATATCTCTCCAAAATCAGTGTCCTAAGTAGAATAGGGTTTTGGTTATCCTCTATCCTAGGCTTACTATATGTGGTTTTTGATTTTTCTTCTAGCGCATCCTAGAAACAACTCGATTTCCAGACCTTCAAGCCTCCAGCGTCCTCCCCAGGGAAACATCCATATTTGGTTGGTGGTCCGAGTGAGAAGAGGTTCCTAGCTAGATCTCTGGGGATGCAACCCCCGACCTTGTTTCTACTAACTTCTCTTTCTAACATACGGGTTTTCAGGGCTTAGATCGATGTGATAAAACCACCGACGAAAGCCCCTACTGTCGGCCTCTTTATTCCTAAGAGGGTTACGACTTGGATTTTCATTATGATATGCAATGCAAAATGAGTGCTTATGTGTTGGATAAAGTGTACGGTAATGTAAATGCAGAATGTAAATGCGGTAATGTAACGATAGTAATGTACATGCAGAATGTAAATGCGGTAATGTAACGATAGTAATGTACATGCACTAAATAAAGATAGTAATATGTATACGTGCTGATATATAGACATGAAATTATATGCTTAGTATTAGTTTGGTTATTATTATTATTATTATTATTATTATTATTATTATTATTATTATTTCTACTATTATTGTTGTTACTGTTATGTTTTTGGTAGGGAATTGTCTATGCTTGAAATCAAAGACATAATGCTTTGATGTTATTAAAAAGTGAATATGGATTTAGATTCCAACTAGGACTGACTCTCTTATGAAGTCCCCAGCAGAGTCGCCAGCTGACATACCCCCGATTTCGATAACTGAAGAAGTAGAGAATCAGGATGAGGATGAAAACAAGTTTCATCCCTTCCTCTCTAAGTCGTCCAAATCTGTTCATTTTGAAAATGGTTTTTCAAGGGTTTTTCTAAGTGTCAGTTTTGAAAAATATTTTGGGTTGAGATTTTTTATGTTAAAAACAAAGTCGCCACCAAGCATAGGGTTAAATGGTGTGCTAGGTCACCGAGATTTTGACAATACATTTTTTCTTTTGAAATTACCCGCGTTTTGAATTCCATAGGTCTATGTACCAAAGATATTCTTTAAGTTTGGGAGTTGGTTATGCTCGGGGAAGGTGTTAGACACCCTAAGACACCCGTCCAAAGACGGTACCTCAGTTTAAATAGATATTCACTGTTAAACACTATCCAAGCAGTTTTCTTTGATTTACTTAAACAAGAATAATTCTCTTTTTAAAAGTTTTTGTTCTTTTTATGTATTTTTGACATGATTTAATAGAAAGCAGGTAAATACTACAACTACTACTAATTAACGACACCCAATAACAGTTTCTACACAGATAGATATGTAAATATGCACGCTATACTATATGAAATGTAAACTAAGACTAAGTTATTTGGATATGCAACCGAACCCACATGTAGGTTACCTATGTATCTCGAATGAGAATCAGGTCATCACGTAGTTTGTTCTGGTTAGGGTAAAGGGTATGGTTTATTATTAGAGGTGTGGCCCAACCCTTATTGGTTGCCTACATACTTTGGATGGTTACCAAATATCAGGTCAGACATAGTTCATTCTTGTCTCGTTGAAAACTAAATTCATTATTAGAGGTGTGACTGAACCCTTATGGGCTGCCTACATACTTTGGGTGGTTACTAAAGATCAGGCTGAACGTAGTTCATTGTGGTGTTATTTGAAAACTGGGATGGTTTTGGTTAAAAGCTAAGTTAGTTTTAGTGAAATACTGATTTTCTTAGTTTGTTTTGATTGATTATCAGTTAGTTTTAGTTGTGCACAACCGAGTAACAACTCTTTGATTTTGTCAAGAACCTTAAACGAACTCCTTCGCTTTGATTAGTTTAGTGTTTGTGTGTGAGTTGTGAGTTAAAAATTAAAAAGAAATACCATATATTTATGCTAGTCCTACTCGTAACTAAGGAAAACGGGAAGGTTTATGAAGAAGAATCACACATATCCCTAAAGAAATAGAGGCCCTCCCTTTGTCCCGAGTTCTTAGCCACAAGGGTTTGTCGGTGTAGTTTATAAGTATATATGTATATATACATGTTTTGTTTATCTAAAAAAGAAAATAAATACAATGTTCTTGGGGGAGGATTGTATAGACTATGTACAACTCATGGTGTGAATAGTCGTTTTGTTCAAATCCTCACATGTTCTTAACACGTTGTTGGATGATTTGACGTTTTTGAATGTCTTGGCATGTTTTTGAATGCTATTGGATGTTTTTTAATGTTCTTGAGATGCTCAGAATGGTTTTTGTATGATTTGACCCTAATTTGGTTATTATAGTTAAGATTAGTTGTTTGCTTGATGTTCTCAAAAAAAATCAAAAGCTTGTTAGGTTGTTTTAGTGTTTGTTTGATTTTTTTTTGGATTGTATGTGTTACGAACATGAAAGTAAGTGTATTATCTACATGATCCTACAGTATACAAAGCAATATACATAAAATCAACCAATAATCATAGGGGGGTTGGTAAGAACATACCTACATAGGGGATGTGGTCTTCCATAAGTGTTTACCTTCTTCTCCTCCTTGATATTCTTGGCCGGTGGTTGATTGGTGGTCATCAGTTCCTCGAGTTCTTAGCCAAGAACAACCTGCTTAGGGGATGTGGTCGTCCCTAAGTAGCTACCATCATTTCTCTTCTTGCTCCCCTTGGCTCAGTGTTGATTGGTGATCTTCGATCCTTGAAGTTTTTTTCTAAGAACTTCAAGAACACATTTCACGAATTTATTTTGGCAGAATAACGACGTGTTATTTGAGAAATCCACTTGAGAGGCCTAGGACCCGAGATAGTTGCTCGAGTTTAGGAAAAGAAGCTAGGCTTTCAAGACTTGAAAAAATGAGAATTATAGGCCTTGGGCCTACGCATTGGCTAATGCGCAGGCAATACCAGGATGTTTCTTGGGCAGCTTTTGGCCTAGGGGGCTTGTTGCCTTGTCTTGGTTTCGTTTAGCTTAGAACAAGTTTGGGGAAGAAGGTTGGATTCTCAAAGATTTGGTAATCATTGGCAATCATTACCTCTCCACCAATGAAATTCCTTGCACATGGTTGAATTTATGACTTGATGGGATAGATCTGGTTCAGTTTAGGGGCTAAATACCAGTTGGATATAATATTTTGGTTTGGTTGTTATAAATGCATCCAAGGTGGATTGTATCTAGTCCTTAGGTGTCACTTTGAATTTAATTCTAAGTGATGAGTTATGACTTGGAGGCCACACATTTGGTTCATTTCGGATGGAATCGGGTTAACTTACCTTGTCACCATCGTTTGGTTTCCAAGTTGCCTAGTTACCCTTAGATATTTTTGTGAAAATATCTAGATCCATTTAACCTAGCCATTCCATGTTATCCCAAGCATTTAATTCTTTATGGGATGTGTATTTAATGTGTTGCTTGGAGGCCACTCATCCGGTTTGGTTTCGGTAACGGGTCATCACGATTCAAGATTTTCGGTTGGTTTCTAAGATAATTTGCTTAAAATATCTGCATACCTTGAATGTAGTCTTGACATATAATTCCAATCATTTAATTATTGATGGTATGGGCATTCAATGTTCATTAAATGTCTTACTTAGGTGGCGAACCGAATAGGTTTAGTTTCGGTAATAGTTGGTTGTACCCTAAGTGTCTTGGTTCCCTTATTTTTCCATATAGTAGGAAACTTCTAGGAAGGATCCTTGGTCATTATAAGGCTTTATTTGTGGGACTTAAATGATGTATAGGCCCTTGATTGCTTGGGCCTTGTGTGGTTTTCCAAGACTACTAGGAATTGGTGTAAATCCATGTCCTGCCCAATCCATAAACCACCTTGTGATTTAGGGATTTGTCATAAACCTTCCAAGCCTTGATTAAGGTGTCTTGGATTATTTATTGGTTTCATGTGATTTAATATGCATAAATGAAATGAAAGGTTTTTGTGTTAAATTTGACAGAATTCAGGGGTTATAAATGTTTCAAGGTCGGGGTGAGGTAACTGAGTTTAATTGTTTGAAATGTCCTATAATTTAAGGGTAGTGACTAAGATTTATCTATACTAAATATGATTTGATGAAAATTAAACTTTAGTAAAGTCATTCTAAACCTCCTTAAATCATGGGAATTTCGAGTTTGACCCGAACCGAAACTTTTACTTAGCTATTTTATTTTATTTTTAATTCAACATTTTTTGAGTTTTAGTCATGTTATTGGTTGTTTCTGTATAGTATGTAGTGTGATCTTAGGTAGAAATTTATTCCCTTTGAACCCAGGTTTAAAGTTTATCTGAACTTATACTCGATTCAACACTAACCGGGCGAGAAAAAATACAGTTTCTACAGTACTTTATTCTGAAATGATAGAGACATACATTATCCTAGAGAATTAATATTAGGGTGAGGAAGGAAACATACCTGATCCTACCACATACTGTACTCCTAAAGGACGGAGACATACTTAATCCTAGAGGACTACTACTATTGAAGTGAGGACGGCGACATACCTAATCTTGTCCGTCTACTACTCCTAAAGGATTACAACATATCTGATCCAAGAGAATTACTACTATTATGGAAGCAAGGATGGAGATATACCTGATCCTACCGATCCACTACTCCCAAAGGATAGTGATATACCTGATCCTGTCGATCTACTACTCCTAAAAGATGGTGACATTCCTGATCCTATAGGATTACTACTATTATTGAAGTGAGGATGACAACATAACTGATCCTGCCAATCTACCACTCCTAAAGGACGGAGACATACATCATCCTAAAGGATTACTACTCGTATTGAAGAAAGTATGGTGACATACCTGATCCTGCCAATCTACTACTCCTAAAGGACAAAGACATACCTGATCCTAGAGGATTACTACTATTATGAAAGTGAGGACGGGCGACATACCTGATCCTATCAATCTACTACTACTGAAAGAAAACGATATACCTGATCCTAGAGGATCACGACTATTATTGAAGTGAGGACGATGACATACCTAATCCTTCCGATCTACTACTCCTAATGGATGGCAATGTATCTAATCCTAGAGGATTAATACAATTATGGAAGTGAGGACGGGCGACATACCTGATCCTGCCGATCTACTACTACTAAAGGACAGCGATATACCTGATCCTAGAGGAGTACTACAATTATTGAAGTGAGGATGATGACATTCCTGATCCTACCGATCTACTACTATACCTGAAGATGACACGCGGTCTATCCCATTGGGTGAGAAGAAGATGAAGCTCAGTCAATCGACTCCTAGTTGCGGAGAAGATGACGCTTAGGTCAACTGACTCTTGGTTGTGACCTTACCCAAAGGGTTCTCCTACATATCTCAAATTAATGAGAATTAGGTCACATGTAGTTCAAACATGTAAAGTAAATCAAGATTGGGTGGAATGGTTCTGGGTTAGAGAAACGAATTTCGGGGTATTTAGTCAGTTAAATTAAACTGATTCAGTTCACCACCTAAGTTAAAAATTGAATGTGAATTAAATTCCCATCCCATCAAGAATTAAATTCTTGGTATGACATGGATATGCCACATCCAAGGTATCTAGATATTTTGAGCAAAATATCTTAGGTGTAACCGAAACCTTGAATCGTGATTACCCGTCACGAAAACCAAACCTAATTTATTTTCCACCTACCTAATGCATTAAATGCACATCCCATCAATCAATACATTCTTAGGATGACATGAAGAATATAGATATTTTCACTCAAATATCTTAGGGTTAACTAGGAACTTGGAAACCAACTATCGCAAGGTAATTTAACCTGATTCCATCCAAAACCAACTGAATGTATAAGAAGTGACACTTCAAGACTAGATACAATGCACCTTGGAAGCGTTGATGACAACTAGACCGAAATAGTTAAACTAACCAGTACTAAGCCCTAAACCAAATCGGATGCGTCACATCAAGTTACCAATGCACCCATGTGCAAGGAATGTGATTGGTGCCCAGGTAATTGATTGGTAATGATTTCTAATTATTATTAATGATTGCCAATTATTAAAAAATCTTTGAGGATCTTTGATTCCATCTTAAATGCGTTTAAAGCTAAACAAAATCAATAATAGACAACTAGTCCCCTAGGTCAAACACACTATTGATCCTGGGATTTTGATGAAAAATTACGTGTTGATGTTTTTTTTATGGAACTAATGAGTTTATTGAATGTTTCAGTTTAAAGAGTTCCAATCAAGATATCATCATAAAGAAATTGTGAAGGATGTAGAGACAGACATTAAGAGATTGAAGATTCTGAAGAATCTAGGTGAAAACAACTCAGATTTATTTTTACTCTTAATGTATCTTGATTAGGATCACACACGACACAAATTAAATGAGCTATATTTATGTGTGTTTGAATTAAGGTTCTTATTAATTTTACATATTTGCTCTAATGCGAAATTGAAAAAGGAAAATTAACCTAAGCAAGATTAGAGTTTAAAACTGATTATTAGTGTCAATTTAGTTAATCAAGAAAATAAATCGGTTAATGGGTTTAAATCATCAAAGTTTTGAGTTTAAATTGATAATGAGTGTTCTAGCAACAATCGGTCAACCGACTATGGAGGTTCGGTTAACCCATGGGCAATGGCTGGGAAAATAGAGAGTCTCTGAATTGATCGGTCAACTGACCAAGGGAGATCGGTCAATTGATGACCGAAAGTTAAACTCCTTGTATCGATCAGTCAACTGACTATCAATGATCTATCAACTGACCAGGGGCAAAATTAGGCCTGAGAATACATCATGTATCATCAGTCAACCGACCCATGGGGGATCGGTCAACTGACCTGCATTTGAGCAAAGGCTAGGATACATCCTGTATCCATCGATCGACCGATGGTGCAAAGGTCGATCAACCCACTATGTTGTTTGAATTTCGAGGCTTTTAAGGATCATATCTAAAACTAGCCGTTACTAGCCCTTTTTTGGCATATCTTTTGGAGATATTCTAGGGATTTGGATATATTAAATATATGTTACACTTATTTATATATCCCTATAAACCTTGATTGAGCTTAAAACAAGTTAGTTAATATTTAGGATTTGTTCGCCTAAGCATTGCGCTAATATAGGGGGAGAACATTGTTGATATGATCATGTTGCCTTATTGAATATCTTAATTGTTTGATTGATCATATTTTGTGTTTCATTGAATATCCTATGAGTTTTTTTTTAATTATCTTCATGATTATGTTTTAATGAGTTAAAAAAATCTGCCCTCGGATTTAGGGAGAGTGTGTTACATTCTTATTTTAAAGAAAAAATTAAAGTTAATTATCATCATCAAAAAGGGAGAGATTATTGATCCCGCGATTTTGATGGACAATTAAGTGTTGATATTTTTTTGGTGTAACTAATGAGTTTATTTAGTGTTTCACTTTAAAGAGTTCTAATTAAGATACCATCATGAAGAAATTATGAAGGATGCAGAGACAGACATTAAGAGATTAAAGATTTTGAAGAATCTAGTTGAAAACAACTCAGATTCATTTTTACTCTTAATGTATCACGATTAGGATCACACACGACACAAATTAAATGAGCTATATTTATGTGTGTTTAAATTAAGATCCTAATTAAGTTTAAATATTTGCGCCAATGTGAAATTGAAAAAGAAAAATTAACCTAAGAAAGATTAGTGTTTAAAATTGATTATTAGTATCAAGTTAGTTTACCGAGAAAAGAAATCGGTTAAAGGGTTTAAATCGTCACAGTTTGGAATAAAATTAAAATGATAATAAGTGTTCCAGCAACAATCGATCAACCAACTATGGAGGTTCGGTCAACCGATGGGTAATGGCTCGAAAAATAGAGAGTCTCTGAATCGATCGGTCAACCGACCAAGGGAGATTAGTCAACCGATGATCGAAAGCTAAACTTTCTGTATCGATCGATTAACCGACTATCAATGATCTGTCAACCGACCTGGGCCGAATTAAGCCTGAAAAGCATCGTGTCTCAATCGGTCAACCGACCCACGGGGGATTTGTCAATTGACCTATGTTTGATCAAAAGCTGGAATACATCCTGTATCCATCAGTCGACCAATAGTGTAGAGGCAGGTTAACCAACTATGCTGTTGCAATTTCGAGGCTTTTAAGGATCAAATCTAAAACTAGCCATTTTTTGGCATTTCTTTGGTAGATATTCTAGGGATTTGGATATATTAATTATATGATACTATTATTTAGATATTCCTATAGATATGGTATATTAAATTAAAGTGTTTCTCAATTAAGTTCATTTAATACTTCTTATCTTTACAATTTGAGATTGAGAAATAATTTTGGGACTAAATTAAATATTTTAAAAGCAATATTTAAGTCAAAAATACCCAGAATAAAAGGTAATAATATATGGGGTCTATAGGTGCCTTTTAGAGGCCTATCATTTGAAAATTAGTCGTTAGATGGCTTGTTCTAATTTCTTATATATAGACCTATAAATTTTGATAAAAATACAACACAACATCAAGAACTATTCAGTTCCCAAACTTTTCTAAGAGTTATCATTCTACTAATATATATTTGAGAGAGTTATTGTGTTCTAGATTTAAAGCACTGATTGTGTTGGCGTTACCGATTTGAGCTGTCTAGCGTTTCAATCTATAATCTTTCGATGCTATCCTAGTGAGATCTTTCCAACCTATTAATCTTTATTGCATATTCATTTTCTATATTTTCTTGGTTTATAAGATCTTAATAAAATCATTTTTGAACTTTAAAGCGCTTAAAAATTCTTTTAAAATTATTTTTGTGATTATCTGATTACGTACTCAATTTTGTGCTACCCGCATTTTTTATAATCAGATTTTGAATTCCTCACGTAAATTCTATCACTAGTAATTTCAAGACATTAATTGAGTTTAATTAATTTGAGGTGGTATAAGCTCCTAGTGGAAAGAAATTTATTTATTCTTGTAATTGATAAGTTTATGCGGATTAGATACTATTGGGAGTATCTAGTCAACGGTAGTTTGGGTTTCAATCTTTTCCAGGAAAAAAATTGAGGCTTAATCTTTACCTAGTGGATAAAAATGTTAGGTTACTCTTTTCCCTTGAAAAGAATTAATCTTGATTCTTTCTTATTAGAATTAAATTTGAGTGAATTGTACCGGTTCCATCCTTACCGGTGAAAATGATACTTGGAGTTTTTTTTGTGAGGTTTGATTCTTAGCCTAAGGTATAAAAGAATTAGGTTTGATCCTTAACCTGTGAAAGGATTAGCTTAGTCTTGAGCCTGGTAAAAAGATAAGGTTATTTATGCACCTGGGAAAAGGGTTAGGTGGTGATTCCTCCTTAATAGAAAAGATGTACCAAAGCCAAGATGGGATATCACCAGGAAGCCACAAGTGATACATGCAAAGGGAATCATCAATGAATTAAATAGAAATAATAAAAGGCAAAAAGGATGCAGACAGCCCAAGAAGAATTGTGCATCCAAATCAATCATGAGTACAAATGGGGTAAAAAAACAAAGTCGTCCCGAAAAACATAAGAGGTACTCCTAACCCTTTGAAATTTAAATTATTAAATTTGTTAAAGAATGAGGTGTCCGACTTGCCAATTAGGTAAGTTGGTACTAGTTTCTAAGATTTATACTAAATGATGTGCTTATTTATTGTCTTAGAAACAATGCATGGTGATTTTATGAATCACATTTAGTTAAGGTGTATTAACATGCTTTTATGTGCTTATATCACATAGTGATCATATGTTTGAAAAACATGTTACGTGATTTGAAAAATGAATTAAGTGTTTAAGCTCCCACTAAGTAGTGTTAATAACTTGTTGCATATGTATTTTAGTAAGATTATTTGTATAATGTGTTGTCATTCATGTTATATACTTTTATAAAAATAAGTTGAATTGAGCTAATTTTTTATACATCTTGATTTATTAAAATGAATGATATCATCTATTAAGGAGAATTAAATTATTTATTTGATTTGGACTATTCATGACCTTTTTTTTTTTTTTTTTTAGCAAAACAGTATGTGCATACAAACACTGCTTGCATACAAATTGACTGAATACAAAAAAGGCCTGCTACCAAAGAAACAAGCAGCAATTATAGAGCAACCAGCAGCTATAGAACAAACAACAAACATCACAGTAGCATCAAGAGCCAAGCAGCACAAAGCAATTACCAGCAATCCAAAAACCACCAAGACAGGACCAATAACTTTGAATATCCACAGTGCAGCACAAAGGAGCAATAAAAACCATAAAATAATAAATAAATAAATAATAATAAAAAAAAACAGTAACCAACAACACAAAATAGCCTACCATTAGCGTGACCACTTCCAGCAGCAGACAAATACAAGCAGCAACAAAAATGAGTAGACAAAAGCCCATAGAAGGCAAAAAACATCAGGAAGCAGCAACAGAAACCAAAGCAGTAGCATAGAAGCTGAAAAATTTAATATTTGGGCAAGTAGAACCAAAATCAAGAGAGGAGCAAACCAACCATGCAGGATTTTGCAGCAGCAAACCGAGGGAGGAAGAATAATCAGCAAGCTCAGAAGAAAGGGAAATCATCAAGAATTCAGTTGAGAGCATTTTCTAATGTTTGGAAATCCTTGTCTATCTAATCTCAAGCATCCTCTAATGAAGGGAGAAAGCTCTTGGCAACTTGTGGTACTCAATTCAAAGCCTTCACTAGCTAACTTTGATAGTGCATCAGCAACAGTGTTTGCTTCTCGAAAGCAATGTTGAATAGGGAAATGACCCATAGTTCTAAGATGAGTAATGTCAGCAAGAAGAGGCTTATGATGCCAAGGGATAAACCATTTACCATTAACTATATCAACTAGCACTTTACTATCAACTTCCAGCAAAACAAGAGACCGAAGATCATCAATACAGTATTTTAGACAATGTCTGAGACTATAAGCTTCTGCATACATATTTGTTTGAAAACCAATAGGAGTAGCATATGCATAAAGAAGATAACCTTCCCAGTTGCGAATAGAACCACCAGTTCCTGATGCACCAGGATTTCCCAAATAGCTGTCATCTAAATTAAGCTTTAAGAAGCCTTCTTGAGGTTTAAGCCATCTCACCAAAATCAAACAATTTTTGGTATTCTTTTTAGCCTTGGAAAGTTTAACTTGCACTGTGTATTATAAGTTCTTCAATAAAAGAGAGAGAGAAGGCAGAGCATTGTCAAATTTAGCTTGGCAGCGAGCTTTCCATAATTCCTAACAAATAATAACAGGTAAGCTAGAAGGCAGTTTTGGATTGTGCCACCATTGAAGGAGTCTGGATAATAAAGTTCCATCATGAGTTGGACTGCCAAAATGAGACTAGACCAGCTGAGCAAACTCACAACTAGAAAGGAAGTGGTTCTTAGATTCAGTCTTGCGCCCACAAGAATAATATTTGGAAGGCAAGTTAAATTCCAAGGCTTGAACTTTATCATCAAAAGGAACTATATTTTTCAATACTTTCCACATGTAAATAGAAGCTTTGGTAGGGATATCTAAATGCCAAATGTGCTGAAAATAGGAAGGAGTTGTTTCATTCTACCTCAGAACATTCCAGGCTGAAAAAATTGAGAACTTACATGAATAATGAGTCCAAATCATGTAGTCTTTATCTATATATGGTAGCTTAGTAAGATGCTATAAATAAGGTTTGAAACTAGGAAGAATAGTGTCAATTACTGACCAGTTCCAGCTGCCATCTTCAAGCATTAAGTCCCTCACCTCATAAGACTTAGCATATTCAGGAACAAGAATGATTTCACCAAGGGGTAGATCCACAAGCCAGGAGTCCCACCACAGGGAAACCTTTCCTTTACCAACATGGTATTTAATGTAATCTTCAGCTTCAACTTTTCCTTCCAGTAACTTTCTCCAGCCCATACTCTTATTGGAAGTAAGTTTGCTGAAAACAATATGTCTTTTTCTACCATATTTAGCATGCATAAATCTAGCTCAAGTGGAAGAATTTAATCTATAATTCCACCAAAGCTTGGCCTTGAATGCTAGAATATATTCCTTTAGCCTCCTAATACCTAGACCACCTTCTTGGGTTGGATAACATAAAGAATTCCAACTGGACCAATGGAGTTTTCCATTCCAGAAAAATTGGGCAAACAAACTCTCAATTGACTTGAGAACTTTAGATGGAAGAAATAAGGTCATGAATATATAGATAATTTGAGAGATAAGAACATGCTTAATTAGGATGAGTCTCCCTCCACTGGAAAGAAGTTTTGCTTTCCAACATTGCAATTTATTTATGATTTTAGACAACAGGGATTCAAACAAGGAAGATTTTTTCCTACCAGCAAAAAGAGGACAGCCAAGATAATGAATTGGAAGTGATTTCTTAATAAAACCATATTTGGATAATAACCAAGCAAGTCTTCTTGGAAATAAATAATTGGAAGGAATAACACAACTTTTAGAATAATTTATCAACTAACCTGAATTATTTTGGTATATAGAGAGGAATTTCAGAAGTCTAGAGAATGAGGCTTTAGAACCACTAGTGAAAATAATGACATCATCTACAAAAGCCAAATGAGAAATAGGGCTTTGGGAGGCAGGCTAGGAATAAGGATTGATGTAATTAGATTGGGCGAGATGTTGCAAACCTCGAGAGAAAGATTATTCCATCAAGATAAACAAAATAGGGGAAAGAGGATCACCTTATCTAACACCTCTCTGGGACATGAAGAAACCACAAACAGCCACATTGATAATAATAGAAAAAAAACAATTTGATATTAATCTCCAAACCATATCAATTATTCTTTCATGAAATCCAAATCTCCTCATAATAGATAGAAGACATGACCAGGAGACCCTATCAAAAGCCTTAGCCATGTCAAGTTTGATTAAGAGGTTACCTCCCATAGTCTTCTTTGAAAGTTGGTGAATCATCTCTTGAGCAAGGAGGATATTGTCATAAATACTTATACCTTCCACAAATCCACTATGTTTAGGAGAAATGATTTTAGGCAAAACTTGCTTAATTCGAGAAGCTAAGAACTTAGAGAACACTTTATTTAGGAAGTTGCATAGCCTTATAGGTCTAAAGTCAGCTGGGCTTGAGGGGGATTCTTTTTTAGGGATAAGAGAAAGAAGAGTACTTGTACAGGCTTTGGGCAGATCACTTCCATAGAAGAATTCCAAAACAGCCTTGTGCAAGTCCATCTTAACAATATCCTAGCAGTGAATGAAGAATTTTCCTGAATATCCATCCGGACCTGCTGCGCTAGCACTATTCAAACTAAATACTGCCTCTTTAACCTCATCCATGGTTGGGGGAGTAAGCAGTCTTTCATTTTCAGCATATGTGATCAATAAGGGGATCTTGGATAGGAAATCAAGCTGAGGTTGCACTGATGGAGAGCATAGAGCCTTCTGAAAGTGTTGAATGATCATCTATTGAATGTCACTAGGATCTGTAATGCTAGTACCTTGGGAGTCTTTCAAGTTGTGAATCATCATTTTAGTTCTTTGCTCTTTGACAGAAGAATGGAAAATTTTGGTGTTTGCATCCCCTTCTTTAATCCATTTGAAATTAGATTTCTGTTTCCAAAAAGCTTCTTCAGTAGAGATTGCTAATTTATGTTTATCAAAAACCTTATTGTATGTTGTCCAATTTTTAGGATTGTTTTCAGTAAGACAAATTTGCTCCAATCTTGCTATTTCTATTTCTGCTCTTTGAGCTATTGTTAAAATGTTCCCATAGGTGGTAAAACTCCATTGCTTTAGAATAGGCTTTAGGGATTTTAGCTTGAAGATAACGACCTGAATGGCTAAACCATAAAAAGGTTGCTGCCAATGAGAAGCAACAATGCCTGAAAAGGCAAGATTGGAGCACTAGAAGTTTTGAAATTTAAAAGGGATTAGCTGGCTGGCAATGAGATGATTCAAGGTTAATAGTTGAGGGGAGTGATCAGAATTAGTTTTTGAGAGATGAGCAACAGTAGTAGTTGGAAATTTGTCAAGCCAATTATTGTTGAAGAAAGACCAATCTAATCTAGCCCACTTTCTATTAGTACCTTTATGGTGATTGCACCAAGTAAATTTAGAACTTGAAAATGGGACATTAATAAGGCCACAACTTTGGATACAATTGTTAAACTCCAAACTACTGATTTGAGAAAAGCCTGAGTAACCTTTAGAGTCTTCAGGGCTAGAGCAACAATTGAAGTCCTCAGTGACTAGACATGGATGATTGATAGGGAGAATTTGGTGTTGAAGATCTTTCCAAAGAGTTCTTATTTCTAGGTAAGTGCATTTAGCAAAGAAAACTGCTATAGATATAGGAAGGCCAAAGAGATGATGCGTGAATTGAGCAACTATCAACTGTTGAGCAGAAAATGTGATGATGCAGGTCAGGAGGTTCTTCCATAAAATCAAAATTTTACTTTAGGGATGAGAAAAACAATGATCAAAATGGATGAATTAATCTAGTAAAGTGGAAGCCTCTAAAGATTGCATAGGTTCCAGAATAATCAGCATTTGCAGCTGGTGAGATTTCACAAGATTTTTCAGTCTGAACTTGGAGATCTTTTTGGATGCTCCCCTAATATTCCATATGAGGCTTTTAATCATGAGAAGGTGAAGAGGGTTGATCCTTACTTCTCAAAGAAGATCGAGTAACAACATTGGAGTTGGGGGGCTTTCTTGATTGAGGTTTCTTTTTTGTCACAATCCATTTAATATCTTCTGGTTCAAGAGGAATTGTCCCACTAGCTATTCTACTATGAGACAAAGTAAATTTCTTGATGATAGCTTGGTCATTAGTTTGAGAAGTAGTTGGGGTTGGGGAGTGTTGCATGAGTTTTCTTACAGTTTGAACAGTGGGTTCAGCCATTAGGGGTGGAGTTGTAGCTTTGGATGTCAAAGCTTGAATTTTGTCAACAGAGAGGTTTGGTGATTGTAATTTGACTGGTGAAGATATTGGAGCTGGAGATGTGGATTGAGCAGTATGAGGTGAAGGGTTGTCTGTGTCAGCTGTCAATGGAATAGTGGGAGGGCCAGTTGGGGGAGCTATTTTTGGGGCTTGTTGGACATTAGCATTGGATCATTCCAAAGTAAAGAGTGGATTTCCAAAATTTCCAGAAGTTATTTTTTTATTTTGTGGTTTTTTCGAGTTATTCTGGTTGGCTATCTGATTGGGTTGAATAGTCTAGATCAGCTGCATCAGATAGATCATCATATTCTTTCAGGAACCAAGAATGGAATTTTGGGGCATCTGGGGGAGATGTTTAAGGAGGAATGGCCACAAAGTTATCAACCAAGGATTTAAAATGAACTGATTTCTGGGGTTGAGCTTTGCTCTGTTTTCTTATTACTGGAACAGAGACTTTAGGGTCAGCCACTAGCAGTTCAGGAGGATACTTGATTTTACAATTAGATTCAAAATGGCCTTGTTTTAAGCAATGAGAACAATAGGTTGGACTAGATTCATAGGATATAGATTTCCAAAAACCAGATGAACCACATCCAATCCATAGACGCTTAAGTAAAGGCTTTCATAAATCCACTTCAACACAAACCCTAGCAATTCGAGGTCTTAACATATTAATGGTGGCAGGGTCAATTTTCAAAGGTTTTCTAATTGTCGAAGTGAAAGACAACAAGGATTCTTTGTTATGTAAATGAATTGGGAAAAATTCAAATCTTGCCCAAACTGGTGCCATTGGCGATTCTACATTTGCCCTAAATTTAGGTGTCCATTTGAACATTCTAATAGGAAAATAAAGAACGTACCATTGTTTTTTGAGCCGAAGGCGCTGAAAATCGTCCTCTGAATGCAATTGGATGAGAAGATGTTTTGAATCCAAGAATCCGATGTCGAATTCTGAAGATAAATTTAGTGCAAATAACATCTTCTTTATTGCCTCGAATAAAGGTCGTTCATGAGTGAATTTTCCCACTAGAGTGAATTGAAATGGCGAGGCTAGTTTTGTGATTTCTTCATCCAAAAAATAGACGGTTGGTTCTCATTTGTATTGCTGAACTTGTTTAGGAAGAAAGATTGGATTTGGATTTTGAAGTAGGCTAGCAAAAATTTTTTGAGCGAAGGAGATGGTATTCGAAGATTGAGGAATTAGAGGTTTGGAGGGAAGAGGCGGTTGCGGTGCTTGCGGTGCCTTTGAGCAGAGAGGTGGCGGCTCCTTTGAGGAAGGAGCCTCCATAGGGCTAGGGCCCATTTTTTAGAAAGAGATTCCTTACCAATGTACCTTGATTGTTCATGACCTTGATTATATGCTTACATAGAATTTTATTTTTAGCTAATACTGATTTATTAATTAAACCTGAGTTATTTCTTGTATCAAATATTTGATAAAATCAGTATTAATCATGATCTTACTTGTCGGCATATCGTATAAATTTAAGTTTACATGTTTTATGCTATGTTATATGAGATTCACTAAAAGTCATGTTTAAAAAATATGGAAAATATGTTGTATTAATTCATGACTTGTTCATCATTGAATTAAATGAATGTGTTAAAATGCATGATATCCTGATTTATTTGAAATATTGTGGTTATTTAAGTGATAAATAAATTATATTATGCATTCATATGTTCAATTCTAAATATTGATCATAACCGTGATAGAAGCATGCATTAGATTTATGATTGACAATTTCAAAAATTATCATTGAAATATGCATCATGTCCTAGTGCATTAAAGATTACATATTTCTTGATTCTATCTATAGGGAATATATTAATCGGTATCATGAAAAAGGCATGTTGAATAATTATTTCAGGCTACATTGTTAAAATGTTATGATTGCCTTAAGTTTATACTCCTATGCATGAATTTGCTTGTTTACAATTATATAGGGGGAGATTGCATGCTATGAGTGATGTTTTTGGTTCTCCTTCCCCACTTTTTGAGATGACAAAGGGGGAGAATATGTTGATGTTTATTGAATATCTTGATTTGATTAAATTGATTGATAAACAGGGAAGATTTAAAGGGAAAGCCTTGATTAAGCTTAAAACGAGTTAGTTAATGTTTAGGATTTGTTCACCTAAGCATTGCACTGATATAGGGGGCGAACATTGTTGATATGATCATGTTGCCTTATTGAATAACTTAATTGTTTGGTTGATCATGGTACACTTATTTTAAGTATTTATCAATTTAACATTGTCGATATGATCATGTTGCCTTATTGAATATCTTAATTGTTTGATTAATCATATTTTGTGCTTCGTTGAATATCTTATGAGTTTTGTTTTTAATTATCTTCATGATTATGCTTTAACGAGTTAAAAAATTCGTCCTCAGATTTAGGGGGAGCGTTGTTACATTCTTATTTTGAAGAAAATATCAAAGTTAATTGTCATCATCAACAATAGAGAGATTATTGACCTCGGGATTTTGATGGACAATTAAGTGTTGATGTTTTTTCGTGGAACTAATGCATTTATTGAGTGTTTCAGTTTAAAGAGTTCCAATTAATATATCATCATGAAGAAATTAAGAATGATGTAGATACGGACATTAAGAGATTGAAGATTCTGAAGAACCTAGGTGAAAACAATTCAGATTCATTTTTACTCTGAATGTATCCCGATTAGGATCACATACAACACAAATTAAATGAGTTATATTTATATGTGTTTGAATTAAGGTCCTAATTAAGTTTAAATATTTGCTCCAATGTGAAATTGAAAACGAAAAATTAACCTAAGCAAGATTAGTGATTAAAATTGATTATAAGTATCAATTTAGTTAACCGAGAAAAGTAATAAGTTAAAGAGTTTAAATCGTCAAAGTTTGGAGTTGAAATTAAATTGATAATGAGTGTTCCAGCAACAATTGGTCAACCGACTATGAAGGTTCGGTTAACCGATAGGCAGTGGCTGGGAAAATAGAGAATCTCTAAATCGATCGGTCAACCCGACCAAGGGAGATTAGTTAACCGATGACCGAAAGCTAAACTCCCTATATCGATCAGTCAACCAACTATCAATGATCTGTCAACCAACCATGGTTGAAATTATACATGAGAATGCATCTTTTATCAATCGGTCAACCGACCCATGGGGGATCGGTCAACTGACCTGTGTTTGAGCAAAGGCTGGGATACATCCTGTATCCATCGGTCGACCGATGGTGCAGAGGTCGGTCAACCGACTGTGCTGTTTGAATTTCGAGGCTTTTAAGGATCAAATCTAAAACTAGCAGTTTTTTGGCATATTTTTTGGAGATATTTTGGGGATTTAGATATATTAAATATACGATACTCTTATTTAGATATCCCTATAGATATGGTATATTAAATTAAAGTGTTTCTCAATTTAGTTCATTTATTACTTCCTATCTTTACCATTTGAGATTGAGAAATAATTTTGGGACTAAATTAAATATTTTAAAAGCTATATTTAAGTCAAATATACCCAGAATGAAAGGCAATGATAAATGGGGTCTATAGGTGCCTTTTGGAGGCATATAATTTGAAAATTAGTTATTGGATGACTTATTCTAATTCCTTATATATAGACCTACAAATTTTGATAAAAATACAACACAAGATCAAGAGCTATTCAGTTTCTAAGATTTTCTAAGAGTTATCATTCTATAGAGATATATTTGAGAGAGTTATTGTGTTCTATATTTAAAGCACTGATTGTGTTGGCGTCATCGATTTGAGCTGTCTAGCGTTTCAATCTATAATCTTTCGATGCTATCCTAGTGAGATCTTTCCAACCTATTAATCTTTATTTCATATTTATTTTTCTATATTTTCTTGGTTTATAAGATCTTCATAAAATCATTTTTAAACTTTAAAGAGCATAAAAATTCTTTTAAAATGATTTTTGTGATTATATGATTACGTACTCAATTTTGTGTTACCCGTATTTTTTATAATTAGATTTTAAATTCCTCACGTAAATTCTATCACTAGTAATTTTAGGACATTAATTGAGTTTAATTAATTTGAGGTGGTATAAGCTCCGGGTGGGAAGAAATTTAATTATTCTTGTAATTGGTGAGTTCGTGTGGAGTATAACATATTGGGAGTATCTAGTCAATGGTAGTTTGGGTTTCAATCTTTTTCGGGAAAACGATTGAGGTTTAATCTTTACCTAGTGGATAAAAATGTTAGGTTACTCTTTTTCCTTGAATAAAATTAAACTTGATTCTTCCTTATTAGAATTAAATTTGAGTGAATTATAACGGTTCCATCCTTATCGATGAAAAGGATCCTTGGAGTGTTTTTGGTGAGGTTTGATTCTTAGCCTAAGGTATAAAATTAAGAATTAGGTTTGATCCTTAGCCTGTAAAAGGATTAGGTAAATCTTGATCCTGGTAAAAAGATAAAGTTATTCTTGTACCTGGGAAAAGGATTAGGTCGTGATTTCTCTTTAATAGAATTAGGTTAGTCTTTAGCCTGGTAAAAAGATAGGGTTCTTCCTTAGCCTGTGAAAAGGATAATTGTAAAAGTTGATTCTAAGCGTGGTAAAAGATTCAGTGTAATGGTTTGGTTCCTACTTATTAAAGGAATCTTGAGTTTAGTGGGTGTGAATCTCCGTGGGACTCGGAGGACAGGATTTCCAAGTGTAACTTGGTGAACCAAGATATATCCTTGTGTGTTGCATTATTACTTTATTCATATTTTATTGTTTAGGTCTGCACCTAGAATTAAATAACACTTATCCGTTCCGTTATAAAAATAAATAGTTGATTTAGGATTAAATTAATTATTTTATTATTTAAGTGTTGAAAAATAAGAATTTGGTTAAATTTTTATAACTACCTAATTCAGCCCCACCCCACCCCCACCCCACCCCTACCCCTACCCCTCTTAGGTAGATCACTAGGTCAACACACGCCTCAAAGAAAAGACTGGGATAACCTGTACATGGATAAATGTGCAAGCTCCCAGCCTATAAATAAAGGTTATGAGGTATTCATTTCTCCAGTCTTGAATGCATAACTTCTCCAACTCTCTCAGGTGCTAGGTTTTTCAAGTATATTTCTTAAATAACACCCGATTATTTTGTTGAAATCCAGTCCTCAAAGGTGTTCTTGAAGTTCTTGGAACAAGAAATCGAATGATCAATGGTCACTGATTAACATCAAGCCATGAGGAGCAAGAAAGGAAAGGAAATAGCTACTTAGGGACGACCATATCCCCTATGAAGGGTGTTCTTGAGGTTCTTGGATAAGAACTTAGGAAATCAATGGCGATTGACCAACTTCCAACCAAGAAGATCAAGGTAGAAAGGAGGTACTCACTTAGCGAAGACCACATTCCCTAAGTAGGTATGTTTCTTTAAAAAACCCTATGATCTTGGCTTAATTTTGTGTATTTGATTTGTATATAGAATCCATGTAATCCACACACTTTAATTTCATGTACATAACACATAAAACCCATAAACAACAAAATAAACACTTAAACAACCTAACAAACACTTGATTTTGTCAAGAACAACCAAATAAACACTTAATTTTTGCTATAACAATCAAACTAGGTTCAAATCACAAAAAACCATTACATGCATCTCAAGAACATTAAGAACGTCTGAGAACATGTTAAGAACATGTGAGGACTCAAATCACCCAAGAACATGTTAAGAACATATGAGTATTCAAACAAAACTTTAATCACATCATGAGTTGTACATACTCTATTCGATTCTCTCAAGGACATTACACCAACTCTTTACTAACTATTAATATTAACTATATAACTACTAATAACTGAATTTACTTTCTGTTAAATGTCAAGATCACAGCCAGGTTGGCTTGTGGACTGGCACCTATACACACACACACACATACACACACACACACACACACACACACTACTCCGACAGACCCTTGTGGCTAAGAACTTGGGATAAAGGGAGGGCCTCTATTCCTTCGGGTATATGTATGATTCTTCTTCAGAAACCTTCCAGTTTTCCTTAGTTATGAGTAGGACTAGCATAAATATATGGTATTTCTTTTCATTTTTTAACTAACAACTCACACACTAACACTAACTAACCAAAACAAAAGAGTTTGTTTAAGGTGTTCTTGACAAAAACAAAGAGTGTTATATACATATCATGTTGTGATTCAGGTTGTTCACAATGTTAAAATGATTAATAATAAACCTAATTAAGGTTGTGATTCAAAACTTTAAAAACAATTAATAATAACTAACTAAGGTTGTGATTCAGTTTGTTCACAACTAAACCCAACTAATAATAAACTAAACCAACTAAAATCAACCCAGCTTTCAACTAAACAAGAATAAACTACGTTTGACATGATCTTTGGTAACCACCCAAAGTACGTAGGTAACCCATAAGGGTTCAGTCACACCTTTAATAATATAAACCATATCCTTTAACCTAACACAAATGAACTACGTGAAGGCCTGATTCTCATTAATTCGAGACATGTAGGCAACCCACGGGTTCAGTCGCATATCTAAATAAATTAATCCTAGTTTGTATTTCATTTAGTAAAGCTTGCATATTTATATTTTTTTTCTATATATAAACTGTTATTGGGTGTCGTTGACTAGTATTAGCTATAGTATTTACCTGCTTTCCATTATATCATGCAAAATTACATAAAAAGAGTAAAAACTTTAAAATATGAGATTATTTTTGTTTAAGTAAATCAAAGGAAATTGCTTGGATACTGTTTAATAGTGAATATGTATTTAGACCCAGCTACCGTTTAGGGACGGATGTCTTCGGATGCGTAAAACCTTCCCCAAACACAACCGACTCCCGAACTTAAAGAATATCTCTAGTACATAGACCTATGGAAGTCAAACATGGGCCATTTTTAAATGAAAAATAAATTTCTAAAATACCGGTGACCTAGCACACCATTTAACACTATGCTAGGTGGCAACTCCATTTTTAACATAAAATTTTGGCTCCAGAAGTTTTTTCAAAACTGATGCCTAGAAAAACCCTTGAAAAACTATTTTGAAAAAGAACATATTTAGATGACTTAAAGAGGAAGTGATGAAACTTATTTTCATCCTCTTCCCGATTCTCTACTTCTACCGCTATCAAAATCCAGGGTGCGTCACATATTATATCATATACCACCCAGAAACAATTCAAGAGACCTTAATCAATGCTTGTAATGGTCATGAACAAGCCCTAAATCATGACCATTATCAATCATTACACCCCTTTAAATCCTATTGGTTACACATAGGTACATTAATGCAAGATATGACACTTCCAATTTGGTTTAGGAGCTAAGTACCAGTTAGTTTCACTCTTCACTAACTGTTAATACTAACTATAGTTATTAATCACCGGATTTACTTTCTACTAAACGTAAAGATCATAGCCAAGTTGGCTTATTGACTGGCACCTACACACACACACACACATACACACATATATACTACACCGACAGACCCTTGTGGCCAAGAATTCGAGATAAAGGAAGGGCCCTCTACTCTTTCGAGGATATCTGTGATTCTTCTTCAGAAACCTTCCTGCTTTCCTTAGTTATGAGTAGAACTGAAATAAATATATGCTATTTCATTTTATATTTTAACTAACAACTCACACACTAACACTAACTAACAAAAACAAAAGAGTTCAGTTAAGATGCTCTTGACAAAATCAAAGAGGTTATGTACATGTCATGTTGTGATTCAAGTTATTCACAATTTAAAAACTGTTAATAATAACTAATTAATGTTGTGATTCAGGTTGTTCACAACTGAAAAAATAATTAATAATAGCTAACTAACGTTTGTGATTTAGGTTGTTCACAGCTAAAACCAACTAATAATCAACTAAAATCAACTAAAACCAACCAAGTTTTCATCTTAACACAAATGAACTATGTTTGGCCTGATCTTTAGTAACCACCCAAAGTACGTAAGCAGCCCATGATATGGGTTCGGTTACCTTAAACAATAATAAAATCAGTTTTCACCCGAACAAAAATGAACTACATGAGAACCTAATTCTCATTAATATCTGAGATACATAGGCAACCCACGCACGAGTTCGGTCGCATATCCAAATAATTTAGTCCTAACTTTCATTTCATATAGTTTACAAATATATTCCTGTCTCTTATAAACTGCTATTGGGTTGTCGCTGCCTAGACTAGTATAGTATAGTATATATAATATTTATACTTTTATTATGATTAAAACACAAAAGTATTTGTGTTTCTAGTTTTAATTGCATAATAGATACCTTTACTGCTTACATCATAATAAAATTCATAAACAGGGAAAAACCTTTAAAAAATGAATTATTTTGTGTTTAAGTAAATCAAAGAAAACTACTTATATATTTTTAACAGTGAATATCTATTTAGACCAAGGTACCATTTATGGACGGGTGTCTTGGGGTGCGTAAAACCTTTCCCGTGCATAATCGACTCCCGAAATTAAAGAATATATCTGGTACACAGACCATTGGATGTCAAAACACAAGTCATTTCAAAGGAACAATGAATTTCTAAAATTCAGGTTACCTAGCACACCATTTAACTCCATGCTAGATGACGACTCCGTTTTTAACATAAAATCTCGGCCTAAGAAGTTTTTTAAAAATCGACGCCTAGAAAAGCCCTTGAAAAACTATTTTGAAAATGAACAGATTTAGATGACTTAGAGATGAAGGAATGAAACTTATTTTTCATCTTTTTTCCGATTCTCTACTTCTTCTGCTATCAAAATTCGGGGTGTGTCAGCAAACGACTCTGCTAGGGACTCTGTAAAAGAGTCAGGCCTAGTTGGAGTTTAAATCTATATTCACTGTTTAATAACATCCAAGGAGTACGTCTTTGATTTTAAGCATACAAAATTGCCTACCAATAATAATAATAATAAGCAAATCATTCCATATGTATATATCAGCATGCATGCATATTTATTATCTTTATTTACTACATTTACATTATTTTCTATAAATACCACATTTAAATATTGTTTTTACATTTCTGCATTTACATTATTGTATACTCTCTCCAACGCACGAGCACTCACTTTGCATTACATATCATTGATGGAAAATCCAATTCGTAACCCTCTTAAGGATTGAGAGGCCTGTAGTAGGGGCTGAAGTCGGCCAGGTCATAATGCCAATCTAAGCCTTGAAAACCCTTAAGTTAGAAAGAGAGGCTATTATAAGCAAGGCTGGGTGGGTTCTTCCCTCGTGATTCGTCTACAAACCTCTTCTTGCTCGAACCACCAACAAAAGATGGATGTTTCCCCGGGGAGGACACCAAAGGTTTGAAGGTCTAGGAACCGAGCTTTTTAGGATGTGCTAGAATAAAATCCAAAACCTCATATAGTGAGCCTATGATAGAGGATAGCCAAAACCTTGTTCTACTTATGACACAATGTGGGAGAGAGACATTTAATTTTGTTGTCAGTATATCATTGCCCTGAAACCTTACGAAAAGAGTACCTCTAGGACTAATAATGAACGGAATAGTCAATTAAATATTTTTATTCCTCTTTACGTATGAGCCTGTTAACAGTCTGGAATTAAATTCGAATAAATTGACTGTTGAATAAGCCATGGTAAAGAATAAAGAAAATCCTAATTATGACTATACGAGGCTTTATTAGACATGGAAACTTCATTTTGTTTGGATTTAGGTTTTACTTTAGTTTGAAGTAATAACTAAGAGTTGATATGAGATTTCCATGAAAGTGTCAAATCAAGTTTGTAAATATAAGCAAAGTGCACTCTGTCTATGGAGTAGTCATAACAAAATTCGATATGGTTGTAAGTCATAAAATTTGGAAGTAATAGAAACGCCTATGTAAGAAAAATATTGACACAACCACCGTCTAAGTAGGAAGATTGCTCGGAGTAAGAAAACACTTGTCTCCCGTTTGCCGATTTGCCCTTGTTTATAGGCACGACATCCTATCCTAATGGAGGATATAGAGGAATGCCCAAGTGAACCTATCGAGGTAGTCCAATTGAAAGAAGACATGGTTGTGTTGAAACAGTTCGTGGGTCAGATATCTGAACTCCTACAGCAACACTACCACTCTTAGTAGAACCCTATAACCCTTGTTCAAACCTCAAACCCAATTGACTCAATAACCAACCATCAACTCTCTAATTCCAAAGGCCCTCTTGGGCTTCTTTTCAGAATATTATCGTTGTGCTTGTTTTTCCACCATTCTTCGACCGTTCTTGGTTCGATCTGATCGTTTACGCTCCGTTTTTATACCTTTTCACTCTACACACATGATTTATACAAAAATAATAAAAACGCTATAAAAACGCTATAAAAAATACTCTAAAACTAACAAAACTGGTTTGAAAATATATAGGTAGATCACACCTATCACCTAGCCTGGATACAGCAGAAACAATCCATGTTGAACTTCAGCCACAAGTCACTCTGACTGTGATTGACCCAAACCTAAGTACCACCTTAGCTAAACCAAATACTAGCCCAGTTATACCAAAAAGCAACGACCAATTCAAAACAGAGGTGAAAAAATAATTTGATAAGACATCCCTACTGATAGAAAAACTACTGCAAAAGGAAAGGAACTCCAGGAAGTAAAGAGGGGAGAATCTGCAACCAATGCCCGATATATTAACCTGTCTTCTATACCTCAAGTAAAGTTCCCTAACAACTTTGTCATGCCCACATTTACAAAATACGACGAATTATGGTGCCCACACTGGTATATCCAAAGGTATAAGAATGAGATAGGAGCATATATCCACAACGAAACATTATCCATTCAGCTCTTCCAGCAATCATTAGATGAACCTGTTGTTGATTAGTATTCAACAATAGAACATTCAAAGGTGAAGACATTCATTGACATAGTTAAGGTCTTCCTTGAGTAGTAAGGCTATAATCAGGAAGTGTCGTTAGATAATATTTCTCTCCGAACCCTGGTAGCAATTTATTTTCGCTACACACCGCAAGTGTACGGATCAAGTTTTAATAGCATGGGAAGAGTAAGGGTTGTCATATCCATAGGGATTGGTTTAAATTGTCGTTAAGTACCACGATTATCGTAACCTAACTTTATTTAGGCAATCAATTTTTTGGATTTTTATAAAAAAAAAAAAAAAAAAAAAAAAAAAAAAAAAAAAAAAAAAAAACTAAAATAAAATAAATACAAAAACAAAATATAAAGTATGGATTTTCTATGCACTAAGGTTCTAGGGAGTTGATTTCATCTCGTTACTCCCATTTTTCCTATTAAGTAATTATTAGTTAATTCCATTTATTCAATAATCAAAGTCCGGTGTTTTTTGCCCAAAATCGACTCAAAATGATATTTTCCTCCCCAAAATCGCCTCTTTCTTTCCCAATTTTGTCTCCCCATTGGTTTGAGCCAAAAAATGGTATTTATAGGGCCGAAAGCTAGAGTTTTTGGGTTAAAGACGATGCATATGGCGCTGTAGTACTCAGTTTACCATGCTGCAGTGCTTGTTTTAGCATACAACAATGTTTTATGGGAAGAAACCAGCCCATCAACGTTAATGGGAGTGCGCTGCAGCGCGCTCTAGACAACATCGACGCCTAATTTTTATTTTGGCCGTAATGTTCTCGTTTAAACTTCGATTAAGGTGATTCGAAAGTCTATGGAAATATAAGACATAGATATACAACTTTCATTTTTTTAGATTTTCCACATTCGAATTGCATCATAGTCAAAATTGGTCTTGAAGTTACAGCACCAATATTGATTTTGTATTTTTTCTCCCATTTATTTCTATTCCTACCAAACAACACAAAAACACATTAAACTAACAAAAATACTTGAAAACTTACTAATATTTTAACTCAAAAATACTTAATTTGTTGGTAAATAAATAACTCATCAAACCCTAACTAGGAAAAGTGGGGAATATTTCCAAGAATATGTTGTCCGATGGAGGGATAGAGCTGCACAAGTAGTACCACCAATGAAGAAGGCTGAGATGGTTCAAATGTTCATCTAGGCTCAACCTCACCCTTACTACAAGCCTTTACTGAACACACTAAATAACCCATTCTCTAACATGATCCTTCAAGTAGAATATATAGAAGAATGTGTTAGGACCGCCAGAATTCAAAAGCCGACTGAGCATGAACATAAGAGAGCATCATCCTAGAAAAAAAAAACTAAAATGTTAATGGTAGGCCTGGGTCAAAGGAACTAGTAGAACTTCCGACCTCAGTATAAACTTCAGACGCCTAATCCCTCCCAGTTTGAAAACCAAGCCTTCTGAAAGCAACTACCACAATACATACAACCACCTCAATACACACCACTACCTCAATTCATACCACCACCTCAGTTTTCATTTCCACCTCATCTAGCACCACCACCTCAGTTCACCGCCGCCTCAATTTACTCATTTTCCAGCTCCAGCATACAATCCATATCCATATCAATCCCTGTTAGCGATATTTTAATCGCTTTAAATTACTCGCAAGTGCACTAGGTCAAATTTTAATAGAATAGTGATGAGTAGGGTTGTCGTATCCATAGGGATTGGATTAAATTGTCGCTAAATACCACGATTATCATAACCGAACTTTATTTAGGCATTCTAATTTTTGGCTTTTGTAAAAATATAAAACTAAACTAAACTAATTAAATAAAATACTAAGAATGACATTTATGGGAATAAATTATCTAGGGATTAATTTCGTTCACTTACACATGTTTGATTCAATCTAGTTTACATTAACGGTATTCAAACTATCCAACAATCTAGGTATTGAAAACCCACTCACTACCTCTCCCGAGTGTAAAGTGAATGAATATGCAATTCGTGTCAATACCGATATCCCTATCTAGCGTCTAAACGATTACATGAATCTTGCCCCAACCTCATGGATTGCACACTTTCTAATCATCTCCTGAAACATTAAAACATCGTGTTGTGTTTAAACCCTAGTTTGAATCTGGGGTTACCTCTCCCGAGTGTCAAACTCTATGTTGGCCCAATAAACTACCCAAGAGGGAGGGTGAATTGGGTAGATAAAAAGTTATCAGATAAAAAAAATACTTTAATAATTCAAATAATTAATTTTAATCCTAAATTAATTATTATCTTTATATCACAATGAAAATATAAAATCAATTAGGTGCACACCAATCAACAAAAATAAATAATGTAAAGATAGCAGCACACCGGAAATTTATACTGATTCACCAAGCTACTCTTGGCTAATCTAGTCCTCCGAGCTCCATGGAGAGTCGCACCCACTAAACTCAAGATTCCTTTAAAGGTGGGAACCAAACCCTCACAAAGATTCTTTTATAGGCTCAGAATCAACCTTTACAAATTCTTTTTCACAGGCTTAGGAATAACCTCTACTTTTTACAGGCTCAAGAATAACATAATTCTTTTTTAAACTAATGCTAAAGAATCAAAACCTCAAAAATACTCCAAATATATTTTCACCCGGTAAAAATTGAACCGTTACAAAATTGCTCACAAAATAATTCAATACAGGAAGAATTACTACCTCAATCTCTTTATAGGAAGAAACTGAAACCAGCTACCCTTAGATTAAATACTCCCAACAGTATTCAATCTGTCACTCAACTCACCAATTAAAAATTGACAAGTGATTTTTCTCACTAGGAACTTCTACCACCCTAGATAAATTAGAACTTAATTAATATCCCAAAACTAGTGATAGAAAAGTGAGATATTCAAAATCTGATTTTAAACAAAAATAGGTAGCATGTAATTGAGCACGTAATCAGATTTATTTAAGAAATTGTTTCGAAAATATTTTTCAATAAAAAGTCAGAAAACAATTTTTAAAGATCAAATTCTAAATATAATCAAGCAATACTAAATAGAAAATCATTTGGAAAGATCTCACCCAGAATCCACCGAAGAAAAATTATAGCAATGTCACTTTAGATTTGGTAGCAGCAATGATCCACAGTAAATAATCCTCAAAATAACTCATAGAAAAGCTCTCACAATCCTCAATATGATTTCTCTTAAAAAAATCTCAGTATAATACTCTTGATCTCTCTCTCTAATATAAAAAACCCAGGTCTATATAAATGGGAATAAAATAAGCACTCTAACGGCTAGTTCCCACTTGTCATGGCACTTTATTGCTCTTATAGACCCTTTATATTATTAAGACTTCATCCTGGTTCAAATCACTTAATTATAGCTTTTAAACTTCTCAATTAAGTCCCCCAAATATTTCTCAATCACAATTAAAAAAGATAGAAAGAATTACATGTACCAAATTGAGAAATATTCAAACTTAATGAACCAAATCTATAGGGATATCATAATATATGTTTCATATCTCAAATAACATTTAAATCCCTAATATATCTCGTGAATCCTAACCCAAAAATAGCTAGTAACGGCTACTTTTATAATAAAATCTGGAATTCCATAATATCCTGAAACAGTCCCGTAAGTCGACCGACCAAGATCACCTATCGACCGATCGATTCAGGATGTAGCCAAGCCAAAAATTTTGTGCCCATCGGTCGACCTATCTGTCGACCTGGAGATTCAGAGACTTACATTTCTTTTCACAGGTCGACTGCCCGGTCGACTTATCGATTCAGAGAGTTCACATTTAAGCTCCGGTCGACCTATTTGTCGACTTAGATATCTAGAGACTTTTCATTTTATGCTCCAATCGACTTACCTATTGACTTACTAATGCTGGAACACTTCTCTCAATTCATTTTTAATCCATTTTCATTAACGTTTTTGCCCCTTTAACTAATTTCTTTTCTCGGTTAGCTCCACTAAATACTTAAATTCAATTTTAATCAATTATTAATTTCTTTTTCAATTACACATATGAGCAAATAATTTAACTAATTATGATCCTATCAAAAACACACATATTTATAAAAATCATTTAAAAAACTTTTTATGTCATGTGTGATCCTAATTGGGATATTAAGAGTTGAAATTTAACCTGATTAGTTTTTCCTAGGTTCTTCAAATTCTTCACCCTCTTCATCCTTTATCATCTTTGTCATCATATCTTCATTATTTGGAACTAATAAATTGAAACACTTAATCAAACTGTTAGTTCCACCTAAAACATCAACTTTTAATTGTCCATCAAAATCTTAGGATCAATACCCTCAAATCAACCAATAAATCATAACAAGCATATAATGGAAATAAAAGAACGGTAAATACAATCGAATAGAGATGAAGAACCAATAACGAAACAACGATTTACTCAAACATGTATATTAGTAAACTATATCAATCCCTAAATAATATATGTTTAGCTCATGGACATAACCACATATTCAACTAAAAACAAGCTATACATGATGAAACAACCAACAAGAGTTTAGAAATAAAGAGAAAAACAAGGGGGAATAGTCGTTATCTGAAGAATTGATGGTTTCATATCCGTAAAATTCACTCCGATCCTTTTTCCTTTTCTCTAATTTTGTGTTCCTCTTGTTTGGTATGTTCTTGGAGCTCCGAAATACTCCTAAAAACGTTCTTGATCTTGTGGGAATGAGTGGGAATCAAAAGATATGCAAAATATCCAAAAAAATATCTCAAAATATCAATATTAGCTGGTGTCAAGTCGCTGCAGCGATGGAAGGCAGAAACTCACTGTCGGATCACCGCTGCAGCGATCAAATCATCGCTACAGCAATGGAAATGTTCGTTGCAGCAATGCTCATGGCAGTGCCGACACCAAGGTTTTCTTCTGGTCATAACTTTAACATATGAACTCTGATTGAGGTGATTCAAAAACCTATAGAAATCTAAGATATAGATATATAACTTCCACGTTTTAAGAGTTTCCAAAATCGAATTGCATAGTGGTTAAAAATGACCTTGAAGTTACAGTACTTTCGCGTATTTTGCACCGTTTCTCCCATTTATTTATAAACCTACAAAACAACACAAAAACATATTAAACTAACAAAAATACTTGAAAACACAAAAATATTTGAATATAAAATTATTTGATTTTTTGATAATTAAACCACTCATTAATCCCCTTATAAAGCCTCCAAACACATCCAACTACCAACAATATTATAGACCCAATTCTCCATATAGAGAACCAAGGAAATTTACCTCTCTCCCTGTAACCCTTTCTCGAATCTTCAAGGAATGTGTTAAAAACAAAATGCTTGAACCTATAACCCCCAAATGCCAAAACATCCATAGCCCATACTATAATCCAAACCAACTATGAGCTTATCATTCTGAAGCACCAGGTCATCCTACTGACAATTGCTACACCCTGAGAAATAAGATAGAAAGTCTTATACAAGACAAGGTGATATGTTTCCCAAAAGAGGGGGAGACATCTCAGCCTAACTGTCAGCAAAACCCCTTGCCCAAGCATGATAACTCAGGTCCAACTATCAACATGGTCGGACGAGATTGGGAGACTGATTCGAGCGACTATATTGGGGTATGGAAAATTGATCCCAAACCACCCGAAGTAGTATGGGTAGAAGTTATAACGTTACCTAAAGCCTATTGGATAGATATATCGTTCTCGGCTTCAGGAATGAATGATAGATAGGAAGATAATAAGGGTAAAGGACCTATAATAGACGAGAATCCAGAACTGATTAGTGGAGAAGGAGGAACCTCTCAAGGAAAAAAAGAGTTAGACCAGATATGGGGCAAAATTGATATGTTGAACAAAAATTTCACTGATATAGCCGTTGTAGTCGAACAGGTCTTAAACGTATATCAACCACCCAAGAAGGAACCTCCAAGAAATGAAGCATTGCTCCTGCCTAAGAAAAGATTTGACCACAATTACACAAGTTAGTATCACGAGATGAGGACAAATCTAACCAAGACTTGGAAACCTGTTGGCAAAGTAATCCCCCTACCAAGGAGAATTCTAGCACCCAAAGTAGACGACCAAGCTATCTAATCCAGGATAATCCCTGGATTAACATGCATGCTTAACTGTAGCTTCATGAAGTTAAACCTTGACCAGTCATGCGTCTTAGAAGTTTCTCACTTCACAATACAGCCACAAGCATGTCAGGTAGCGATTTTATTTGTCGCTACAATACCGCAAGTATACAGGTCAAGTTTTAATAGTATGGAAAGATTAAGAGTTGTCGTATCCACAGGGATTGGTTTAAATTGTCGTTAAGTACCACAATTATTGTAACTTAACTTTATTTAGGCAATCAATTTTTTGGGTTTTTATAAAAATAAACTAAAATAAATATAAAAATAAAAATAAAATAAAATATGGATTATCTATGCACAAATGTTCTTGGGGTTTGATTTCATCTCGTTATTCCCATGTTTTCCTATTTCGTAATTATTAGTTAATTCCTTTCATTCAATAATCAAGGTCCTTGTGCTATTGTTATCTCACTACCTCTCCCGAGCGTCAAGTGAGAGAATATATAATCACTTCAATACCGATATCCCTATCCCGTATTTAGGTGAAAACATTCGTTATGCCCGACCTTATAGATTACACAAGCTTTAAATATCTCTCGATCTAATAAAGCTTGCGTTGTGTTTAATCTAAGTCCGAACCCGGGATTACATCTCCCGAGTGTCAAATCCCAAGTTCTCAATTCCACCAAAATATCAAGTAAAAGCATACATTGGAAGCATTATAAAGATAAACATAATTGAATAGAGATTCTAATTGATAAATCTAGAACTCGATTACCCCCCGGTTTCACAAGATCCTAAATTCTCAACTCGAATACTTAAGTGTTGATTTCCTCCCAGACTCACAACAACCCAAGTTATTGGTAGCAGAATATTACGTCACTATTTTCATCACAAGTGTACGGGTCAAGTTTTATATTTTATAGAATAGGGAAAAGTAAGGGTTGTCGTATCCACAGGGATTGGATTAGATAGTCGTTGAGTACCGCGATTGTCATAACCTAACTTTATCTAGGCGACTCAATTTATATTTTTATAAATAAAATAATATACTAAACTAATTAATCTAATATACTAATATTGACATTTAAGGTAAATTATCTAAGGATTAACTTCGTTCATTTAAACGCATTCAATTCAATCTAGTTTACATTAACGGCATTCACGTTATTCGACAATTTAGGTATCGAAATATCACTCATTATCTCTCTCGAGTGTAAAGTGAATGAATATGTGACTTCGCATCAACGCCAAAGTCCCTCTCGAGCATCTATACGACACTTGGTCACATGAGTCTTACCCCAACCTCATGGATTGCATACTTTCTAACGCCCTTCTGAGTCATTAGATTGTCACATTGTGTTTAAACCCTAGTCCGAATTCAGAGTTACCTCTCCCGAGTGTCAAACCCTGTATTATCAAAATCAACCTTATTACCATAACAAACATATTAATATTTTAATAAAACGGTAAACACAATCAGATAAACATGAACAACCATTAACGAAACATTGATTTATTCAAACAACGTTTTCGTGAAGTACATCAAGCTCTAGACAATATATGTTTAGCTATACATGGCCATAGCCCTATATTCAACTAGAAACAAGCTAAACATATTCAAAACAATCAACCAAACTAAGAAATAAAGAGAGAAATAAGAAGACTAGCCGTTATCCGAAGAACTGACTCTCAAACTGCTCCGAGAACGTTTTCTCTTCTTGGATTTGTGATCTTCTCTTGGTTGATAGGTCTTCAAGCTCTCAAGACACTCCCAAAAATGGTACTCAGTGTTTGGGAGAGAAGAGATGATATTTATAGGATCCAAAATATTAACAAAATATCCTAAAATATCTAAATTGTCTAGCGCCTGACCGCTGCAGCGGTGGGATCAGCACTGCAGCTGTGGAGAAGTCAGTGGCTCTCTACTGGATGACCACTGCAGCGGTAGAGCTCTCTGCATTTTGACCACTATAGCAGTGGTTTCACCGTTGCAACGGTGGAAATACAGCAACTCTCTGTACTTTGACCGCTGCAGCGGTAGGCTGCAGGTTCAGAACTTTTATCTTTTTGCTCATTTTCCCATCGTTCTTCCACCGACTTGATCATTTATGAACCATTTTCGTCCTTTTTCACCCCCAAACACCTGATTTATACATAAACAAATAAAAACATATTAAAATGCTATAAAAAATACTCGAAAACTACCAAAATTAGCTTGGGAATAAATAGATAAATTACACCTATCAGTTATGCACTCCCAATTTCGGTTATGAATTCAACCTCTCCCAAGTATAAAATTCATAATCTAAACTCATATAATTCATTAACCACATGAATCAAACACATTAAGCATAAGAGATGCATAAAATAGAACTAAAACTAACAATCAATAGAATAGTCTAAACATGGTTCAAAACAAGACTACATCAAGTCTTAGATTAAATTATGAACATAACATAGATAGATCCAAAACTAATATTTTCAAGAAATCCATAGATGCAAACAAGTTCAACACAATATCCATAAATACAAAGAAATCAAGATTAGGGAGAAAAAAAAGGTAGAGAAAATCTTATTGTGGGTTTAAGCTCCAAATCTTCAATCCCAAGTTCCACCAATGGTGTTTTCTTCTTTAATCTCGTATCAAAATGCCATCACCCTGTGTTTTCTCACCCAAAATCACCTCCAATATTGATTTACTCTTCCAAAATCGTTTCCCCAAGGTTTGAGCTTAAGGTGGTATTTATAGGGAGTCAAAAATTAAGGTTTTCGGGTAAAAAGACAACACAACCCAATGAGAGAGAGTTGTAGCGCACCAGATGAGAGAGAGATGTAGTACGCATTTTAGCACGCTGCAGCACACTAAGGGCAGAAACACTAACACGAGCGCACTGCAACGCAAGTTGGACATCGCCTACACCAGTTTTGTATTTTGGCCATATTTTTGTCGTCCGAACTCCGATTGAGGTGATTCAAAAGGATATCAAACTCTAATACATAGATATACAACTTTTTTTTTTTTTAAATCAAATTGAATCATGGCCAAAATTGGTCTTGAAGTTACTGCACCTGTACGCATTTTCACCGTTTCTCCCATTTATTCATAATCCTACAAAACACAAGGGTCAAACTACATTTTTCCCATTAAACTCGTGGGTACGGTTGACAATTTGAGATAGGACAGCAAGGGTTGAACTATATTTCGACTGGACTCCTAACTTAGGAAGTCAATGTATGTGGATACCCCAGGTGGATTTCAGCCATCTGACAATCATCATCCAAAACACTAATATCAATAATACATAAACAACCCAATGGGGTTTCTAGACTACAACAAACATCATAATTACACTCTTGATTCAAGATATAGGGGAAACCCATGTGAACTCTGCAGCATCCTTTGAATGCTTAGGAGGTAACCCGCACCCCAGCTAGATTTAGGGCACATTATATCTGGTTTTTTCATTTAGAATCTATGATAGGAGTCACCCCAGCTAGAGCTAAGGCATATTTTATCATATTTTCTCTGTAGAGAGTTTTTTGATATAAGACTCATACCAATCACCAACTGAAAACTATAATCCTAGAAACTAAACAAGCATCACAGAGCCCCAATCTATGACTGGGGCAAATTTAATCCGAGGTTAAATTTCTCCTAGTAATTTTTCTAGTCCTTGTCAAGTAGTCCCAGGTAGGGACATAGCCAAGAAACTCTACTAGGTGTTGAGTTTCCCCGAGGGTCTTTGCCCGTGTGAATTCTCTTAGTCATTTTCAATCATGTATTGATATTATGCCCCAAGAATCGGTTTCTCTAACCAAGAACTAGTTCCACCAAATATTAATGTATTTCACAAGCCCAAACTACGTTTGACTTAATTCTCAGTTAAGTCTAAGATATGTAGGCGCCCTAATGGGATTCAGTCAAGCTAGCTCATGAAGATCAACGTCGACCTCAGTCTCAAACTGACTACACACCCCAGAATTAGTTTCTCTAACCTAGAACCATTCCACCAAAATCTTGATTTACTTTACATGCTAGAACTACATGTGACCTGATTCTCATTAATTTGAGATATGCAAGAGAACCCTTTGGGTAGGGTCACAACTAGGAGTCGATTGACCGAGTGTCATATTCTCCACATCCTATAAGATAGACCGCATGTCATATTTTAGGAATATAGTAGAAGGGCATTTACTAGAGTGTCGTCCTCACCAAGACTTTTACAACCAGGTATGACACCATTCTAAGGTATAGTATAGTATATATCATATATAGGGCTTGTATTAGAGTTTCATCCTCACCAAGACCTTTAGAGTAAGGTATGAAGCCATTCTAAGTATAGTATAATCATCAGGAGGGCTTACACTAGAGTGTCATCCTCACCAAGACATTTAGAATCAGGTATGATGTCGTTCTAAAGTATAGTATAGTATATATCATCGAGAGGGCTTGTACTACAGTTTTGTCCTCACCAAGACCTTTAGAACCAGGTATGACATCGTTCTAAGGTATTATAGTATAGTATATCATTGGGGGGGCTTGTAATAGAGTGTCGTCCTCACCAAGAATTTTAAAACTAGGTACAACACCGTTCTAAGGTATAGTATAGTATATATCATTGGGGGGCATGTACTAGAGTGTTATCCTCAAAAAGACCTTTAGAACCATGTATGACGTCGTTCGAAAGTATAGTGTAGTAGTATATCATCAGGGGGCTTGTACTAGAGTATCGTCCTTACCATGACCTTTAGAACTAAGTATGACACCGTTCTAAGGTATAGTATAGTATTATATAATAGGGAGGGTTTGTACTAGAGTGTCGTCCTCACCAAGACCTTTGGAACTAGGTATGAAGTTCTCACCATGCCCTACAGGATCAGGTGTATCACCATCCTCTAGGAAAGCAGATAGACAAGGAATCAAAGGTGTCACCATACTTCTAGTAGTAATCCTTCATGGTTGATTATTCATCATCCTCTGAAGTATATAATGGTAGAAGTGATCCATCGTCATCCTTATCGAATCCTCAAGGATTAGGTATATCTCCATCCTTTCAGATATATTTAAATACATGCATTTATATTTTATGTCTAGCGGAACAAAATTTTAGTGTCTTCTTCCTTATCATTATGAGTAAACTCGCATGACAAAGAGGGGTAGTTGTAAACACAACATTTTGTCTCGTCCATCCAGTGTTGAATCAAGTACAAGTTCAGATAAACTTTAAACTTAGGTTTAAAGGAAATGAATTTTTACATGAGATCACACTATGTAATATACAAAAATATTCAAAAACATGAGAAAAACACGAAAACTGTTAAATTTGACAAAATGCAGTTCAGTAAAAATTTCGGGTTAACCTCGAAAATCCCACAGTCCTAGGGTAGGTAACCAGAGTACTTGGTTTGAAATATCCTATAAACCAATTACTCTGGTTACCTACCCTAAACCTGAAACCAATTACTCTAGTTACATACCCTAACCCTGAAACATTTACAATCATTGAATCTTATCGGTTTAGCACCAAAAACAATTGTTTCAATTATGCATATTATATCAAATACCACCAAGAAAAAATAAAAGAGACCTTAATAAATTCTTATAAAGTTTATGACAAAGTCCTAAATCAAAACGGTGATTAAGGAGCTGGGCTTGATTTGGAATTACACCAAATTCAAGCTATCTTGACAAACCAACCTTGGCCCAACGAATTAAGGGCCTAGCCATCATTAAATTCCCACAAAATAGGCCTTTAAATGACCAATAAACCCCTATATATTCTCTACACAAATATCTAAGGAAGGAAAATAATGCACTTAGGAGGTAACCAACCTTTATCGAAACTAAACCGATTTGGTTCGCTACCTAGGTTAGGCATTTAATGAGCATTAAATGTCCATCCCATCAATCATTAAATTCTTGGGATTAAAATATATAGGCCACATTCAAGGTATCAAGATATTTTGATCAAAATATCTTAGAGTTAACCGAAAATTTTGAAATATGACTACCCTTTAAGAAAACCAAACCAAATAAGTGGTATCAAGATACTTTCACCAAAATATCTTAGGGTTAACTAGAAACCTTGAAATCCAACCGTCGGTTACAAGGCAAACTAACCCGATTCGATCCGAAACTAACCGGATGTGTGCTCACCAAGAACTGACTCATCATGGAGCATTAAATGCAAAACAACACATCCATACTACATAAATTGCACCTTGGAAGCATTGATGAAAACTAAACAGAAATAGTAAAAGTAACTGGTATTTAGCCCCTAAACCAAACCGGAACTATCACATATTGCCATTAATGTACCCATGTGCAACCAATAGGATTTGAGGGGGTGAAATGAATTGTAATGATTTTCAATCATTAGTTATTATTGTAATCATTACCAAATCTAGGAAAAGATTTCGTAATCATTACCAAATCTTTGAAGATATTCCCTTGCATTCCAAATTTATCCAAAGCTAATCAAAACCAAATCAAGAGAGTAAGTCCCCTAGGCCAAACAGTCCCTAAGGAACAGACTGAAGTGTCTTGCGAATGTCTTAATGTGCAGGCCCTTGGCCTATAAATAAAAGGCCCATGCTTTCAATTTTTTCAAGCCTTGAATGCCTGTCTTCTCTCTCTAAAACTCGAGCCAAGTCTCTAATGCTAGGATTTTTGAGAAAATATTTTGAATAACACATCACTATTCTACTAAAATCTGGTCCTGGAGGTCGATCTTGAGGTTATTGGAGCAAGAACTTAGGAGGAAGACGATCACCGATCAACGTCAAGCCAAGATGATCAAGAAGTAAAAAGAGATAGCTACTTAGGGAAGACCATTTGCCCTAAGTAGGGTGTTCATGTACATAGCATAATCATGTAGTTAATACACTTAATTCTCATGTATATAACACATAAAACCCATAAACAACTAAACAAACACTTAATTTTTGTTATAACAACCAAACTATGTCCAAATCATGCAAAACTATTTGAAGAATGTCCGAGAACATGTTAAGAACATATGAGGACCAAAATCATCTGAGAACATGTTAATAGCATGTGAGTATTCAAACAAAACTACAATCACACCATGAGTTGTGCATACTCTCAACGATTCTCTCAAGAACTTTAAACTGACTCTTTACTAAAACTATTAATACTAACTATGACTATTAATAACCAGATTTACCTTCTGCTAAATGTCAATATCACAACTAGGTTGGCTTGTGGACTGGAACCTATATATATATATATACTACGCCTACAGATCCTTGTGGCTAAGAATTCGAGATAAAGGAAGTGCCTCTATTCCTTCGGGGATATGTGTGACTCTTCTTCAGAAACCTTTTTATTTTCCTTAGTTACGAGTAGGACTGGCATAAATATATAGTATTTCTTTTCATTTTTAACTAAAAACTCACACACTAACACTAACTAACACAAACAAAAGAGTTCGGTTAAGATGTTCTTAACAAAATCAAAGAGGTTATGTACATGTCATGTTGGGATTCAGGTTATTCAAAACTTAAAAACTGTTAATAATAACTAATTAATGTTGTGATTTAGGTTATTCATAATTTAAAAAACAATTAATAATAGCTAACTAACGTTGTGATTCTGGTTGTTCACAACTAAAACCAACTAATAATCAACTAAAATTAACCTAATTTTCACCTTAACACAAATGAACTACATTTGACCTGATCTTTGGTAACCACCCAAAGTACATTGGTAGCCCATGATACAAGTTAAGTCACCTTAAAAAATAATAAAATCAATTTTCACCCTAACAAAAACGAACTACGTGAGGACGTAAATCTCATTAATCTAAGATACGTAGGCAACCCACGTGCGGGTTTGGTAGCATATCCAAATAATTTACTCTTAGTTTTCATTTCATATGGTTTATGTATTTATATTCCTATCTCTTATAAACTGCTATTGGGTTGTTGCTGCCTAGAATAGTATTATTGTATAGTATGATATTTACTGCTTTCATTATGATAAAAACACAAAAATATTTTTGTTTCTAGCTTTAGTTGCATAATAGATAACATTTACTGCTTACGTCATGATAAAATACATAAAAAGAGGAAAAATTTAAAAAGAAAACTGCTTTAATAAGTTTAACAGTGAATATCTAATAAGACCAAGGTACCGTTTACGGACGAGTGTCTTGCGGTGCATAAAACATTTCCCGAGTATAACCGACTCTCGAACTTAAAGAATATCTCTAGTACACAGACCATTGGATGTCAAAACATGGGTCATTTCAAAGGAAAAATGAATTTCTACAATCCCAATGACCTAACACACCAATTTAACCCCATGCTAGGTGGTGACTCCATTTTTAACATAAAATCTCAGCCCTAGAAGTTTTTCAAAACCGAAGCCTAGAAAAATCCCTTGAAAAACCATTTTCAAAATAAACAGATTTGGATGACCTAGATAGGAAGGAATGAAACTTGTTTTTTATCTTCTTCCCAATTTTCTACTTCTTCCGCTATCAAAATCCGGGGTGTGTTAGACATCCATTTGAATTAGTTTAAAATTGCAAAAACATGCAAAAGCCTATAACATTCTAATGGCCTCTAATTGAGCAAGAGGAGCGTAAGTTTCATTGTAGTCGACGCCTTCTTCCTGATTATAGCTCTATGCTACTAATCTTGCTTTATTTCTAATTACCATTTATATTTTATCCTTTTTATTGCAATAAACCTAATTAGCACTGATAAGAGGATCACAATCAGGCCTAGGAACTAAAGAACACACTTCATTTTTCTCAAATTGAAGTTATTCATCTTAGATAGCAGAGATACATTATTCATCAGTTAAATCCTCATCAATATTTTTAGGTTCAATTTGAGATAAAAAAATACAAGATTAATAACATCTCTAAGGAAATACCTTGTATTTACACCACTTTCAAAATTACCAATAATCTCTTTTACCGAATATCCTGGAATAGTCCTTATAGCTTAGGGAGTAGTCATACCTTCATTCAGTGATAACGTTTCGTGAGGGTTTAATGCTTGTTTTCCCGATTTAGCCTCCTGATTCTTTTGTTTTATCACTCTACCTACATCATCATCCTTCAAATCCTTTCTCGACACAAATGGATTAGACACTTCAAAGACCAAATGTATAGATTCTTCAATATCCAAATATGGTGTATTATAAACTCTATATTCTTTACTATCTGAAACATACTCAAGAAAAATACCTTCATCAGATTTAGCATCAAACTTTCCTAAATTATTTTTATCATTTAAAATAAAGCATTTATAACCAAAAAAAAAATTGAAATCTGATATATTTGGGATTTTTTCCATTCTAAATATCATAAGGAGTTTTATTAAAACCTTTTCAGATAGAAACTCAATTAATAAAATGAGATACAATGCCTACCAATTTGGCCCAAAAATACTTAGGAAGATATTTCTCATTTAGCATAGCCTTGACCATTTCCTAAAGCAACCTATTCCTTCTTTCAACAACTCCATTTTGTTGTGGAGTTCTAGGTGCAAATAAATTGTGAAAGTATCCATACTCATCACAATAACTAATAATCTAATCATTCTTAAATTATCTGCCTCTATCACTACAAATATTTATAATGCATAACTGTTTTTAATTTTGGACACATTCGCAGAACTTAGTAAATATGTATGAAACATCATTTTTCTTTGATAAGAAGAATACACATGTGAATCTTTGAATAATCATCAACAATGACAAGTACATTGAACTTCCCCCCAAACTAGCAATTTAGTTAGAACCAAATAAATATAAATGCTACAATTCAAGACATTTAGATGTAAACTTATGGAGCTTCTTCTTAAAAGAAAATCTAGACTATTTACCCAATTAACATGCATCACAACATAGGGTTATGAAAGCAACTGCTTATGGTTTACCCGACAACATTACAATTAAAACATTTAACAAGCTTCTTAGTTTCAGAAGCAAAAAAATTGAAATATATTTTGTTTAATGTTTTTCTGAAAACTAATTCCTACTTTATCAAAAAAAACCTCTCGAACTTTCCAAAAGAATTTTTAAATTATTCTCACCATTTTTAAACTGGAGAACAATAGAATTCAAATCATTAATCTTGTATTTAAACTCATTGTTTTCCTTTTTAAAATTTGATGGGACGAGTTTTGAAATTTGATTTTTGAGAGAAATATTTTTAGATTCAAATTTCACAACTTGCTTGTTTAATGTGTTACAATATTTTGTTGAGAATTTATCTTAGAGCATTGAAGCTTATAATCATTTAGTAATTCTTTATATACGTCAAACAACTCATCAAAATTTAAAGGACAAATACTAGAGCATTTAGGTACCTCATCTCCAGCGGCCATTAGAGAAAGCATTGATAAATCATCACCTTTGGATTTTTTAGAACTGTTTGATTTTAAATCATCCCATGTGGCTTTCAAGGATTTCTTATTTCCCCTTTTCACTTTCATCTCTTACTTTCGTTTATTTTCCTTCTTTGACTCAGGACAAACATATCAAAAATGCTTGATTTTATAATAGTCAAATTATTTCGTCCATGAAACGTCCATAGGGTCATCCTTCTGAAGTTATTTGTTATAAGAGCATAATCCATCTCATTCTCTCTATCGATGCCTAGATCATCTTTGTCATGATTATCCTTTAGTGTTTGAGTCTTTAGTACCAAGGACTTCTGTTTACTATTTCTTGCTTCTCCTTTATATACACGAATGGATGACTAATAGGTTATTAGATTACCAATGAGTTCATCAATCGTGTGCTTGGTGAAATCCGTAGCTTTCTCGATTGTCGTCACTTTAGGTTAACATGCTTTAATCAATGATCTTAGAATTTTCCACACTTTCTCCTGCATGGTATGTGGACTTCCAATTGCACCAAGGCTATTGCATGTGTTTGTGAATCTTGTATACATATCCTGAATTAATTCTATATCACCCATTCTCAAAAGCTTAAATTGATGGACTAGGGGACTGATTTTGGATTCCTTTACTTGATTTGTTCCCTCACGTGTGATTTGTAAAGTATCACACAATTGTTTTGCTGTCTCACGACCTGATATCTTGCTATACTCATTCATATCTAATCCACAAAATAAAAGATTAATAGATTAAGCATTAATAGATAACTTTTTGATATTATCCACATCACAGTTTTCTTCTTTCTCAGCAACACCATTAACTGTAAGATTGCGTTTGCGTAAAGGATTTCTGAAATGAAGGGATTTCAAAATCCAGGATTTTGAAATCCCTTCATTTGACAAATTCTTTGTTTGGATAATTGTTTGTGCTGAAGTATTTGAACGTGTAAGTTACAATTCCCTTATTTGGATAGGTAAAGTATTTGTAAACAGTATTCTCCTAATCCCAAATTTCAACAACAAATTTATGGGAACAAAACAGAATTATGAGAACAATTTTATTGGAACTAAAAAAAAAAATTCAACAACAAATTTATGGGAACAAAAAAAACAGAATTATTAGAACAATTTTATTAGAACTAGAACAAATTTCAACAACAAATTTATGGGAACAAAACAAAAATATTAGAACAATTTTATTGGAATTAAAATAAATTTCAACAAAAAATTTATTAGAACAAAACATTTTTTTTTGTTTTATCGAAGACCCCAAGTGATCACAATCCCAATCGAAACCCTAATCACAACCCTAAGCACATTCGCAACCCCAATCGAGCAAGAAAAATAAAAATGAAATCAAACTAAGATCTACCCCAAATTGAGATTAGGGTTTCGTTGCAAAAGGGCGATTTTGTTGAATCTGTTCGTTGCGAGATCGTCGGTCGTCTGGTCTATTCGTCGCATCGCCTGGTTTATTCGTCACAAAGAGGATATGACCACCGACGATGAAATGAAAATCTTTGCCTGGTCTGTTCAATGAATATCGTCGTCTCGAGCCTTGGTGATCGTCGTTCAACCCCGGTCATCGTCTCGAGCGCTGGTGGTCATCGTCAGCTCCGATCGTCATCTCGAGTGCCGGTGGTCATCGCAAATCGCCAAACGTCGGGTAGCAAGTCTATTCTTCGCAAGGTCTGAAGGCTGTCAATTGATTTTCTAATTCATTTGCTTGAGTGGATTTCTCAAATTCCACATCTCCCAAATGCATTTGTAAATCTCTCTATTCACCCAAAAGAGAATTTCACAAATCATTTCTCCTATTACCCAAATAAGAGATTTGCCAAAAGTGGATTTCAAAATCCCCTAACCAATTGAAATCCCTCCTACAAATCCTTCATCCAAACACAACCTAAGAGTATAAGGAACATTTTTAACAACTGACCAAGCATCATAGTTAACCTCCTGAAAAATGCAATCATTCTAGCCTTCTAGAAATTATCACCTATAAATAGTGGAGGACAGTGCATAGATTGCCCCTCAACTAATGTGTTCATGCAATGTGCTATGTGATTGTGTTTAGTTAGGATGTGAAGCCTAATTAGCGAAAACCAACTCTGGTACCAATTATTGACCCACATATCTACCCAACAATGGGGGTGAATTAGGTAGTTATAAAATTTAAACAAATAAATTATCAATTAATCAAAACACCAATTTTCCTAATCGGATATTATACCGAGTTACATAGAAAATGTATTCAACTAAATGCACAACCAAACAAGTAGGGATAGAGAAAAACGCAAAGATTTATCCTGGTTTGGTAAGCTACTCTTGCCTACATCCAGTCCCCTAAGCTCCCGCTAGGATTTCGCAATCCACTAATCCTGATTTCTTTTCCAGGTAGGAGCTAAACATTTGTAGTCCTTTTCATAGGTTCAAGACTAACCTAATTCTTTTACCAAGCTCAGAATCAAACCTTTACAATTTTCTTTTTATCAGGCTCAGAAAGAACCTAATTCTTTTACAAGTTAAGAATCAAACATATTTATATTTTATTAGGCTAAAGACAAACTTAATCCTTTTACAAAAAAGAATTAAACATAATCATTTTACAGGCTAAGAACCAAACCTAATCATTTTCTAGGCTAAGAATCAAACTTATCCCTGATTAGACACCGACCCAATATGTCTAATCCTCTCACACTCACCAAATACAAAAAATAATTTTTTTCTTCCCACATAAGCTTCTACCACCTTAATACAATATATGCTCAATTAATATCCTGATATACAATGTGATTAAACTATGTGAGAATACAAATCTGATTTCACTCAATTAAAGCACAAAGATCTAAATCAGATTAAATAGAAAAAAAAATTCACAAAAAATTTCACGATATTCAAAGATAGAAAATATTTTTTCTTAAAACAGATTACTACGAGCCCAGGCAAGTACACACACACAAATATATATATATATATATATATATATCACGTAGATCACATAATATAGAGCACGTAATCCTAGAGAACTTGTCAGAGTTTCTTCGAAAGCAATAATGACAAAGATTAGCGCAAACACTATTGACAAAAACAATGAACACCTCGATTAAGAATTTCATCAAAAATCACTATCAAATATATATTTCAACGAAATGATCCTTAATTTTATAAATGGCCGATTTAAAACTCTTCTTCTTGATTTTGTTTTCTAAAAAAACGCAAGTCAACATATATAGATTTCAAACATTGCCTATAACGATTATATTTCAAAAGATAAGCCCATAAATGTCATATACAAATCCCGTGTATTATATCCATCTAAATCTAAAATGTTTGACCCCAAAATACTCTTTTAAAACTCTCAATTTAATCCCAAAAAGATTTTAATTCAAACCCCTTAAAAATATAAAGTAGTTTGGTCAAACACGTAGAAAATACACAGTCGGTCAACTAATAATGCCATCGATCGACCAGTTGTACCCTCAACAGCTCATTTTCCCGCCATTCACAACCAGTCGGTCAACCAAGCAGTCAGCCATTTTAGGCTTTATATCAAATGTTAAACCATTTAGTCGATCGTCAAGTCTAAAATCCCAAAAACACCCATCCCGATTTTGTCAGTCGATTGTTCAGGCCAAAATTCTCAAAATCTCCTATCTTGAATCTACTAGTCGACCATTTTGTCTATCGATTGACCGTTCATGCTGAAAACACATTTTTTCCATTTTTAAAATATTTCTTGAATGATACTTTAGGGAAAATATTTAGACACTTGAATTTATCACTTCTAACCATATTACATATAATTCAATTTATTTTAAAAGTATCATGTGTGATCCTAATCAAGTTGCATTAAGAGTTTAAAAAGTATTGACTTGTTTTTACATAGAAGTACAAAAAAAGTTATGCTCCAAAAATCTTAAATGTCTTCATTGCAAGGAGCACTTCCATCAAATGTCATCTTTAAATCCATTCTTTTTCTCATTTTCTCCATTGGAACTTAATTCTGAAATCTCTCAATAAAATTATTATTAGTTCCTTAAAAACATCAATGTTAATTTGTCCATCAAAACATCTAGGGTCATCATCCCCCTTTGAAAAATCCAATGACAAAACACCCAAGTATAATTATTTCTAACCTATGTACAAAATCACTAAAAGAGAAATTAACAATTACATGTACTCTCAAAATCTCCCCAATCTAGATTTATCAATGAAGCTCCAGGATAGAGTCTAGAAACCTATTATCTACAACACTCAATATATGCCTGACTATATCAAAATATTGAAAGAACTAAATCCACAATGGTGTAAGTGTTGGTAAGGGCAAACAAAAACTTTTCTCTTCCTTAACTCTCTTTTAATTTATGCATCATTAGAACTTAATAAAGCTTTTCACTCCCCCTTAATTTCCTGTGGATTATTTCTCCTTATTTGTCATGAATTTAGACAAAGAGACCAATAAAGATATAATTAAGAATCTGAGTTATGGAGCATATAGAAAAAGATGACACCAAGTAATAGGGGTTGTCTCTTCCAAAGTCATATCTTTATTTTTTAATTGAATCATTCAAGATGATATAGATTAATAAAGGGGAGACCATGATGAATTTAACAAAACAAAGTTTACCACAATCATAAATAAACAAGTTAGAATAAATTGTTCTAATAAGCCTATGATATATATGTATATCCTTCATGAAAGGCATATCCTTGTATATATATCTTAAATAGTTTTTAAAAAAAAACTATCAGGGAGGGCAACATATCTCCTAAATATATCTTTAAATTTTATATACGCTTATTCTAATCATAAAGGGTTGAGAGATAAGAAATAAAAGAAGTACAATAATAATACTCAAGAGAAAACTAGGGAACATGAGGTAAAACATGGTAGATAAATAAACAAGACATACCTTAATTTATATAGGCATTGAAGAACTATTACAGTAAACCTAGGTATTTCTAATCAAGTCCAAGTTGAAGTGGGGTTTCTAATTTTTAAACCTACCAATTTAAAGCATACAATCCATTATAGGCGGTGTATAGATGCAACATGTCACAATATGGATGTTTATTGGACAGAGGCTCCACCACTTGAATGTTTCTTCTCCCTGTCTAGATGTTTTATTGCATGTCTAGTTGTTGTTTAGACGTCTATTCTCAATATCCAAATGCACGATCTTCTATCCTCTGGCTCATCTCCTGCAAACATATATTTGTAGGCTTTTTCTAGCATATGCATTCATTTTAATATACCCCCAAATTTATCATCTTCTCTGAAAACTTATCAACCCATTAAAAATACATATTCCAAAGAAATTAATATAATTATTTTTCATCAATATAATTAGCATGGAATTATGTAATTATCAAGCCAAAATCACAACTTTATATGAATTTATTGGTCAAGGAAAAGGGGCAGAGAACAAAAGAAGATGACCTAGGTAAATTGTCATGCACACATGTTTAGCAATATAAACCATGCATTAACAAATACATCATGTGTTCATTCGTGAGATAGTTTATGGATATGTTCATATGGAATGATATAATCTTTAGAACAAAGATTGAGTATCGAACATCTTATGCACCAAGTGAGCATCAGACTTTTGGATAGCCTTTTTCTTTCTCGTGACACATGCAGTACCAACATATTATATACCAACCAAGCAATCAATCTTAACTTCAATCTTTGTTTAGTTTAGGAAAGAATTTCTAATATTTTAAGCATACACAAACCTATAATATTACCTACCATGACATAAGTGTTTGTGAAAATTATAAAGTTAGTGTTAGTCATCTGCTTTATACGGCTATTCATGACATGTAATCAAACTTCAACAAATCCTTGATGTTATGATGCATCTACCCCAATAAAATCCATACCTTACTATAATAAAAAGTAAATTTAGCTACGAAAAGTTTCATAGCCAAAGAGTTAAGTTTTGTGTCCAAATTATTTTAGAAACAAGAATTTTTTGTTACCTGTTTCGTCACCTATCCTCTGTAGTAGAAGGTATTTGGATGCAAATATTGATTTTCATCAAAAAAAAAAAGTAATCATGGTATATGGCCTTGAGTGGATGCCGCACTCTATGGTGCAGCCATTCTACTGAGGTAGTAGCGTACCCCAGACTGAAAATGAACTTATCTTTTGAAGTTTTTGAACCCAATAGTATTGTTTGAAACACTTCTTGAAATGATTTCAAAAATATTTGATGTTTTGGGAAATAAGCATTATTGCATACTGAAATAGGCATTGTTGCATGCTGAGTTTTGGAAAGCTTTGGGACCACCTAGCATTGGATTTCATTGGTGTACTATGTCACTGAATTTTATGAAAATTAATTTTAAGTATTCAGCCCTTTAATAAATAAAACAATAACTCCTTTTTTAAAATAGATATTTCCAAAGATTCTGAACAATTCAGAGTTCAGTTACGCTTAAGAAAGGTGTTATGAACCCTATGATGCACGTCCAAATATGATAACTGATCAATCTTAGTCCAAATTACTTTAGTTCTAAGTGCTTTAAGTGACAAATTCCTTTAAAATAATTCTTTATTAAGATAGGGTAAACTTTAGGCTTACATGTACATGATATGTAAGATGAATGGAAAGTATATGTGTACATGAAACGTAAGCATATAAACATGAATGGACATATTGATATGCAAAAGGTCATTAGAACTTTGGGTACATGTACTTGATATGTGGGGATGCAAATATATATTTATATCCAAGAAACTTGGACACATTTGACATTTATATAACTTATTGAAGATCATATATATGACATGTAAGAAACTTTAACATGTTTGACATATATATGACATATTAAATAGCATGGGTATGATATGTAAGAATCTCATACATGTTTAACATATATATGACATATTAAATAGAATGGATATGATATGTAATAAACTCGAAGATGTTTGACATGTATATGACATACAAAATGGAATAGATATGATATGTAGGAAACATGGACATATTTGACATGTATCTGACATTTGATAATGACATTGATATGCATTTGTTTCTTACCAGGCTACATATTGTGGCCCTAAGAAGGGGCCGCACTTAGTCCTTGCTAGTATATTCTAACCTTCCTTGGGTGTTTCGGTTGTCTTTTAACTATAAAAGGCAACACAATAGCCTCTGATGGATGGTGTATGGGCCTATCTACAATCAAAATGCTTAAATATTATGTGAGTAACATTCCCTAACATACTTTATGATATATTTGTATCCATGCATTGAAAGACTTTATGATGTTAGATGTCATTTCGTTGTACCAAGAACCAGGAAGGATGCGTTACTAAATCGATCACATGGAAAATCATTCAAGAACTTTGTCACTTTTATTCCACATTTCGAGCACATTTAAACACAACTGTAGTTCAAAAATATCTTTAGTTCGCACATATATTCCGAATTTTTAAGTTGTTGTGCAAAACTTTTTAAGTGATAGAAGTACGACCCTCAAGCAAAGATCTGAAATTTAATTATACATAATATAAATAGAATGTGTGGAAACGTTATGGGAACACATATATTAATGATGCACCGCGAAAAAAAATATATATATTTTTTGAAAACACATTTCGGAAAACATTTTTTGAAATGCGCTGAGTTTTTTAAAAGAAATATTTGGGCCAAAATTTAAAGAAAAATAAGTCGCCATCTAGGATTGAGTTAAATGGTGTGCACCAGAATTTTTTCAAAATATTATTTTTTATTTTGAAATGGCCTGAAAATTGACACCCATAAAAATAAATGGTCTAAACAAAGAATTCTAAAGTTCAGGGTTCGATTAATCTTGGGTTTAGGGTCAATTAAGCTTGGGGAATGTGTTAGGCACCCCGAGACACCCATCCAAAGACACTACATTTGCTTAAAGAATCTTCAATTAAACTAAGTCCAAGTGATTTAAGCTTAGACCTTTAAAAAAAATATTATACTTATTTTATTTTTTTTTCATCATCATTTTTTTGAGTCAAAAGAAAAGGAAGCAAAATGTCCCCCCTTATGACCACCTCTCAATTATGCTTAAAATCGACAGGTTTTATCTCAAAAATTTTGATATTGTGAATTTTAAGATTGGATTAACTTGGCAGGAGAAAGGATAAAGGAATATTATCGATTCATGTAAAGAAAGAAAATATTGATTTATTTATTTTTGAAAATGAAAGGTTGGAATTTTTATTTTATTTTTTAAAATTAAAATATTTCAATAAAATATGAATCAACATTTATTTTATTTTATTTTTGAAATTTGATTTTCGTCTTCTTTCTTTTTTTTTCTTTTTTTTTTTGAGTTTTCTTGGTGACATTTTAATAGAAAATATATTAGGTTTTTTTTTTTTTTTTTTGAAGTAAAAATAAAATGAGGCATGTTTAAAAAGTTTCTTTTCGTTTTTAACTTGAAGGGTGATTATTCTTCTTCTTCTTCTTTTTCTTCTTCTTCTTCTTCTTCTTTCTTTCTTCCCTCTTTTTTTTTTTTTTTTTTTTTTTTTTTTTTTTTTTTTATTTTTGAGAAATGATGCAAGTTATGAAGATGATTTTGTGAAGAAAAAAAAATGGTAAATTGTTTTTTAAGAAATCATAAAGTCCTTCCTAAACATATATTATTTTAATGTGAAATTCGTGTGGAATGACTTTTTTTTTTTTTAATGATCTTTTAGGAAGTAAAAAAAATCCTCCCTTCGTTCTTAGTTTTTCTTTTAAGAATTTTTTTTTTTTTTTTTATGAAACAAAACTTAGTGTTATAGTGAATTTTATTTTTGGAAAAACAATATAAGGTTTGTTGAATCCAAGATTTTGATGAACAATTAAGTGTTGATTTTTTTTGTGAAACTAATGGTTTTATTGAGTGTTTTATTTATTTTTTTATTAAGAAAAAATATCCATTGAAGAAAATATAAAGGGTGCAAGATGGAAATGATGCAGACGTAAAAAGTTTTGAAGACGTTGAAGAAAACAATGTGAAAATAATTATTTACCTATATACTCTTAATGCAACCCGAATTAGGATCACGTATGACACTCGAAATGAATTAATCTTATGTGTGTCTTGATAAGAAGTGATAAGTTTAAGATCCTAAAATGAGATTTTTATGTGCTCCTTACGTGAAATGGTTTTCATAAATGACCTAAGTGATAAATATGCTTTAAAGCATAAACTATTAAGTTTTCGGGTCAATTCGGTCAACTGAAAAAAGAGATCAGTCAACTTATCAAAACAATGTATTTTGATAGTAGAAATAGAGACTTATTGATCGAATCGTTTAACCTAGAAAAAAGAATCGGTCAACCGATTGAAACAGTAGTTGAAATGAGCAAAGGATTGATGTCTCTAATTAATTCAGTCAACCGACGGTTTCTGGTCGGTCAACCAAATGAAAGAGTAGTTAAATTGGAGAATTTAGAGAAGCTACTATTCCCATTGGTCAATCGACTATGTGGTTCAGTCAACTGATACGTTTTAAGGCCAACAGCTATTTTAAGCCTTTGACACATGGCAGTCGACCGCGGGTTGGGGCCAGTTAACCAAGCGTTTCAGTCAACATATTTACTGTTTCGGTTTCTTAGCCAAATTATCTCGCTTTTGACGATTCCAAGAGAGGTTTTTGAGGTACCAAAATGACTTTTTTCAAGAGTATTTTTAAATGAAACATACATAATTTGAGTATATGGGATATATGGGTCTTGGGATGTCATTTTATGACATATCTTTTTAAAACTAGACGTTGGAGGTCTAGTTGTGGGTCTATTAATATATACCTAAGGGAATGAGTTAAATTACATCAAGAACAATCAGTTTTGAGCTTTCTAAGAGTGAAAATATTGCTAAGATTTCTAAGAGAGATTATCTTCAAAGTTCTTGATCTAAAGCGCTTACTATTAGTGTCACCGGTTTGTGTTCATGTTGCGAAATTATTCTATTCTTCAATAAATCTCGATGATATCCTTCCAAGTCTTTTTATTTTCTTTCTAAGATTTTTACATATTATTGATTGCTTGGTTAATGATAATTACAAAATTATTTTTGAACTTAAAGTTCTGAAAATCATTTAAACGATATTTATTGATTATTCAATTACGTGCTTATTGTGTGCTACCCACTTTTTATTTAATTAGATTTTTGTTGCCTCATATTATATCTATTACGTAGTAATTATTTGGGTCATTAATTGAATATATTTGTATTGAGGTAGTAAAAGCTTCTTGTAGAAAAAAACTTGCAATTTTTTTTGTATTTGTGAGTTTGAGATGATTAAATACGTTTGGGATGGTATCTAGTCAAAGTAGCTAAGGTTTTGATTTTTTGCTAAGGTTTTGTTTTTTTTTTCCCTCTGAAAAAAAATGTTAGAGTTTGATCTTTGTCATGCAAAATGACTAGGTTATTTTTTTACCTTGAAATAAATTAGATTTTGATTCTTCTTGTAATTGAATTAAAGAGTGATTGTAAAAGTTCATCCTAAACCTGTAAAAAGGATAAGTAAGAGAGTGGTAAGTTGATTCTTAGCCTATGAAAAGAATCAGGATTTGTAAAGGTTGATTTTGAGCCTGTGAAAAGAATCGAGAATTGTAAGGGTTCGGTTCTTACCTGGTAAAGGAATCAAAGAGTTTAGTAAATTGCAAATCTTCGTGGAGCTCGGGAGACTAGACGTAGGTAAGAGTAACTTGTCAAATCAAGACAAATTCTCATATATTGCATTGTTTATTTTCCTATGTTGTGTTTGGGTGTGCATTTAGAAATGAACACATTTTCCCTACGTAACAAAATAATAATTGATTTAGGGAAATTGATTATTTGTGATTAAAGGATTTAAATTTTGTAACTGCCCAATTTACCCACCTCTTGGGTAGCTATTTGGGTCAATAATTGGTACTAGAGCTGGTTTTTTCTCGATAGACTTAACATCCTAGCTAAACCGATCACATGGCACACACCATGGATAATGTTTTTTGTGTATCCTCTCTTGATGATGATAGATACATATATAATAATGTTATTTATGATTCTTTTGGTATTAGTAGTAGTGATGGAGTGTATAATACTGAAAATGTACATATTGTCAAGGAAAAATTATTTGCTCTTATATTTCTTTTTGCTAAAGAAATTTTGAGTTTAACAAGAAAAATTGATTCATTTGAAAATAGAAGAAAAAGTGTTCTGAAATCTAAAATACATCTGAATGACTATTGTGGAATAAAAGAGTTTTTGGATTTTTTGAAATAAATAATTTGTTCTCTTAAATAGATTTTCTTGAAAATAAAAACAATTTTTTGAAAAATGATTTAAATTATTTCAAATAAGATATTTCTATTTTTAGAGATTTTGAAAAAGAAAATGTGATTTTAAAATCAAAACTTCAAAATTCTAAAATTGAACATGAAAAATCAATTTTGATACTTAAATCGATTGAAAATGATTACAGAATTTTAAAAAATGATTTTGACTTGGTTTCCAAACAAAGGTCGGATCTTGAATTAAATATTGATATACTTAAGAAAAAAATTGAAATATCAAAATCTGACCTCAAGACTATTGTAAGAGATTCTAAGAATGTTTCTTCGTTCTTCAAAAAAATCTATGGAAATTGTTATGGTTCATCATCTCATTCTTCATCACAAGCCAATGATTGTAATTATGTTATTGTTAAAAATGATTCATGTTTTACTTCTTGTACTATCTATGATAATCAATCGAAGTTAAGATGTTATTATTGCAATAGGATTGAGTATTTTAAAGTATCATGTCCGTTGAAGAACCCTAAGTTTATTTCAGACAATAATGGATCCAAAATGAAATAGATACCAAATAGATCTAAGCAAATGCCTTATGCAGAGTTACATAACGTTGGGACTATAATGAAAGGAACAAACAGAAAAGATGTACCAAAGTCAAGACGGGAAGTCATTAAAAAGCCACAAGCGATATGTACAAATAGAAAAGATGTACCAAAGCCAAGATGGGATATCGCCAAGAAGCCACAAGTGACACGTACAAATATAAAGATCATTAAATCAAATGGCAATGAGCGAAGGCTTAGAAGATACAAACTGGCCAAGAGAAATTGTGCACCCAAATCAATCGTTGGTATAAATGAGGTAAAAAAATAAAGTCATCCCTAAGAATATCAGAGGTACTCCTAACCCTTCGTAATTTAAGTTCATTAAATTTATTTAAAAGAGAGGTGTCCAACTTGCCAATTAGGTAAGTCAGTAATGGTTTCTACGACCTATACTATATAATGTGTTTATTTTTTGTCCTAGAAACATTGCATGGTGATTCTAAGAATTACATTTAGTTAAAGTGTATTAATATAGTTTTAGATGATCTTCTTCTATCGAGTATTATTCATGTATTTGATCATATGAAACATATTATGTGATCTAAATTGTTAGCTAACACTGTTTTATTGGTTAAAAAATAAGTCATGTGATGGTTATTTCTTGTATCACATGTTATTAAGAAATATTTGATAAAATCAGTTTTTAGCATAATCTTATTTGTCAGCATATCGTATGAATTTAAGCTTACATGATTGGTATCACTTTATGAAATCGTTTTAATATATTTTTTATACCATATGTACGATCATCTGGATATACATAGCATATCAATCTGTGTTTAGTATTTTAAGATAGTTTTGTTAAATAGTTGATGATTTTGCACATGGATATCCTTATAGACATTAAGTGCTTACCTGTACACATGATAATATAAACTAAGCATACGGTTCATGTCTCCTAGTTTTAAATGATTATTATTCTATAAGAGATCTAGAATTTTATGAGATGACATCTTTAATATGAACTTATCCATGTTTAAGCATGCATTAGACTTATATCAATTAACTTCATAAATCATCATGATTGAGATATGCTCTATGTTTTTGTGCTTGAGTTTTAACTAACCGAATCCACTTTGTGGCTATTTTTCTATGTTGCTCATCTTTCTGACCTAAGAACGAGTCTTGGCTCCTTGTCTTGAGAGAAAAGACAGAGAGAACGAGAGCCGACCTTTAATAAGCAAGACTCATTACTGCGAGTAAGTGCAAGAGGAGTGTTGAAATGAGTTTGAGTATATCTAAAGGGGAGTTATTAAATAGTATCGTGAAATAAAACATATTGACTTATTTGAAATTATATAATTTCATGTTGTATTGAAATACTTTGATGATCTCTTGAAATTGTCGCAATATGATTAGATTAATCTTAAAAATTGTTCTCTTCGTGATCCCCACTTTTTTATAGAATCTAATGTTTTTACTCTAATATTATTGGGGGAGAAAATATAATGTCATGAATTTTTGTTCTCCTAAGCATGAACTAATGTTTACAATTATATAGGGGGAAAAGTTTTTATAGGTGGAGCAATAATATGTTATGCTTAAATTGAAGATGGTATCTATTGAATATGTTGATATCTTCGATCAGCTTGCTGATATTTTCACTAAACCTCTAGTTGAAGATCAATTCGTGAAAATCATTCAAGATTTTGGTATGGCTAGGCATAACGATGTATGTCCACAGTAATATTTCAATCCTCTGTCACCACTTTTTGAGATGACAAATGGGGAGAAGTTAATGTTTAAGGCATTTTTTCGCCTAAGCATTGCATTTATAAAAGGGGAGAAATTGTTTAGAGATTATATTGAGAAATTTATGTTTAGGGTATTTGTTTGCCTAAGCATTGCAGTTATAAAGATTGAGAAATTGTTTGAAGATTATATTAAGAAATTTAATTTTTATATGTCATGTTTTCACTAACGATGCTTAAAAGAGTTTAAATACCTGTTCTCATATTTAGTGGGAGTGTGTTTACATTATAATTTTTAGAAAACATCAAAGTTAATTATCATCATAAAAAATGGGAGATTGTTGAATCCAATGTTTTCATGGACAATTAAGTGTTGATTTTTTTGTGGAACTAATGGTTTTATTAAGTATTTCAGATTTAAAAGTTCCATGTTCTTAATTAAGAAGAAGAATCATTGAAGAAAATATAAAGGGTGCAAGATGGAAATGATGCAGACGTAAAGAGTTCTGAAGACTTTGAAGAAAATTAAATGAAAACAACTATTTACTTATATACTCTTAATGCAACCTAAATGAGGATCACGCACAATACTTAAAATGAATTAATCTTATGTGTGTCTTGATAGGAAATTATAAGTTTAAGATCTTAAAATGAGGTTTTTTTATTTGTTTCTTATGTGAAATGGTTTTGATAAATGACCTAAGTAAAAAATGTGTTTTAAAGCATAAAATGATAAGTTTTCGGGTCAATTCAGTTAATCGGCAAAAGGGGTCGGTCGACTTATCAAAACAGTGTATTTTAGGAGTAAAAATAGAGATATATTGATCTAATCGGTCAACTGAGAAAATAAATCGGTCAACCAATTGAAATAGTGGCTTAAATGAGCAAATGATTGATGTCTTTGATCAATTGGGTCAACCGACGGGTTCGGGTCGGTTAACCGAATGAAACAGTAGCTGAATTAGAGAATTTGGAGAAGCGACTAATCCTATCGGTCAATCGACATATTTTAAGGCCAACGGCTATTTTAAGCCTTTGGCATTGGGCAGTCGACCGAGGGTAGGGACCGGTCAACCGAACGTTTTAGTCAACATAGTGACTGTTTTAGTTTCTTGGTCAAATCATCTCGGTTTTGATGATTTCAAGAAAGGTTTTTGAGGGATTTAGGTTTATTTTCATCATGTTTGACATATTTTGTGATCCCTATTAATTTGGTCCATTTAATTGAATATTCTTTTAATTAATGTGTTTTAATACTTCATATTTATATGGATTTCAAATTGGAAACAATTTAAGGACCAAAATGAGTTTTCCCAAGAGTATTTTTAAAGAAACATACCTATTTTGAGTATATGGAATATATAGGGTCTTAGGATGTCATTTTATGGCATATCTTTCAAAAACTAGTTGTTGGAGGTTTATTTGTGGATCTATTAATAAAGACCTATGGGAATTAGTTAAATTATATCAAGAAAAATCAGTTTTGAGCTTTCTAAGAGTGAAAATATTGCTGAGATTTCTAAGAGAGATTATCTTCAAAGTTCTTGATCTAAAGCGCTTGCTATTGGCGTCACTGGTTTGTCATCGTATTGCGAAATTATTATATTCTTCAGTGAATCCCAGTGAGATCTTTCCAAGTCTTTTTATTTTCTTTCTAAGATTATATATATATTATTGATTGCTTGGTTTGGGATTATTATAAAATCTTTTGAACTTAAAGTCCTGAAAATATTTTAAATTTTGATTAATTATCTTATGAGGTGCTTATTGTGTGCTACCCACTTTTTATTTAATCCGATTTAAGTTGCCTCACATTATAACTATCACGTAGTAATTATTCGGTCCATTAATTAAGTATATTTGTATTGAGATGGTAGAAACTCCTTGTGGGAAGAAACTTGTAATTTTTTTGTATTTGGGACTAGACACGTTTGGGACAGTGTCTAGTCATGGTAGTTAGGGTTTCAATCCTTTTCCTATGAAAAAAAAAATAGGATTTGATCTTCGTCCTCCAAAAAGGTTAGGTAATTATTTTTCCTTGAAAAAACCTATCTTTTGATTCTTTATGTAATTGAATAGAAGAGTGATTGTAAAGGTTCGTCATAAACCTGTGAAAATGATAAGTGAGAGAATGGTAGGTTGATTCTTAGCCCGTGAAAAGAATCAGGGTTTGTAAAGGTTAATTTTGAGCCTGTGAAAAGAATCAAAAATTGTAAGGGTTTGGTTCTTACCTGGTAAAGGAATCAAGAGGTTTAGTGAATTGCGAATCTCTATGGAGCTTGGGAGACTGGACGTAGGTAAGAGATGCTTGCGGAACCAGGATAAATTCTCGTGTGGTGTATTGTTTATTTTCTTATATTATATTTGGGTGTGCATTTAGAATTGAACACATTTTCGCTACGTCGCAAGATAATAATTTATTTAGGTAAATTGATTATTTGTGATTAAAGGATTTAAATTTTGTAACTTTCCAATTCAACCTCTCCTCCCTCGCTCACCCCCTCTCTTGAGTAGCTCTTTGGGCCAACATGGTTATTATTATTTTTTAAGTAAGACTTTTTTTTAGTTAGAAAATGGCCATAAGAATGCAACACAAATTTTTTTTTAATATATATATGATGAAAATAATAAAATTCAAATGAGATTTGTTTTTTATTTTATCCGTCCTTTTTACAAATTAACCTAAACTTGAAATATGGCTTAGGGTAGTGTCTGTCTAAGCCCGCTATTTTAGGATTTCACACATGATGATAAATTTGATATGATAGTATTGAAGACTCTCCCTTTCTCAAATCTTTAAGTCATTTCTTCAAAAAAAATAAAACTTTCTTAAAAAATTCGAGAAAATCCTGCTAACTACTATATTTTTTGCTTTTTTCATTCCCTTGCATTTTTTATCCCTTTCTAATGTATTTTTTCCCTTTAACATAGACAAGATTTAATAAAAATATAGCGTAATGGAATAATGAACAAGAAAGACACATGCTTGCAAAGAAAATTAATACATTTTTGTGGCGTTTCGTCAAGCCCATGAATAGACAAGTCTAATTGCAACCTTTTGTATACATACAGTATTTCATCGGGTCCAAAAAGCAACCACGTCTACTTTGATTACTGCTAAAAAAAAATTAGTGAGTTTAGGTTAGAGAAAAGAAAATGTAAAACATATCATAAAGAAAAAACTAAAATGAAAAGATAAATGCTTGTGAAATAAACTGAGGAAATTAATGCATTTTTTTTTTTACGAATGGACAACTCTACTTGTAACTTTTAGTGTCCTTACGGTATTTCATGGGTTCTAAAAAAAGCAACGAGTCTATTTTAATTACCGCAAGGGCATATTTAGTGAGGGATTTTCTGATTAACTATTCTTTAATCCTTGAGGGTTAGTGAGAAAAAATAAATAAATAAATAAAAAGCAAAAAACAAAAAAATTGTAATTATAAAATCTTATCTTGGGTTGATCGGTGTTAGGATTAGGCTTTTTTTGGCTTCCTTCCTTTCATTCTTCTTTTTTTTTATTAATTTATTTATTTTTATTTTATTTTATTTTTCAGGGGTAAAGAAAAACTGATTTTTAGACTTAGGGGGTGGGGGTCTTCTTGTTCTCATATGGGGAAGGGGTAATAGTAATAGTTTTTATCTAAAATTTTGATTTGGGATGGAATTGATGAAAAAAAAAATCAATTTAGTCCTTGAAATTTTTTATTCAAGAATAAGGATTTATAAATTAATATTGGTTTGATTGGGGGATAAATCAAGGTTATCAAACTTGGTTTGATTGGGGGATTAATAGTGCGGACCACTTTGGTATTTTTTGAGTGTTTGATGTTTTCCTCAAAATTGCATTATGGAAAACAAAATTAGGCAGCCATAAACACTTGAATTGCAAACAAATGGGATTAATTTGGCCAATTGAGGTGTCAAACATATATTTTTGAATTTTTTATTTTGACCCTTTAACTTTAAAAAATATATATATAATAATAATTGGGGCTTTTGCAGGGCCAATTTGGTGGCCCCCAAGAATACATTGGAGTGTTAAAATTTTATGATTTCAAATTTGATTTGATTTCAGTTTTTCATTGTAATTTTTCCAAATTTTCATTTAAGTCCCTAAACTTTTCAAATTTGAAGTATTGTTTCAAAAAGGATCAAATTAACACTTAAGATTGACTAGATAATAATTGGACATTTATTGGACACTTTAAGCATTGTTGTAACTCTATGTTTGGTGCGCTAAAAAGGAATAGGATAGAATGGAATGTCAATAGAATTGAAATTAGTATGATAATAGAATGAAATAATCATTACTATTCTTATGTTTTGTGACAAAAGGGATTAGATGTAACATTAGAGTAACCATTCTCATTTTAATGTTCGATTAGTGTTACGAATAAATCAGGAATAGAATGTATTTATACAATAAAGTCTCCACTTAAAAAATATAATTTTGTTTTAAATAAAGAATATTCAAACATAAACCAAATGAAGTTTAAATAAGAGGTAAATATATGTGTGTGTTTTTGAGTGTGTGTGTAGAAGAGAGAGAGAGAGAGAGAAGAAGAAGAGGAAGGTGGTGGACAGGGGTTGGGGGGCCGACAGAGAGTGAGCGATGACGTTACCGGCGAGGGTCGAGGTGGTGGTACAGGTGAAACTTGGGGGTTAATTAGAATATGAGAGAGAGAGAGAGAGAGAGAGAGAGAGAGAGAGAAACTTGGGGGGTTAATTAGAATATGAGAGAGAGAGAGAGAGAGAGAGAGAGAGAGTTGGCGCTAACTGTCGACATTTGATTTTCACTGAAGAAAATAGTGTAGGGTGGAAGAAGGAGGGGGGAGCATAAAAAAAAATTAAAAATTAAAGGATATATTTATTAGAAATTCAAAGGATAAAATAGTAATTTAATTAAATTTTCAAAAGATAAAATAGTAATTTAATTTAATGTAATTAAATTTCATTCTTATTTCAATATTTGATTAGTGTTTAATCACATTTTTTAGTCGATCCCATGTAATTACCGGCGAGGGTCAGGGTGGTGGTACAGGTGGAACTTAGGGGGGTTAATTAGAAGATGAGAGAGAGCTAGAGAGAGAGAGAGAATTGGCGCTGACTATTAGCATTTGATTTCACCAGAGAAAATGGTGTAGGGAGGAAGAAGGAGGGGTGAGCATAAATTTTAAAAAAAAAATCAATGATATATTTATTAGAAATTCAAAGGATAAAATAGGAATTTTATAGAATTTTCAAAAGGTAAAATAGTAATTAAATTTAATGTAATTAAATTTCATTCTAATTTCAATATTTGGTTTGTGTTTGATCGCATTTTTCGGCCAATCACATGTAATTAGGATTAAATAATATCAAATTTATCTTGGTATTGATTAATCTCATATTTTGTAGAATTTGGAAATCCTCAATAATGGGAATGGAATTTAGTCTTATATACCAAAAATAGGAATGAAATGATCATCATTCTCATGGTCATTCCAATCTCATGTCGAATCTCGTGTACCAAACGCAGCGTCAGACCCTAAGAATTAAGTTAACTCAATTTTCAATTTAGTCCCTATTTTTTCAAATTTTGGTAAAATTTACCCAAATTGACAAAATGGCCCCTTAAACCATTTTTTTTCTAATAAGGCCTTTTAATTACAAATCTTATCAAATAAGCTTATTACAATATTAGCGGGACAAAATACATTGTCTACAACTACCCCTGAATAATATTATTTTGCCAATATATATAAATGTTATATTGAGGTCTAGATCGATTATCTTCGATATTTCATTCAAGAAGAACTCCCAATTTTTGTCGTTTTCCGTATCGACCACTTCGAACGCCACTAGAAACATGCTTGGAAATGCAACAATTAAATGCATAAATCACACTCTATATGAAAAACAAATTACACTACATTACGATGCTTTGTAACAAGGAAACATTTAATGGACAATGCAAAAATGATGTAGACATATGTAACATATATTGAACAATATCACAAAAAATTAATAATTTTTATCTAGAAATAGTAATAGTCGATTGGAAATTAAATGCAACATTTCTTCAAATATAATGTATTTTATAAAAAAAATGTATTTGTATATAGTAAAGTGACATCTTTTTTTGATCCTTCACCGTAGCGCATAACAGTATGCCTTTTTACCTTCTGTATAAGAAAGTTTTGCCCAGAAAAATCATCGGAAGACAAAATTCAAATCTTATTATACAAGCGTAAAAAGAAACAAAAATGCCTAAATTGGCAAGATTTTTCATCATATTCTAAAATAAGATGACTTTTTGAATTTGTACAGTGACATACGTCAATGTACTAACATACTTGGTTGTATGCTGCCGAGTGATACCACATACATAATTTCTACTTTTTTTTAACCGCTAACCATGAACGGTTATGTGTTATATGAAGACCACATTTTTCTTTGAGATCGTACAGAACGTCAATGGAATGAGTTTATGGCTTCTTTTTAATGGTATTCACTAATCATCAGACAACTTGACATAACATTGGAACTCAACCTCTCGCTTTTGTGGTCCAGAAAGCATGTTGCACATGTGAACTTACTGAATTGTTACTGCCTGGATTGATACGATCATGAACAAACCATTTACACCCTCTTGATTCTTTCATTGAACAAGTGGCCGTAATGCGAAGTCTATCAATCTTTAAGTACTTATAATTGAATCTAACTTTGGTTACGTATTTCTGCCGGTTTTGGGTCAGAATCAAGAAAACCCATTTTAGGGTCAGAGCTAGGAAAACCCAATGAACCAGTCGGTTAAACCGTTGAACTGGCAAACTGGAACGATTTTTCCTCAACTGGCCAAGTTTTCACAAAGCCCAAGTAAAAAAAAAACTGACCCCCAAAACCTAGTTGTTGCTCGCTTCCCATTTCACTCTTACGATTCTATTTTCTTCCTCATTTCAATCCAAAAATGGCATTAAATCTCACTCTAATTTCTTCAATTTCCCATCAATAACTCGATCAATAACAAACCCTAGGGCCTAGGGAAGCACATTGGTAGGGGTTTCGATGAACGGTGGAGATGGTGAGGTTTCTTAAGCTAAACAAAGCCGATGGGACTCACGATCTCGAATGGCCAAGTACCCGCCAAAGGTGATCCACAAGGACTCAGCGAAGAAGACCGGCATTCATTTTGATTTCGAGGTTTCATCTCAAATCTCAATCTTCAACCTTCAAGTTTGTTTCATTTATTTTTTCCTTCTTTTTTCTTTTCTAATTTATTTCATTTCGATTGGCAATTGATTTCATTTTGATTTGTTGCTATTTTGAGCTTTGATTCACTTCTTGCTTGGATATCAATCATAATTAATTCCATTCACGTTGTTGCACTTTTAATATATTATTTATTTACTTAATATCAAAGGAAAATGAAAAACCAATATAGGTGCAATGAATTACAATGAAAAAGATACTATATGCATAAAACTTGGTTTTATGCATATAAAATATATATATTTACACATATTTATTTAGTCTTTTATTTTTATACATATTTATCATTATTAATGACGTAATTATGACGTCACAGTTTAACACCGATTCACCCTTCGGTTGAACTGGTGACTCATGACCCAACAACTTTTTCGGTTCAATGTTCAGTCTGGTTTTTAAAACATTGGTTCACGTAATTATTAGAAAAAATATTCACGTAATCGTTAGAAATCTATCTTCAAGCGTCAAAACAAATGCCAACATTCGCGTTTGTTCGCTTATGTTCACGTAAACATAATAATGTACACATATTAGCGAGATGTTCAAGTATGGATACGAATGTTCATGTAATAGGCTTAAATCTACTTTAACGTGCATTCTTCTAAATCTGACCATGACAAAATTACAAAAACCTTTGACAACAAACGACTACGCACATATCGTCTAAGTTTAAATCCACCTATAATCAACAAGTGATCGTATACAAAAAATTGAACCACCTAGATCAGCTCTTAAATAAGGTTTACACAATAAAAATCTCTTTGAATTATACATAACTATTTTAATGATATGATTTTTATATCTTTACAAATATAATTTTATTATATAATAGAGAGAAGATAGAATTTTAAAACTCATACAATTACAAAATAAAAAATGATATTAAAAGTACAATTACAAAGCAAAACATAAGTTTTTCATGTAATTTTATTATTACCTTTAACGAAATCGAAATTGCTGCCTTTGACAGCGAGCAAAGGCGATGGCAACAGCTTTGCGACTTTTCCTAGTTTCGTGAATTTTCAAAGCGTAGGAGAGGAGAGCGACGATCTTCGACGAGGAGCAGCGGCGAGCGGCGAACAACTTTGATGACAAAACTGAGTTCGAGTTTCAAAGTGAAATGAATAAGAAATTGAAATAATAGCAAATTCCCTCTTGAAATGATTTAGAAATAATGTGTGTTTTGAAAGAATTTATAAATCTCTTTATTCTCCCATCTTACAAATGAATGAATTTCATATATTTCTCTTCATAGTACTCAAACAAAGAATTTTAAAAATAGAATTTGTGAAATTCCATACCTAAATAAAATCCTCCTTTAAATTACCTTGACATACACAACTTCTAAAATCATCCCAATTTGATCATCAGCCTGATAGAATGACAATTATCTCTAGTTTTAAAGCACATGTGCTACTTCCAAAAAAAAATGAATTAACTCTCCCATTTAAATCAAAATAGAAAACCCACTTGGAAGTTGAGCAATCTTCGTTAGCCCACCGTAAACATAGAATCAGTTGTAAAGAAAAGAAAACATCAACCATTTCATGTGTAAAGAATTACGAATTTAAGCATGAATGGAAGACAAAAGAGTGAAATCAGTTCAATTATTGAAATCAAACACAAAAAGGAAACCTATAACAGGGGAAAAAATGAAGAGGCCTCTATCCATATCAGAGAATCAAATAATCAATGCAAAAATTTCAACTGAACCTAAAAAAATTGCTTCAAAAAGCTATAAATATTTGCAGATGGAACTACCAAATTTAGTACGGCCCAACAGCCCAAACTCTGACTACACCATCTGTATATCCACTAAACAATGTGTTTCCATCGGCGCTCCAATTCAAGCAAGTGCAGTAAATGACCTGCAAAAAACAACGCACACAGTTAAACACTTACAACTAAATTAAATATTTTAAATACTTACCAAATTAAATGTGTATTATAATAAAATTAAACAACCACTTAAAAATTATTCAAAATTTAAGTCATTTGTGATTTACTTAATTTTTAAACATTTATCACTTAAAACCATAACATACTTAATTATTGCAATTAATATTTTATACTAATACTATAAATTCTCATGAAAAAAGTTATATACAAAAAATTATAGATAAAAAAAATACTAAATTGGGAAAAAAATAGAGAAAAAATATTTTAGAAAAATAAAATTGTAAAATTATTTTAAGAATAAAAGTTTGTACAAAGATAATTTTTTTTAAATTAAAAATATTAAATAATTGAATACTTAATATATTTCACACTTAAAATAAATTTACAAGGTCAAGCACCAAAGTGTGGGCATGATATTAAGAGCAATTCCAATTCCAGCAAAGTGTGCATATGGGACCACAAAACTAAAATGCATTAAGATATCACTATTCAGCCAAAGAAGATGTGAATGTGCATGCATATGGGTCCAAAAAAGGCAGGCAGGCAGGCACATCCAAATTCCACATATATTCACAACAAAGGAAATCGAATAAGAGGAAAACCTTTTTCTTGACCGCAGCTGTTTGAGCTGCACCATCAGTAGCCATCTTGCTCTCCACCTTCAAATCCACCATGATGATATTGCTCTCCAAATCCCATATAATTATACTTCTCTCAGTCGCCACACAAAGCCAGTATCTCTTCGGATTGAAACACAAGGCTTGAATTGTAGTAGGCCCTGCATGATGCCGGCATAACTCCTTCCCCTCAGCCAAGTCCCAAAGCAATATCAACCCATCACTGCCACCACTCGCACACAGTAAACCGTCCGGCGAAATCGCAACCGCGTGTACATAACCGCTGTGTCCGGTGACCGTGTTCCGCAGTTTACAGTTACTGAGATTCCAAATTTTGGCAGTCCGGTCCCAAGAGCAAGAGACTATGGTGGGAAGGAGAGTATTAGGGCTCAACCGAACGCAGCTGACCCAATCAGAATGGGCTTCTCCACCTTGAATCGTGTATTTGCACTCTCCAAGGGTGTTCCATAGCTTGATGGTCTTGTCTCGGGAGGCAGAGACGATCTGGCGGTCATCAATGGAGAAGTCGACGGAGAGAACGTCTTTAGCGTGACCAACGAAACGGCGAATTGTGGTGCCGTCCTGCAGATCCCAGAGGCGGAGCTCGCCGTCCCAGGAGCCGGAAAGGGCGAACTGGCCGCTCGACGAGAGGACGACGTCTTGTACGAAGTGGGAGTGACCGGTTAAGCGGCGTTGTGGGATGCCGTATGCCCCGTCTTCCTTCGTTAATGCCCAAACAATTAAAGAATTGTCGCGTGAGGAGGTCACAATCATGTCAGAGTTGTCAGCTGGAGTGGCTATGGCCGTGACCCAGTCGGTGTGGGTTCTCATTGTGCCGCGGAGAACCAAAGTTTCACCCATTTCTTCTTCAAATGAGTTCAACTCTCTCTCTCCCCCCGTAATGAGGATGAAAATGTGTTGATGGATGAAATTCTCGAAAAGCTTAGGGCATGCATGAGAAGTATATATAACCGCGCATTAGGGTTTTGATTATTTGGTGGCTGGATAGGTTTAGCGAGACCAGTACGGCAAAATACGGGGACTGGATACGTTAGTGGGTTTATGGTGACCTTTTCTTCCGGAAAAATATGATAAAAATTATATTTTTGTTCAAATTAATTCTTGAAAGGAAAATATATTGAATAAGGACAATTACTTTATAATTATTTTATTATTTATGAGCATAAAAAAAGATAAAAATACCAAATAGTCTACTTAAAAGGTTAAAACTACAAGATAGTTTCACTACGTTTTCTTTGTACCAAATAGTCCTTCAAAAAGCGCTAATTTGCACAGGATAGTTCTAAATATTATGAATTGACAATTTTGCCCCTTGTTTCACCACCTTCCTTTTTTTCCTTTGATGTCTCGTCTTCATTGATGCTCCTCAGATTTGACTGTTTGGAGATTTCCTTTGAATTTTTGACATTATCTTGTTTTCTTCTCTGTAATTTTGTCAATTAATTCCTCAAACTACTTTGAATTTCACAATTTTTCCACATATCGTGCTTTAGAGTCTAGTTGCAATCCTCCAATCGCCCATAAACTCGAACCCTAATCTGAGTTCTTCAACGAAAGAAAAGCGTTCAATAGATGTTGTCGGCGTTGGTGAGTCCTCTGCGAACTACAAAGACAATCCTTCTCGCAAGCACACTAACTTTTCGGACGACGCGACGGTCTCCGGTGAGAAAACGAAAGAACAGGGTGAAATCGGAATCGAGTGATATCATTGGAGGCTGAGGAACAAAATCATTCCTTCATTCTCACCACTAAGTGTGATTGCTCGTCGTCCTTGATCAATCGGTAACTCCTCGTCGTCTTCAATCGATTTATCAATCGTCATCATCAATTGTTGAATCGCCATTGTGATTTCTTATTCTTCCTCACAGCAAATGGCATTGTGCATTTTCAAGAGAATCCCGTGCATTTTCGAAAATTGCACTTTGCACCCTGGGGTTTATTTGGTTTGGATTAATTTGGTTGGTATGGGGAAAAAAATCAAGCATATGAATGTAGAGAGAGAATTATCAATTTAGATGAAAAAAATTGGAATATAACACGATAGCGACGGCCCCGAACTCTTCCCCCTAAACAAGTGTGTATGTGTGTGTGTGTGTGTGTGTGTGTATGTGTGTGTGTGTGTGTGTGAGAGAGAGAGAGAGAGAGAAAAAAAAAAAAGGGACTTGGTCTATGAACCTGGTGGAGTAGAGCTTATGTTGAGTATATTGTATGGTTGGTTTTGTGAGATGGAATGAGTACGGCGACTTGGTAAAATTTGAACGACGATAAAAGTATAATATAACACGATCTCGTGTTATATTCAACATGATCTCGTGTTATATTCAACGTGAGGGGTAAAATCGTTACAAAAAGACAAAATGATTATTTTGTAACATGTTTTTCAAAAAGTGTATTTGATAATTTTGTCCTCATATGGGCACTTCTTAGTAACGGCCCCTAAAAAAATGATTACAACAATATTTTTCAAAAATAATTTTAATTTTACATTAAATATACAAAATTAACTTATGTTGGCTCAAAGTTCTACCTAAAAGGGATGAATTAAGTAATTAAAAAATTAACAAATAAATTCAATTTTTCTGATCGGTTATTATCTTATTAATATGTGAAAACGTAAATTACTAAATGCACACACGAACAGTTGAGGGATAGAGGCAATAAATTTTTAGTGTTTCGGCAAGCTACACTTGCCTATGTCTAGTCTCTTGAGTTATTGTAGGGAATTGGCAACCTGCTAACCACACTTAATCATTTTTCCAGGTAAGAATCAAGCCTTTACACCAATCATTTTTTTCAGGTAAGGACAACACTCTCACTCAAACGAGTTACATTTAGGTCCAAGTTACAACTCACAAGAATACAAAAAATCAATTGTTTGTTCCTATAGGAGTAATTGTTTGTTCCTATAGGAGTTTCTACCTACGCAATTCAATATAAACTAAATTAATGGTCCAATACAAGTGGTATAAGTGTATTCAAAGATGTGAGAAACTAAACCTAGATTTTATTAGTTTAAGCACAAAAATTCTTTAAATTAGATTTCAAGAAAAAATCGTTTCAATAAATTTATGCAAGTACCATTTTTATCTCAGAAATGATTTTAGCTCAAAATAAAAAATAAATAAATATATATATATATAGATAAAATAAAGCACAAAAGTTTTGAGCACCCAAATAAAATAGAAATATCTCACTGAGATTCATCAATAAAGTTTTGACACAAGAAACAGCTTTGCAGTAACCTTGGTTTTGCAAAAATTCTTCTTTCAATCAAGAAGACAATCAAAGATATAGGTTTAAAAATATTTTTCTCTCTCTAAAAATCTGAAAACCTTTTCAATTCTTAATGATTTAAAACTGATATTTGCAGGTCTATTTAAAAATAAATTAAAAATATTCTATAACAACTAGTTTTCAATAGATATACTTCAAAATAGCACATATAGAGTCCATATATAATTCAGATTTAAAACAACTATATTTGACCAAAATACAACTTTTAAAATGTTCACTTTGGTCCCAAACATAATTTGATCAAACTCCCAAAATGGATAGAAATGAATTTTCAAGGAGAAATCACAAAATCAAATAATATATGGAGTAAATAATTACATCTTCAAAATATATAAGATATCTTTGAAAAATTATTTTCAACCAATTAATGAATTTCTAACGTTTAAATGCTGAAAATATGGCTGAAAAATCTTTGAAAAATATGTTGGTTAAATAAAAAATTCGAAACTAATCGGTTGAGTTGTAGGAGGATCAATCAACCATTTAGACTTCAACGTTCAATTTTCAAGCCATTGCAAGACAATTCGATCAACCGGTCAGTCGGTCAATTTAGGCTCTGTATCTGCAGTCGACCAAGGCTGCAGATAGTCGACTAATTAGGCAATTTTCACAATTTTTATTTTTCTTCAAATATTTTGTGATCAATTACTTAAAAAAACTCTTTGTTAACATAAATTTATCATTTCTGACCATTTTCAAAGATTCATATATAATTAACTTCATTTGTCATGCGTGATCCTATTCGGTTTGCATTAAGAGTTCAAAAGAATTCAGTTGTTTTTATCTGGTAATGCAAAACATCTTCAATATCTTCCATTACAACTAATTTCATCTTTATCATTTCTTTTTATTCAAATACCGAAACTAAGGTATGAGATAAATTCTCAATAAAAGCATTAGTCTCTTAAAACATCTAAGTTAATTGTTTCACCAGAACATCTAGGGTCAACAACTTACATATTTCTTTTAAACAACCAATTTTCTCAAATTATAGAAAAAAAAAATTAACGGGGTGCTGCTACAATTCGACTAACCTCCTTTAGATCTAGAGGACGGATGACTACTCTATACATAGACATCTTACTTTGCTCCATGCTTCTGTCTGGTACCTCGTATCTTCTGTAGATCAAATAGTGTATCTTGTGCTTCACGAATCACTGTTAGGCCTCTTAGGGGGTGCACATTAGGCTTTGTTGGATCTTCCATGTTGGGTCACGTGGGTCAGACTTTATAGGCCACGTGGGTTGGGCCAGTTGGGCATAGTGGGCCTAGGCTAGGCCTAAGCCTAACAGGTTGCTTTCTTTCTCCAAGATTAATTACTAATCGTACCATATTCACCTGCCTCGGAGTCCACCCTTATCTGGAGTCATTCGCCTATATATCCACCCTCATTAGGGGTTCAGGAATCACATTTATTGTATTCTTCTATTCTTACATTACTCGGATCACATACTTAATCTTACACCCGACTGACTTGTCGGGGAACACCCCGATTAGTCTTTCTGCAAGTACCAACGAACAATTCAAACACTTTATCCAATTATATAGATATTTAGATTAGTGAAAATCATCCTGGTTCTTTCTCCTTTATATGTTAGCTTAGCAACCAAGTCAACCTCTACTTTTTTTCCTAGACGATTTCTCAATTGCCAGGTCACTTTATAATACCCTCTTTTCTGCATGAATTGTTGTTAACTCTTCTTTGAGCTTGCTTGATTCTCTAACTTGGAAGACAAGTTGAGTATCCTACTCTTCCATGGTATCAGAACTCTCAGAGAGGGAAGAGAATATGTGTATGCATGAAGCAATGCAAGTAGAGTTAGTAAAGATGATTGAAGAAAAAACATAGCAAAGGGAAAGGAAGAAAAGTACTTGGAGGCTGACAGAATTGCCAAGCCAAAATAGCTCTTTCTAAGTTTGAGATTCGATCTGAACATAACCTCGGTCCTAGGATTGCTCCATCAAGGTCCTCACTGCTTTGTCAAACTTTCGTTGGGCCTCAGGAATAGACGAGCTCAACTCAGTTAAGTTTTGGTGCATGGCAACATGAGAAGACACTCTAGTACCAGAAAGGTCGACTCTAGTTTCCCTAGAAGACTGAGGAGCAATGCATGACTATTGAGTAGGTATGACCATGCTACCCTCCCGGAAAGTAACCTCCTGGCCATGGATCTTTGTGGGAGACCGAGGCCAAGATCTAGGAATTGTGTCGTATGTGACCGCTTTACCTCGTCCCCGGCAAGAAAGAGGGCACTTTTTCAGAATCAACAGGAAGGGGAGACACTAAACTACCTTTGATCCGAGCTGATAGTAGTGGAGGAACTATGACACCACGATGAAGCTCGAACTAGGGGGTAAGCCTCGTAAAATTCTTTCTATTCTTCAAGGAAAGGGACAGAAAATGGCATATCTCGTTATGCGACATCCTTTTGGTTTTAGCTTGGAAATGAACAAGGTCCGACTCTTTACGAGATCAACCCTTAGGACTAGGAGTTTGGTCAACTCCGTAGCGATAGCAGGGCTGATAGAGAGAAAGAGAGAGAAAGGGGTTTTTGAGAGATTCCTTAGATGAAAAGAAGAAGTATAATGATCAAAGTTCAGCAGCAAAACAAATTTTTGGCAAGCAAGAGTTCAGAATGAGATTGTTACTTGGATCACAGAAACCCTTCGAAACAACTAGGCCTTTCCTCGTCTCTATAAGGGAAAACTCCCAATCTCAACTAAAGAACAATTAACAATTCTTTTACTTTTTAACTAAGGAATGAAGATCAAAAAGAAATTGGAAATCAGATGGGATAAATAGGTAAAACCTCCCCGAATCCTTTTTGAAATTCATGAAGCAAACACACCTCACCATCTCAGGGATTAGGGCAACATTGCTAATACGAGAGAGTGTTATTGCTCTCATAATATAGTGAAATATATTCAAGACTAATTGAGGAGGACTAATCTCTAACAACCTAAAGAGGTTACGAAAAAAAAAATATATGAAGGCCACTCAAACATCCAAAGGTAAAAACTGGTTTCAACTTCCCTAGGGGTGAATGAGCACTTAGATTCGTTGGAAACCATGGTAACAAAGTTAGGGATTTGGTATCGACTGCTAACTTTGGGAATTAATTTCTCCTAGAAATCGGAAGGGCCATGGTCCCCCCCCCCCCCCCCCCCCAATAGAAAAAATTAGAACGAAAGTGGATTTTGAGTTTAGCTAGGGTTTTTAAAGACGAAATCAGGAAAAAAAACCAACGTCAGCAATACTACGATCGAAACTACTTACTGGAGTGACATCCATAGGAGCTAGTGAGTTCATAAAATACTAAAGTTACCTAGCAAAAAAGAATTGGAGTAGGAACAGATAAACTAATAAAGAATGCAAGTAAAATGATCAGGAAAATGTACTAGTGCCTTCTTCAAATTTAGGGTCTGACGACTTCTTGCCTTCTACTCAGAAATAGTCAAGTAGTTAAGAGAAAATGATAAGGACAGAACTCTCACGCAATCAGCCTCCTAAGCATAAATTTTTTGTCTATTGGACCTAAGAATAAGAATAAAACAACCCGTAAATTGGATCAGCCTAATGATCCCCCTTTGAATACGCTTCCCAGCTCAATCGATCAGGGCATTTGTTGAAACAAGCCCGGGACTAGGCCCGCGAAAGATCTGGTCCAGATAATAACTGGCCATTTCCATGTGCGGCCCACTTTGGCTACTTAGCCTGATACTGTAGTAATGTGAGAGAAGTGAGAAAAGTTTACCAGCAAACTGCAAGCATAAAGCATAAAACCAAGAAGTTCAGCAAAGGAAAACAGGTATAAATGCAAGGATACTTCATACGATACAAACAACTACTACACTTATCTTTCCTCTTATAACATACTAATTTATTCTCACCCGAGAGGTTCTTTGGATGACACCACACTTGTGTCATCCTTAGTCTTTAGTGTTGTAGATTCACATATTGTTGAGAGCGTATTTACTGTTTATATCAATATTCATGGTTCTTTCTATTTTAAGACAATTTTTAAATGATTGCCTTAACTTTTTGTTATGGAGGTATTTTTGGTTCTGGGAATGCAGTATGTCACTCTCCCTGGAAGGAACTACATTTAGAAAATCACCAAACTCTTGGTTTTGTTCTTGTTTGTAGATTGTTTGGGTATTTGGTTGAGTTTGAGACATCGAGTTAAACCCAATGGCAGAGAGAAGAACTTGTCTTACTCTTAAACTGCATTTGATACACAAGATTCGAGACGAGATTGGAATGGTCATGGGAGTGGTCATTCCCTTCTTATATTTGGTACATGGAATTAAATTTCATTCTCATTATCGAGAATTTTCCAATCCCGCAAAACATTGGATTAATCAATACCAAGATAAATTTGGTATTAGTTAAATCCCAATTACAAATAATTAGGTTTTAATCATTCATCGGTCAAAAAACGTGACCAATTACTAACCAAATATTTGAATTGGAATGAAATTGAATTAAATTAATTATTATACCGTTTGAAAAATTAATTAAATTATTATTTTATCATTTGATTTCATTTTAATACCACATGTAACCTCTTTTATCACTAAACATAAAAATGGTAATAACCATTCAATTCTATTACCATATTAATTCTAATAATATTATAATTTTATTTCATTCTAACATACCAAAAGCAGCGTTACCGTCTCCAACAGAATTTGAAAGCGTACCGCCACTAGAGTAGTATGCCACCATCGGAATCTATGGTTTAGAATGAATTGGAAAGTTAGGATTTTTTTTCCCCCGTTTTGAGAATTCTTTTTTGTTTTTCTTCTTCCTGTTACGTTTTCAATGTTTGTAGCCAAATAATGAGTGACATGGAATTTTCATTGTTTGTAGCCAAATAATGAGTGACGTGGAATTAAATACAATAACGTTACATTTGGTATGCTGGAATGGAATGGAATGAGTATGGCATTGGAATGGAATTACCATTCTCATTCCCATGTTTGGTGACGAACAAGATTAAACATAGTTTTGGAATGACCATTACCATTCCTGCGTTTGGTTATAAAATACATTATATATGGTATTGGAATGACCGATAAATAAAAATGAAATAATATTCTTAAATATTTGGAAATTTTAGAACAAAATTTTGAGAACATAACAGAATTATTTAGAGACACTAAACAAATGTCACCTAGGTTATCCTTTAACCCGACAAACTAAAGGGTTTGTAAGTAGTTTCGTGTTTCTGTTTCCCTTTTTTTTTGTTCCCAAAAAAACTTATAACTAAAAAAAAAAAAAAAAAAAAAAAAAAAAAAAAAAAAAAAAACATGATTTGCTTATGTTCTGATTCTAGGATTTTGTTGTAAAAATCTAAGAATAGAACAAAACAAATTTTCTCTTATTTTACTGATTATGTTCCAATCATTTTGTCAACAAACTTAAGATAGAAACCCCAAACCCCACTTATGCCTCACTTGTTTAGTGTTTCTATTCTCATAAAATTGGGAATACAAATAAACATATGGAGAAAAAGTTGTTTATTCCGAGTTTTATATCTATGTTTTAGGTTTTCTTGGAACAAAAACAGAAATATGGGAACAAAAATAAAAACAGAAATATGGGAACAAAAACATAAATATGTTCCCAGATTTTTCTTTTTGTTTTTGTTCCCATATTTCTGTTTTTGTTCCCGGATTTCTGTTTTTGTTTTGTTCTCAGATTTCTGTTTTTGTTTTTATTCCCAAATTTCTATTTTTCATTCCCAGATTTCTGTTTTTATTCCCAAATTTTGTTCCCATATTTCTGTTTTCGTTCAATGTTTTCTAGGAACAAAAACATGAAAGCAACACCACCATATTTTTGTTTATGTTCCCAGAATTTTATTTTCTTTTGTGAAAAATATGAAAACAGAATTATATGTCCTTCTTCTTATCTAATATCTCATTTCATTTTGGATCTGGTAATCTTGAGATTACCTAATACCTCATTTCATTTGAGATTAACTAATCCCATGAGTTGTGGGATTAGCCATTACTTGGGAATGGGAATGAAAACTAATCCCACCAATCAAACGTAGGAATGGAATGGTCATTCCTAACTTCATTTCAATCCCAAGATGAATCCCACGTACCAAACGTGACCTAAAAGGCTGACAAGGCGGTTGGAGTATGATTACCATGTTATCTTTCTTAACTTCTGTGTCCCTGGCATTATTGTATCACTAATGAATTTTTTTTTTTTTCTTTCGTAAATTATCACATTACAATATTTTCATACAAGTATCAAACTAAAAATTAACACGAGTATTAATATCGAGACTCAATAGAGAAAAAGAAATCAATTTAGTAAAATATTTATAATTATATAGCATACTAAAGAAACACATTTGGTACTTATTTTGAAATATCGCATCCGATATGGGTCGACCGATTTAAAACTTTCGCACTACTGTACTCGATCAATTTATTTTAAAAACATTTAGTAGTATATAAAATTTATTAAATTAAAACATGAATGTTCATCATAACGTTTACACAATCATCATTATAATACGATAAAAACACAGAAGAAATTTGACACGATCAAGACACAGTCAACGAGTAGCAACAGTCACACATGGACCATTCCTAGACCTATTCATCCGTCATATGTGGAATTCCATGGAAAAGAATATGTCATACGAAAACAATTCTTTTATGGATGTTTAGTAGAAAATCACATTAAGAAAGCTAGTGAATTTCAAGTCTTTTGATTTAAGGAATAATTGGAGTTTATCCAACTTTCAAGAAATAAATTCAAATTCACATGAATCACATGATCAAATAAAATTAACAAAATACTATATAAAAAAATTAAGAAAAAATCATTAATTGAAAATGATGTTTCTCAAATACCCTTTTTTAAAACAAACGACCCTAATTCATTCTATGGCAATTCAAGTATCATTCTTCTTAGGATCCTTCCATATTGCGGCTATATTCCTATAGACCAAGATCTAACAAACATTACAAAACAACAATGAACAACAAATACTATCGAATAGTAAGGAACCACCCACACTGTCGAGTATCACCACAGCAACAACCACCACACCAAGTGCCTCGCTGTTAAGCACCACCACGTTGAACCAGCTCTAGATTAGGCCAAATCTGGTCACAACAAACACCGCACCACCACTCCACCACCAGCTCACAGTCGTCCATAGCACCACTACATCTCCCTGTCGTCCTCGTCATCTTTACTGCACCTCACCACCGCCTTATTCAATGGTTCTAACTACCACAACGCCACTACATCGTAACTACCCCTGAGCCAGATCTTGTTCAGATCTGTCCAGATCTCGTTCCGATCTGTCCAGATCTCTCACTCTCTCACAAGATTTGGAAAAACAGTTAAGCAGCAATATCAGTAAAACACACATCTAGGGTAGGGATAAAAATAACATATTTTTAAAAACGATCAACTGCAACAAAAATGGAATGCATTACATCTACCCTTTTGAAAGTCCACAAATAAAGTCCATCAAAATCGACAGCTATGGTTTCTTCGGGATTGGTAACTATTGTAACAATCTGACTTCTTTCTTCTTTTCTAACTTATCCTATTGGCGCACAAGACATGTGTTGACATAGGCTTCAATGTCATCCTCCAATTTTAGCCAATAAAATGACCAAGAATATGATGTATACATTCCTTCAACGCCAGGATGACCCGCCCATTGGGGATTGTATGTGTTTCGCAACAGCTCCATCCTTAGTCCCCATCCGTTGGGAACATAAGGTTGACTTTCCTTGGCATACAACTGGTCATCCTCCATCCAATACCTTCGAATTAGGTCTTTAGCTACCTGTTGCAGAAGTTTCTAGTACATTGCATCTTGTGGCGACTATTCTTTCATACATTGAACAAAGTCAGTCTTCACCAGCACCATCGATGTTGCCACATATTACTGGACCTCTTTTCGACTAATGTCATCTAGCACTAAATTTGATTTCCCTAGCTTGTGAATCTAAGTAAAATCAAATTTGGCTAAAAATTCTTGCCAGCATGCTTGTTTCACAGTTAATTTCTTCTGAATTTTGAAGTAGGAGTTTGAAACATTGTCTATCATCACCATAAACTTCGTTCCCAATTAGATAATGTTTCCAAGTATCAAGACAATAAACAATTGTAATCATCTCCTTTTTCATGTGTTGAATACGTTGTTCGATGTCTTTCAACTTTCGACTCTCAAAAGCAATGGGATAGCCATCTTGCTTAAGAACACCACCAATTTCTCTGTCCAATGCATATGTCCATACCTTGAAAGGAAACTCAAATCATTGCATAACGTTGTTCGACGTCTTTCAACTTTTGACTCTCAAAAGCAATGGGATAGCCTTCTTGCACATAAATACCACCAATTTCTCTATCCAATGCATATATCCATACCTTGAAAGGCAACTCAAATCGTCGCAAATTCAAAACAAGTTCCACCAAAACTACTACATTTAGTCTCTCTCAAAGGCTTGCTTGCACTTAACAGTTTAATCCAATTTAGCATCCGTCCTCAACAAATCGCTAAGGGGATTCACCTTTCTCACATACCCTTTTCTGAACTTCCAATGGTAGTTTGCATGTCTGAGAAATGAACGTAATTCAACAACTTTCTTAGGTGTTGGCCAGTCAACGATAGCTTGCACCTTCCATTCATCCGTCCGCACTTATCCTCGACCCACCCAATGTCCAAGGAACATTACTTCCTCAAGACAAAACTCGCACTTTTCTTTCTTTACATACAACTAATTCTCTCTCAACCCAGAGATAACCTTCCTCAAATGTATAAGGTGATTTTTAAGCGTCTTATTTTAGATCATGATGTCGTCAAGATAAACGGCCACAAACTGGTCCACAAACTCATATAGTACATCATTAATAAGATTATAAAATGTAGCAGGGGCGTTGGTTAAGTCAAATGGCGTCACAAAAAGCTCGTAAGAACCATATCGTGTCACACATATCGTTTTTGGTTCATCACCCGCAGCTATCCGAACTTGCCAATGCCCCGACCTCAAAACCAACTATTATTCTTGATAGTAACCTTGTTTAGCGCTCGGTAATCAACGCAAATCCTCATCGAGCCATCTACCTTATTTTGGAACAGTACCAATAAAACATATGGAGCTTTAGAAGGTTTTATATATCCTGAATCCAACAATTCTTCAATTTGTTTCCTCAATTCCGCAACCCCGTTGGGGACATCCCGTATGAGGCTTGTGCAGGGAGCCTTACACCTGGTTAAACTTCGATCTTGTGATCGACAACATGTCTAAGTGAGGTCTTTGGGAGTTCAGGAGGCATCACATCCGAAACTCTTTCAACATGCCAACAACCGCATCAAATACTTCCACAATGTGATCGGGTTTGATTTCAATTAGTGCCTCAAGGTAGGTTTCCTCACCATGCCTCAAACCAAACTTAACTTGCAAAAGCTGACAACATGCAAACTTTTCTCTTAATTTTCTTCTTAAACCAATCACATTCCACTACATTAACAAATGTAGGGCCCTTTTCCTCTGGAATTAGTAATCCCCCAAGGTAGGGTATCCCCCTATGTCTATTTTATTTACAAACTATGCCACTACACAAATATCATTCTATAAAATATACTAAAAAGATGAACATTCACATTTTTATTTGTGTTACTTTTTTGAATATTTAATATATATTTATACTAATTGTGTTGCTGTGAATGTTCATACTTTCACCAAAACACATCGAATATATACATTCACCAAAATACAACGATATGAACATTCACCAAAATACATTGATATGAACATTCACAAACCGATCAAACAAAAAAATAAAATCTACCCACATGAATATTCACAAACAATGAGCATTCAACAAAAAAACAAAACTTAATCACATAAATATTCACAAACAATTAACATTCAACAATGAACAACCGCAACACCAAAAGCAAACAATGAACATTCAACAAAAAACAAAACCTAACCACATGAATATTCACAAAAAAAACAATCTTGAATCAAATATTCACAAACCGATCAAACAAGAGGTTTGTTGCGAACATTCATCATGGTGACGATTATCTCAGATCTGAAAAATCATATCGAAAACTCCATATCTAAATTTGCAAGACGAACTCGATTCGGCTTGATTCGGCAAAGACGAAAACGAACCAACAACCAAGATGAACGAACAAACGATTTTCAGATCGACATGAAATCGCCACCGCTGTTCGCCATTGACGAACCAGTCACCCTGCCGATTTGGCTCCACCCATGTCGTTTCACCATTGTCGTCCACCACTGACTGTTAGAGTTCACCAACGACAATGGCATACCAGATCTGGAATTTTCCAGATCTGGACATGGAGAGAGAGAGAGAGAGCGCACCAGTTCAGGAGTGTGGATGGAAGACGAGCACCTACGACAAACCAACGGTGGAGGCGACGACCTTCGTGGCAATACTCGTCCAAATCCAGTTCGTCGTCGACCATTTTTGCTCCCAGCCACGTCGAATACCGCCACCACCACTTTCATCCAAATCCACTGTAGCCACTACCGTCGCCGCCCATTAATCGGCCAAATCTGAAGAGAAAGAGAGAGAGAACGACCGGCGTCGTTGTCATCGTCATCATCGTAGAGGTAGTCAATAATACCGAAGAAGACGAAAAAGGCAACGAAAAAGACAAACAGCAGCGGGCGACGAGGCAACGGTAGTGGCTAGGTAGGTGGTCTTGCGGCGGCTATGAGAGAGAAGAGAGGGAGAGAGCAATGATGATGGAAATGAAAATAATTTATATGCTAGGGTTTAGGATTACCTATTTATACAAGGGGTATAAATGTCCATTCAATTTTTATTTTTTTCAAAAACAATTTTTCTCTAACAATGTTTTCAAAAAGATTTAAAAAATAATCTTTAAAAAAAAGTTATTTGTGGAGAAAGAAAGTTAAATATGGTTAAGATAATAAAAAACCCTATTTTTAAATAATTTTTTTTATTTTATTTTTTAAAGATGCTCCCACTAGATAACAATTTTAGCCGTCCTATAAATTCGCAAGGGAATGGAGAAACGATTGTGCTGTTTACCGGTAACACTGGAACCACAATGAGATGGCAAATTACACATTTTTCGAGAAGTGAAGCTAAACATAACAAAATGCACTCACATGACCAGGAGTGAAAACCAAATGCAGAATCACTAAAATTAAACTTTACGATACACCATTACAGAACTCTGCACGTTGATATTCCCGAAACACCTGCCTCCATCTTATGATATATCAAAAACCTAAGGGTTGATAATCCCATGCAATTACCTATTAAAAAGAATCAATCTCAAGCTGCAAATAGAGACGCAAACCAAGCCAGGCACAACCAACCTTGAGAAAACCTCAAGTTAATATCAAGAAAGGTGGCATTGGTTTAGTGTCTGTTGTCATATTTCTGTTTCTGTTCCTAGAAAACTTGAACAGCAACAAAAATATGGGAACATTTCTGTTCTGCTCCCAGAAATTGGTTCTACGAATTTGGGAACAGAAAACACTATTTTTGCAAACACAACATCTTTTTGCTCTCGTAGTTTTGTTTCTGTTCCAAGTTTTCTGGGAACATAAACAAAAATCTGGGAATTCAAACACTAAAAATGCCACCGAAACTTCCCATTCACTGTTTCACACTTGCATATGTTTTCCTTCAACTTCATCACAGGCAAACTTGGAAAGAAAACAAGATCAGAACAAAACCAGACACATTTGAGAAACTTCATATTGCTTGTAATCCGGAATCAGATCTTATTTATTGAGTGAGCCTCCAGACACGGACACAAGCATCCTCACCAGAACTCGCCACACTCTGTTCGTCGGTGAAATCCAATCCATAAACCCCACCCAAGTGTGCTCCTTTGATGGTTAAACGGCTTGATGATGGTTTGTCTATTTCGTATATGATCACACATGTGTCCAGTGAACCCGTAGCAACCATGCTGTTGTTAGGAGACCAAGCCAGGCAGTTTATGCGAGCAGTGTGATATAGCATATTCTTCAGCCTCACCTGCAAAAATTAAATCAGCTTGCATCCATTATTTGAATATTGGCCATTGTTTACATAGCTTTAGCTCAAGCTGTTTGTCAAAGGTTAACACAAATGTCAAATTATTATGTACATGGTATGAAAAAGGCAAATTTTTATATATGCCTTAGCCCAGGTGGTTTCAACCATTAGGGAGTCCTAGGTGATTTCGGTGATCGTGTCTGATTTGGAGTATACTACGCTAATGCCTTTCTCTAGTGTAATTGTTTTGTATTGTACCTGGAAAGGAGTTTGAAGAATCAAGTGAAGAAACATCGGTTCAAGACTGTAATTTTCTTTTCCTTGGTTACACTGAATCGAACTTCTAGTATAATCAATCATTAGGACACACTCACTACATTGTGCTCAAAATGTCTTTCGAGTGATCTACTCTCATATGTACTTAAAACATTTTTTAAATCTCTCAAGGGTATTTTTGGTCTTTCATAAAGTAAAAAAATGTTTGCAAGAGATAATATGATCATATTTGTGCTCAAAAACATTTCTAACATATTGATGGGACTCAAATAAGACTACCGCTTTGAAATTTCGTACGGTAGGGGCAGAAAAATTATCTGTGTTTCTATTTCCAAATTAGTAATTAAAATTGTTAAGTAGTTGCTATTGCTTGCTATTTCCAAACTAATAAATATAGCCTTTAAGTAGCCGTTATTGCTTACCATTTCTATATTTAGATTAAGCTTATATAATAAGACTTTATTGTACTGGAAGAAACAACTTTGATTATTGCTTATTGTTGTTAAAGGGTATTTATGTATTTTCTATTACTTAGGGTTTCCTGTATGGTTTCCTAATTTTTATTATAAATAGTGAAAGAGGCTGACACAATAGTTAAGTCTTCTCATTCTTTTCATATCACCTTTTTACTTTAACATAGTATCCAGAGCAGGTTATGGGAGATTGATTCCATAGATCTGTTCAAACCAAAAAAAAAAAATCTTCTTCTCTTTTCCCCTGTCTACTGTTCATACGGAAAAAAAAAAAAAAAGCTGAAAACCTAGCAGCCCACAAGTCCTCGCCGCCGCCGCTCAACACACTCAGCTCCACACCTCGCCGACCGTCACCTAGGCCATTCCGAGCCGCCGTCATCATCGCGAACCATCATCGACCTCAACATCGAGTTGTACCATCATCGCAAACCAGTTTCTCCTACTAGCTGTCCACCATCGACATCGTCCACGTCGCCGTTGTCTCCTCTAACGTCGTCGACCTTCGCCGGACCTTCGCCAGCCTTTAATTGCGCTGACTTGAGACTGCCGCGGCTGCTTTCAGTTATTGTTCGTAAGACGACCTTACAGATGTTCGTGAGTATTGTTCTGATTCTCATGTTCTTCGTTTAAGCCCTACAGCTGTTTGTATTGTTGGTTTGGTTCCCTTGTGCAAGTTGTTTGTTAGTTATTGTATTGGAGGGTACTAATGTCGATGGCTACACCTCAACCATTAACAACCCGTAAGTTGAACGGAACCCATTATTTAAATTAGTCTAAGACTGTAAAAATAGCCCTCACCGGATAAAGGAAATATCGTCACCTCACAAAATCCGCCCCTGACAACAGATGATAAAAAATATGACGACTGGATTCAGGCTGATGCGCAGATTGTAGCATCGTTGTGGAATTCAATAGAGCCTCAAGTTGCTGATCTCTGTACTCATCTAGATACATGCAAAGATATATGAGAGTATCTTCGTGTATTATATTCCAGGAATCTCACTAGAATGTATAATTTATCGGTAGAATACTTCCAATTTCAGCAAGGCACGCAATCCATTACAGATTATTTTGCCACATTCAACAGCTTCTATGAGGAGATGAATACTATCCTACCAATGACTATCGATCTGAAAGAAATGAAAAAGCAACGTGAGCAGATGGCTGTCATGAAGTTCTTGGCTGGATTACGCCCAGAATTTGAACCAGTTCGATCTCAGATCATTTCCAGTACTACTCTCCCACTATCACAAAAATGTATTCTCGTGTCTCGCGTAGCACTACCAAGGACAATGTGTCTGGCTTGAGTTCGTCTGCGTCGTCTGAGCATTCGGCGCTTGTTACTCAGATTCCTACACGAGATCGTGGTGTTCCACTCAATGGTGGTCATGGTGGTTTCTATCGTGGTGGTGGCCCTCGGGGTGGACGTAGTGGTCGTGGTCGTGGCTCACATCGACAGTGCTCTTTTTGCGGAAAGGATAATCATACTTGAGAAACATGTTGGGATTTAGTTGGTCGTCCTCCCAAATTCGCCAATGCAGTGACATCTGATCCAAATACTCCTACTATTCCAAAATCTCAGGCGGCCAAGAACATCTCTAATAATGAATATGCTCAATTCCTTCAGTATAAGGCATCCCAGCAGGCATCTCTTCCCATTACTTCTTTAGCTCAACGAGGTACTTCTACTGCCTGTATTTCAATTCACCTTGCCCCTCTCACACCCTGGGTCATAGATTCTGCTGCCACTGATCACATGTCCGGTACTTCTTCCCTCTTTACACATATTCAGTCATCTTCTTCGTTGTCTCCTGTTACAGTTGTTGATGGTTCCACTGTCCCTATCTGTGACATTAGCACAGTGGCACCCTCACCTTCCTTATCTCTATCCTCTGTCTTGTATATTCCTTCATTTTCTTTTAATTTGATATCAGTCAGTAAGCTTACCAAACACCTTAATTGTTCTGTCTCATTTTTTCCTAATTCTTTCTCTAGGATTTGAGGACGCGGAAGACGATTGGCACCGGGCGTGAGGAAAATGGCATATATTACTTTGATGACCATGACGAGAGTCCTGCTATCCTACCTACTGTCAGCCCTGCTGTTGCCTCTGCTCATCAGATCCATTGTCGCTTTGGTCATCCCTACCTTGGCAACCTCAAGTTACTTGTTCCTAATTTGAGTCATTTATCTTCGTTAGAGTGTGAGTCTTGTCAATTGGGTAAACATCATCGTATTTCATTTGCTTCCCCAGCTCATGTTCGAGCATCGAGTCCGTTTAGTTCATTCAGATGTTTGGAGTCCTTTTCATGTTACTTCTACATTAGGTTTTTATTATTTTGTGACATTTGCAGATGATTTTTCCAGAGTTATTAGGTTTTATTTAATGAAAGATAGTTCAGAATTATTCTCTATTTTTCCTGCGTTTTGTGTTGAAATTAAAACTCAATTTAATGTACCATTTCATATTTTTCGAAGTGATAATGCTCGAGAATACTATTCTCAACCATATACTTCATTTATGTCACATTCTGGTATCTTGCATTAGTCTTCTTGTCCTCACACATCGCAGCAAAATAGAGTTGCTGAGCATAAGAATCGACATCTCCTAGAAGTGACTCGTACTCTTCTTTTTGAGATGAACATTCCCAAACATTTCTAGGGCGATGCGGTTCTTACCGCCTACTTCTTAATAAACAGGATGCCGTCCTCTACCCTCAATGGCACGGTTCCCCATTCCATTCTTTTTCCTCGTTCTCCCTTGTTTAGTTTACCTCCTCGAATATTTGGGTGTGTTGTTTTGTTCATCAATTGACTCTTGGCAGGGACAAGTTAGATTCTCGTGCTTTAAAATGTGTCTTCCTCGGCTATTCTCGCACACAAAAGGGTTATCGTTGTTATAGTCCATCATTACGTCGCTCGTTTGTGTGTGCGGATGTTACATTCTTTGAGTCTACCCCTTACTTTTCTGCCCCTTCCTCTCGAGACCCCTTCCTCTCAAGACGATCTGGATGTTACGCTTCCCTTGCCAAGTGTATCAAACCCTACACTATCTTCCTCTACTCCGGATCCTATCCCGCCTAATCGTTCTTCAGCTCCTTTGCAGGTCTACTCTCGTCGCCAAAAGGCCCCTCTGCTGTCGCACCCATCGACTCTGTGTCTTCATATCCCGCCTATCGTTCTTCAACTCCTTTGCAAGTCCTGTGCCCCTCTGCTGTCGCACCCATCGACACTATCTTCCTCTACTCTGGATCCTATCCCGCCTCTGTGTCCTCATATCCCGCATATCGTTCTTCAGCTCCTTTGCAGCTCCTGTGCCCCTCTGCTGTCGCACCCATCGACACTATCTTCCTCTACTCCGGATCCTATCCCGCCTAATCGTTCTTCAGCTCCTTTGCAGGTCTACTCTCGTCGCCAAAAGGCCCCTCTGCTATCGCACCCATCGACTCTGTGTCCTCATATTCTTCTCCAGCCGACTTATACGTCTCTGACCTGGACATGCCCATTGCCATCCAGAAAGGTAAGCGCACATGCACTACCCATCCTATTTCTAACTTTGTTTCGTATGCAGACCTATCTCCTTCATACTCCTCTTTTGTTGGTTCTCTGTCCTCTGTTTCTATTCCTAATTCTGTTTCAGAGACCCTCACTCACCCTGGTTGGACAAAAGCAATAGAAGAAGAAATGTTTGTCTTACATCAAAATGGCACTTGGGATCTAGTCTTGCTTCCGCCTAACAAAACAATAGTTGGATATAAATGAGTGTACATTGTCAAAGTTCATCCAAATGGCAGCATTGATCGACTCAAGGCTCGCTTAGTTGTTAAAGGCTATACTTAGATATACGGCCTTGATTACTCTGAGACCTTCTCTCCAGTTGCCAAGCTCGCTTCTGTTCGCTTGTTTATCTCTTTGGCTACCATTTTTCGTTGGCCATTACATCAACTCGATATTAAAAATGCTTTCTTAAATGGCAATCTGACTGAGGAAGTATTTATAAAGCAACCTCCTGAGTTTGTTGCTCAGGGGGAGTCTGGATTGGTATGTCGCTCGAAGAAATCTATTTATGGCCTCAAGCAGTCTTCTCGAGCATGGTTTGGAAGATTTAGTGAAGTGGTCACTGAGTTTGGTCTTCGACAATGTGGAGTCGATCATTCCGTCTTCTACAGGCATAGTAAAGTCGGGAGAATATTGTTAATTGTGTATGTGGATGAAGTCGTGATTACCGGGGATGATCACGGTGGTATTCAGGAACTCAAAAAGTTTTTGAATAGTAAGTTTCAAACGAAAGATTTGGATCACCTAAAGTACTTCTTGGGAATTGAAGTCGTTCGATTAAGTCAAGGCATTTACCTGTCTCAGAGAAAATATGTCCTTGACCTATTGAATGAAACAGAAATGCTAGGAGCTAAACCGATTGACTCGCTATGGATCCAAAAACCAAACTGTTAGTAGATCAAGGTATACCATTGACAGATTCAGCACAATATAGATGGTTAGTTGGAAAGTTGAACTACCTGACAGTTACCAAACCAGATATCTCATTTACTGTTAATGTTATCAGTCAGTTTTTAGATCATCCAATGACTTGTCACTGGGATGCAGTGATCCGTATTCTCCGATATTTGAAAGGTGCTCCTAGTTGTGGTCTGCTATATCAAAACTTCGATCATACTCAAATAAAGAACTACACGGATGCAGATTGGGCCAGATCGCCCTCGGATAGGAAATCTACTACTGGATATTGTGTGCTCATTGATGGTAACCTTGTCTCTTGGAAGAGTAAAAAGCAGACTGTGGTGGCACGGTCAAGTGCAGAATCGGAATACAGGGTAATGGCCCATACCACTTGTGAGTTAACTTGGTTGAAATACTTATTGGAAGAACTTAGGTTTAAACACTTTTCACCGATGGATCTGGTATGTGATAATCAAGCAACACTTCACATTGCTTCCAACCCAATCTTCCATGAGAGAAAACATATTGAAGTTGATTGTCACTTCATTCAAGAAAAAATTGTTGCAGAAGCAGATTGAAACTAAACATGTAAATTCAATTGATCAGTTAGCTGATATATTTACTAAACTATTGGAGGCTCAAGAATAAAATACATTTGTAACAAATTAGGAGCATACAATATATATGCTTCAGCTTGAGAGGGAGTGTTAAATGTTATTTATGTCTTTTCTATTAATTAGGGTTTCCTATATGGTTTCCTAATTCTTATTATAAATAGTGGGAGAGGCTAACACAATAGTTAAGCCTTCTCGTTCTTTTCATATCACCTTTTTACTTTAACAATTGTTTATTGAATTATTCAGCAAAAAATTCATTTTCTTTTTGTTTCGTTTCTTTTATTTTCGATTGGCTTCCTTCATCAATTGTATTCAGAACTTTGAGTCGACCTTAGGGCTATTTTTCATTAGTAACCCCAGATTTACTGCTCACCACCCCCAAACCCTAGATCTATTACTTATGTTGTTGCCCAACCGCCCAAATCCAACCCTCACCGCTCCAGATCCGACTTCACTGAACCTCGACGAGCTTGTCAAACATCGTCGGACCTTCGCCAGCAAGCTCTGCCTCTCCCAAGCTTTTGTTGCTCTACCAAACCCTAGATCTACTACTTATGTTGTTGCTCAACCGCCCAGATCCAACCCTCACAATTCTAAATCCGACTTCACCGAACCTAGACGAGCACTCGTTAGACATTATCGGACCTTCGCTAGCTAGCTCCGTCTCTCTAAGGGTTCAGTTGCTCGGCCAAACCCCCTCCATCCACGGAACTCTTCTAACAGTCCTCCAACTATCTAGATCCCTACCGCCCCAGATCCAGCCTTCACTACTTCAGATCCAGGATGGCTGGATCTTGAGAAACCTCTTCAGACCTGTTCCAACTTTCGATAGACTTCAACAAAGCTTCACCATACTCCATATCTAATCCAACCTCCATCTGCCACTACTACTGACCCTGTAGTACCCTAGTTTGCAAGCCTTCTTTTATATATATATATATATATATATATATATATATATATATATATATATATATATATATATATCATTGTTTATTTCTAGTCACATTTAATATTTATTAACAAGTCTTATCGCATCATTTTATTTTTGTGGATGTATAATAGTTTTCCTTTGAATTTTTTAGTTTAACCAAAACAAAAAAAAAAAAAAAATTATACATATATACCGTTCATTTAGCTCTTTGTCGCATTTATTATTTATTAATTACTCTTATTGCATTCTTTTTTCACTTTCTAATCATATAGTACTTTCTATTAAGAAAATTTTGGGCTTAACACCACCACTTATTTTTAATCCATTCCATGACCATTAGCGACTTAGAAAATCCCAAAATTCCATTCAACATGAAGTCCAAACCATGCATTATGGCTAACCTTCATATTCAATAAACCACCTTCAAATTTCTGTTGACCACCTTCGAGAGGAAGTGTACCAAAATCAAGAGGATTTATACATCGACCTCCATAAGCGACAAACTAAATTTCACAAGGACATCTGCATTAAGTTAGTTAGCCTTACCACCCAACAAGTCACTCAACTAGTTGAGCAACACTTGAATCATAGGGCTAGGCATTATGGATAAACAACCGGTAGGGAAAAATAAAGTAGTCTATTTTCTATTATCACAACGTGCATCCACCATTCCACAACTCAATACCCATATAGAGTGGGTTCTAGTTGCTCCTTGAGCGCGAAACAAATGAAAGGGAAGAAGAGGATATTCCTGAATTTTTAGATGGAGTATACCCAGTTGTGGAAGAGATGCATGGCTATCCTAGACCTACGAGAGTCCAAAGTAAACCCCATCAACCTCGCTATATGATTTCAAAGATATCACAAGAAAAGTGAAAGTTGACGTTTCCTGTTATGATCGCACTCTAACCCCTAAATACTTTCCTAGATCGGTTAAATGATTTGGAAGATTATGTTGATTGGTATGAGATGTCGGACAACCATAGAGTGATTTGCAAAGATGAAACTTATTGGGCCTACTAAGAGGTATTGGCAAGGTGTTCAAAGAAACATGGAGCAAATAGGAGACACCCACTACCCATTGGGAGATATATGAAACGCCCGATTGAAAGAAAGGTACCTTCGGACATGCTATATACAACAATTAATGAACCAATTGCTTAACCTCAAGCAATTGTCCTCTAGCATATTTGATTATGTAGCTTGGTTTGAGGAATTAATATTGAGTTGCGATATCAATGAGGCATCGCGGGTTCGAGTCACAAAATTACTTAGTGTATTAAGGCTCAATATTCAGAGAGAAGTCTCACTAGAGTCACTAGAAGAAGCATATCACATGGCTCTAGAAATAGAAGGGTTCTCTAGGGTCATTAACGATTTTTTACTAGAATCATAGAAGAATCATTAATGATTTTTGAGCCCTAAATGTTGAAACTTCAACCACTACTTTCATTCCTATTATGGACATAACAGCTACTAAGCTATTTCCCTTGTAAATAGTTCCATTCCTAGTTGGTTTTTTCTCTTCATATGTCTAGGATTCAATGGCATATAACACTCGTTCAAATACAAAAAGAGGAAGGGGAGGAGGACAAGGAGGTACGGCCAAAGGAGTTCCCAACTTGTCGGCGCTCAACACAACTCTCTTCACATCATTGAAGACACAAGTTGAGCTAGAAAGAAACTTTTCACAAAAGACGCTAGTAGCGGGGACGCTCGTAAATTTGGACTCCTTGAGTGATCACAACCTACACACTTTCTTTCCAAGAGCGAACTTTTTGTGTCAAACCCCTCGTATATCAATCTTGTTCAATTGTTGTACACAAATATCAGCACTATAACTACAGTGAATGTTTGATGATACAACCATTGCACGTATTTTTAGACTTATTAAAGGCAATATTCACCTTGTTATCTCTTTATTTTTGTTGTCTCCTGCTGAAAGTTTTAGGTATGGTAGTACACTTGATGCTTTACTTGACATCAAGGAGTATAAAAACGATTCCTAAGTCTCAACCATGGTACCTTAAGCTTTGCATAATTTACATCTTATAATAACATATTCACTTGTTCTGGAAAGAGGTAGCCATACTCACTTAAGACACTTGTTTATCTTCCATTGCATTTTCTCCAGTTAAAAGACTGAACATTCCCTATATTATTTGTGAGCACATGGTAGAGTGCAAGATAGAGAAAAATAACTCTCTATAACTCTCTTCCCTATGGGATAACCCTTACCACACTTTTTCATAACAATGTTGACATGGGTCTAGAACTTCTCTCTACTGTGGATGTAAATCATAAGCAGTTAGATGCAAATACTATTGTCTTGATGGGACACTGATTTAAAAAGAATGCCTAAGAAAGAAGCGAAGGAGAAGTCATTCGGTTAGTAGTACTCCGAGTGGAAGAGCTTCGATTGGTGCTTCCTTTGGTGGCACTTCGGGGAGGATACTCTGGTGAAAGTGGGTATCCAAGTACAAGAAAGAGATGACACTTGAGATCACGATGGCAGCACACATCTTAATCATGACGAGCTTGGTTGCTTTGGAGACCAATTTGTGGTCCAATTTGGTTACTTTGGAGACCGTGCATCAAAGACTAGAGAAGATTTGGACAAATTTTGATCACATTCACTCTAAACTGGATCAGTATGGAATGCAACTAGAGGATCTTCAAATGACGATGGATAGCACATGCCATGACATTCATCATATGATGAACTGGAGGATCACCTCCAAGCAAGTGGAGGAGCGCATCAGGAAGATTGTGGATTGCCTTGGTAACCTTTGAACTCTTCTTATTGATGACAAAGGGGGAGAGATGGTTTGATGTTTGATGTTAAGTTGTCATCTTAAGCTATTATGTTTTTGTTGCTCTGGTACACTCTTTATTTTGGTTTGGTATTTTGTTTGCTACTCTTATTAAGGTCGGTACTTGGTGCTCATACCTTAGTTTCCTTTTTTATGGATGATTAGGATTTGGAGGATTTGGAACTTAAGTATCTTATTTGGTCCTGCTATCTATGTTATAAGTTGTTCAAGTTCTTTAATTCATCTTGATTATAAGCTCATTATTTTATCTTGAGATTATTTATGTTTAGATCATTAAATATAGAGAAAACTCAGTTAAAAATTTTTAAACCAAATCTGAATCTCAGGGGAGCTTATGCTTATATCGCTTATATCATACTATTATTGAGAAAACACCAAATGAGTTGTTATCATATAAAAAATGGGAGGTTGTTAGCTCAAGTGATTTCGACCATTAAAGGCCCTGGGGTGATTTCGTACTAAATTCTGATTTCAATTTACTAAGCTAATGCTTGTCTCTAAGATAAGTGCTTTGTAACAGAGAAGCTTTGGAAAGGATTTTGATGAAGCAAGTGAAGAAGTATTGAAGTTAACTCTGTGAAACAACCTTCTCATTGATTATCATCGACTCATTAGGACTCACACACACACACTACATTATGCTAAAAATGTCATTAAAATTAATCAATCGTTCTATGTGCTTAAAACGTTTTTTTTAAATCTCTTATGGGCATTTTGGCCTTTTTACAATTACAAAGTGAGTTGAGAAAGTGTTTGAAAAAGATACTAGATCATATTTGTGCTTAAAAATGTTTCTAAACATATTCTACAATAACCTATGCATTGGTAAATCGCTTTGGAACTTGGAACATTTGAAAAAAAAAACTGTAGAAAAAGGGTTTCAGCTTACTTTAGGCGATTTAACTTGGCAAAGTTAGTAGACTAAGAGATAAAAAGTGCTAGCCCTGGGTTTTCGCAAAGTTCGATGACTAACTTCACAATGTTAAGCGACTAGCTATGTCGGAACAGCAACCCCAATTAGCAATTTTTTAGCCCCAAACCTAATTTTAGCTGTTAGTTTCATTCATGTGATGGACATAACAGCTCCTAGAATATTTCCCCTATAAATAGCTTATTCTAAATCAAATTTTAAATGGTTGAAAAAGATCAAAAGGCTATTACACATTTCTACAAAATCTCCATACTTTTCTAAGAGAGTTCTCATGCTTTTCTAAAATTATTCTTCTCAATTCTCCATTGGATTAACAAAAATACTCTTTGATTCATATTGTGATGTACTAGTGAGTCATTGATTTTCATCTTGAAGGTTACCATGAAAGCTCCAATCAATTGTGTTCTACAATACTCAGAAGAGAAGCTATTGTAATATTAATCAGAGTTGCTTGATTAAGAGGTAATTTGAATGGAGTTCTCTCGATCTGGAAGAAAACTTGAAAAGGGTTTGTTTAAGTGTTTGTAAAGCTTAATCTCCAACCGGAAAAAGATTACAAAGATCCAAGAGAGGTACTCTTGGTGGTTGTAAGATTCGGTCTTAACCTGTCAGAAGATCAGGATTAGTTGATTGAACCCTCGGAAGACATAGACAATAGCTCTTGTCAAACTACTATAAATCACGATGTCATTCTATCATTTCCACTATCTACATATTGTTTGTGTTGTTTAAGTTGCTTCCATTGTTTAGTGGCTAACTGGCTATTTATTGATTATATGAATCTAATAATCTGCATACCCAATTCACACCTATCATGGGTAGATATCCGGAACACTGAATATCCTGATATGGAAGCACTTAAATGACACAACATTTTTTTTCCTTTTTTCATATTAAATCAGCATGGTGATGACAACTGTGAATTTCAGCAAGTCAAAGCAACTGCGTAAATCAAATCAAATTCAAATGACAACTGTGAATTTTCAGCTAGTCAGAGTACTCGAAAAGTAAGCTAAACAGACAAGGGTCAAGTAAAGTAGACCTTTATATACATATATTAGCGAAAAAGAAACCTATCCAAAATTTCTAAGATCCTATGAAAAAGTTCATCTGCACAATTTTCAAACTATAAATTTCTCAAAGGGACTCCTGATCACATTCAACCCTACGGAGGGAAAGAAAAAGTCAATATGAGGAAAGGGAGCAAAAAAGAAAAAAAAAAATTAAATCCTCCTCGCACTTATGCATCAGGCATAGTAGATGGAAAAACAAAAAAAAAAAGGGGGCACAAGTTGCGGATGCCTCTAACTAGGAAGTTCAATTATTACCAAAGAACCTTATGCTATTGCATACATTTTTATAACATATGGATGAGTATATACATCAGACATCGTGAAAGCTTCAAACACAAAAGTAAAATTAATCAAGAACCATCTAGGAATGAGCATTCCTTTCAAGGACAAAAGCGTCAATACAGATATTACAACCATTTCGTATGCAAAAACCAGTAGTTGAAGTCCCATATAAAACACTTGTACTGCTCATTCAATATGTTTTGCTTGTTACCAAGATGTTTGGTATATGGGATTGTGAATCGGATTAGTTTTCATTCACATTCCCAAGTATTTGTTAATCCCACAAATCATGAGATTAGTCAATCCAAATCAAACAATATATTAACTTGCATGGTATTCACAATGGAACAAAAATTGATAAACTAGTTATTTCCACTTCTTTTCCAGCGATGATGCTGTAGCTCTGGTAATATCACCGGGATTTCGCCAGAAATCTAGAAATGTTACTGGAATCTCACCCAAACTCTAACAGTACCACCTGTTAGTTACCGAAACTCGGGTAATTACACAGGAAACTCAGCAAATGTTGTTAAATTTTTTAATTAAGACTTTATTTTCATTGATGTTGCCGCAATTGGGACTTGTTTTCTATGCGTACTTGTCTGGTTGTTTTTTTACTTTTGTTCAGTTGAATTTTTTTTCCATGTTTTTAGAGTTTCAGCGACTTCAGTGGATTCCTTTTCCACTTATTTTCTATTGAGAATTTGACTTCGCAACAACTTCACCAAATTTATTCTCAATTTATATTTTTGCCCGCGAAGCTGGCAGAACTTTGGCAATTTCACCGAATTTTAGTATTTATTTTTCAATTGAGACTTTCTAGAAAATATCCAGAGTTGAGACCTTTTGTCACGTCATGGGATTAGTGGACGCCAGAAGACAAAGTAGTTGTACAAGTTTGGCAACTCAGAGGCAATGGCTTTCGCAAATATTCAAGGTAGCACATTTATATAGCATAACGAAAAGAAGACAAGAAGGCTGTTTTATATAGTTAGCATAGCATCAGACAAAGTTTCCGAAGCCCCCAACAACTTAAAGGGAATTTTTTTAATTGAGCAACGAAGTTGTCGAAGTCCGATCATCGATTTCAATGAAATTGTCAAAGTCTGATCATCTTATTCACTTGCTTTATAGTTTTTCGGTCAATTTCGACGAGGCTGTCGAAGTCCGATCATTTTACTCACTTATTTTTTGATTGAAATTTGTCCACTTATATTTATTTTTTTTTAAATATTAATTATCGAAATTGATATATTTTATTTGACAATACATTTTATTCCTATATTTAATCCTAATGGTAATCAAACATGAGTACGGTATTAATTATTCAAATCCCATATCAAATCCTTTTGTCACCAAATATAAGAACAATAATGATCATTCCATTCCAATCCCATACCTATTCCAATCCCATAATCTTTTCACTCCATTCCTATGCACCAAATGCAACATAATAGATCTCCCCCAAGTAATTGCAAAAATCCACGTAACCATTTTAGACGATCTATTGACCTACCCAATTATAGAACCAATGGATCTGTTTTAATCCCAGAATAAAACAGCTGCTTCACACAACAATATTATGAGTCGCTTAGATGGTTCTGAGAATTCAAGTGTGATACTTTTGAGTTGAAACTAAGGAAAGCAAATGGTGAATGTAATACCTCTCGCGTGAATCGATCCCAGACAACAGCTTCTCTATTGGCATCAGCTGAAGCAAACATTGAAACATCAGGAGAGTATCGTATGACAGTTATAGCACCTCTATGTTTTTCTAGAATTGCCTCTTCTTTAAGAGTATCCCCAATGACGCTGTAAACATGCAATTTACCATCCTGACCACCCACAACTGCTTCACCTCCATCAGGTGCAACTGCACAAGCTGTCACAGAGAAACAAAGGTCAATGGTCGAGACCACATTTGTACCACGAAGGACGACAACTCCTGAATCAATTGCAACCAAGGCCAGTTCAGGACACAACGGGGCAAGACTCAAGTCCTTTGGTTGACTGCCAATATCAACACAATCACCATCTGCACATTGATCTCCACGTAGAGGAACCCTCCAAATCTGAGAATTATAGAGAAAACATATTGAATTACAATCTAAACCAACATAAATTTTTTAATTGTCTATAGTTTAAGCTTTTTTTTTTTTTTTTTTTTTTTTTTGGGGGGGGGGGGGGGGGGGGGGGTGAGATTAAGGTTAAAAGTTAATTAGCACAACAATAGGCCCAACATTTATTATCCAAATATGACTATTATGTGTGTGTGTGTGTGAGAGAGAATGAGAGGATAATTCCAAATTTACATTGTGTTCAACAATTATTATGATCCAACAACACTGTTCAAAAAATTAAAATTACTTTAGAAGAGTGTATCTTGATCTTTAAATTTAAAAAGTGTAGCAACTCCTCAAATTTGAAACTAATAGTATTGCGCATGTAAAAACTTACTCTTAAAAAGGCAAATTTAAAGGCTCTATATTTTGAAGAGTATACTAAAGCGCAAAAACAAAACCTACTCATTAAAATGTCACATAATTTAGCAAAATACAATTTTAGTGCTAATTTTTACTACCCAATAAAAACTTATCAAGTTTTCATGCTTCATTATGCTATCTCATGCTTTCTCTTGTTCCCTGTTGCCATAATGCTCTGTCCATCAGACAATTTGTATATTAATGAAAAACGGGGGGAGAAAGGGTTGGGCCTAATCATGAGACCATTTGTATATTGGTGAAAAAAGGAGGGAGAAAGGGTTGAGCCTAATTTTTTATTTTGTAGGCTCCTTTGACTCGTGGTGACAAAAAGGGGGGAGAGAGTCAAGCACAATAAGGCCACTTACGAACTTCTTGTCTCTTATCGTAGAAGTTTGTCCATATTGTGCCCGTGATCTCTGTGGAAGTCACAAATTGAGCCTCCCTCCACTCTTCAAGCGCTGCGACCACTTCACGAACTTCTTGTCTCTGATCCGCATCAGTGCCGTCCCTAAATGAGGTTTTATTGGGGTGTAGTTCGGGTATCGAAGCAGGATTTTGGCCTCTCAGGCTGTTTATCAGATCTGCCTCGATCACGATGTACTCGTTCTTTCTTCGACCAGGGTTCGTCACGATCCGACCGAACATAACCTTGTTCTTCAACCTTAAGCTGCCCTTTTCGATCCTCTTCATCCTTGGACTGGCCCCGATAAACATCCTAGGCCAAAACGAAGTTCGTCAACAAGGCCAATGCCAAAGCCAGGGATTTTAGATAGTGCCCGGGCCATTTCCAATAGGAAAGGCTCTTTTTGCACTCCACTCATCAGGGCGATCACGGCCACCCCTTCATACAATCCCTCGATCCTATTGTAGCGAGGCGCACCCTTTGCGCCTCGCCTAGGGTTAGGTGCAAGGCTTGCTTTAGGCGTGGGCTTGCTGCGCCTGGGGCGCACCTTGACTAAGAAGGTGCCCTAACTCTCGTTAATTAAAAAACCCACATAAATCCAGCCCCCCACCCATGCAACACTATTCGGATTCCATAGGCAGAGCATCGCAGGTTCTTCTTCGCATCTTTTTCTTCGAATCTTTTTTTGTAGGTGAGTCCTCCTATTTAATTGTTTATTTAATTTAGTTGTTTCTTTCTGAATTTATGATGAAAATGCAGACGACTTTACTTTGGTGGATGATGATGATATTTGATTCTTGACTTATCATCATTGTATTTTTGTTTGTTATTTGTTTGTGGATGTTTAAAAACTTTTATTTGGATTTTGGAATGAAAGATTTAGATTCTTAATTGATTGAATTTATTCGAAAATTTTATTAGTTAATTCTTCTTATTTATTAGCTCACATGCGAGTATGTCTTATTTTTTATAATTGGAATTTAGTTCGTAGTTTTACTTCTTAATTCTAGATTTGAAATGTATCAAAGCTATATATTGTTCTCTAATTTTTTAAAACCGTGCGCCTGACATTGCTCAGGCTAGCGCCTTGCGCCTAGGCTCCAGGGGACCTTGTGCGACTCGATTCACCTAGAGCCTTTAACAACTATGGGCAAGACTCATCCTTTGCTTGATACAGAATAGGTGGGATAGGTTCTGGCCCTCTTTTTGTTGCTTACAAAGTGATGGACAAAAACGATACTAGAGGACTCCAAATAGTCGAAGAAACAAGGTCCAAGGGATTTGTACCACCTCGTGGTAGTCCCGACCAGGGTTAATTGGAAAGCCTTACACTTAAGAGAGTATGAGGCCCCACACAAATCTATGAGCATTAGAAAGAGTTAAGGTGTTCCCATGGTTTGAAGTTCCTTGATAAGTATTGATCTAAGATGGCAGCTTGAAAGTTGCCACTATTCTCTCCCTCAACACCCAAGTTATAAACAGTGGTGCTTTCCTCTTCACAATGTCTTGGACGTTCCGCTCATGCTTCCCAATCTGCCCCCAACTTCTCATTGACCGCATTCACCTAGTTTTTGGGGTCATTGTTTTTTCGTAGGTTCCTCACCAACCTTTTGGGATCTTAACCAGGAAGTGTACGAGGCCTCCACAGAGTAGGTGTAATCGTCGATCGAGATGTAGATAGTCTAACTACCTGAGCGGTTGCCTCGCGGATGCACCTGGTTACCTAGGGGATGAGGGTTTCTCTGCCCTTACCGGTTGGCTTGCTGCTCACAAGGTCCACACCTAGAGTGTACTATGGGTTGCGATTTGTGAGCAAGGCTCAACGCTCATCCCTAGAGCCATCCCTTGATGAGTGGATTTCTTCACGTTCCCAATGCAATTGCTCCTGCTCGCGCCTCAATTATTCTCGTTCTCTTCAGCTCCTCTTCCCAAGGCTGTTCTCATCAAGCTCTTCTCCCCCCGTCGTCTATGACTTAGCCTTACTATACGGCGGCATGTACCCCTGTGGCAGGGGCGACAACGAAGGCAATTGAGTTTGCACCGTCAGTTGCTGAATGCTCTGGAAATTCATCAAAGAAATGTCTCTCATCTCTATCATTAACTCCAATGAAAGTGCATCGAAATCCCCTGATAGTCAAATGCTCCGGTCTCCAATGCGGATCTGTTTCCATTCTACGTCATGTTCGCTTCTCATGATTTTGGATCGAAGAGTGATCATATCTTTCTCTCAAGCGTGAGAAACGATTAGTCGTTTCAACAGAAAGTGCCAATTTGATGACATCTAAATCTGGATTGTGACAAATGCATTATACCTCTGATCCAAATTGGTTTCCTGCAAACAATGCATATGCGGTGGGCCTACCGGTGTTGCACCTATGGTGCGAGAATTACTATAGTCTTAAGTCGTGATAGAAATTTAGCAAAATTTCTGCTAATTGAGGAGATTAAATGTACCTGCTTGGAATTGCCCCATGTATTTATAGGCGTGAGGAGGTTTGTGAGCAAGTGCCCCAGAATCCAGAGTGATCTCAATTCTCCACGAAAATCGTGGGATTGAGAGGTTAGTGGCTCAAAAAAAGTCATTTGTCCACCTTTCGTTATTTGGTGGAGGGGGTAATTCCAAATCAGCGGGTGAGGTTCTGAGCATCTAAGTGAGGCCCCCGAGAGTTGTCCCGAGCATAAGTCATCCCTCGGAATGCGGCTCGGGGCTTTGAAGACCCCCTGCTTCCGATTCCACTTCAGGTAGCTCTGTTTGGTCAGGCATTCCAGAAATACCCTCCATCAAACCTAATACATAGAATGCCTAATTTACTTATTTATTTGCTATTTATAGGAAGATCTAGACTAAACGCTAAGAAAAATATGAAGCTAGTTAGAAGGAAAACATAATTAAATCCTACTCAAATATAAATTCCTAAACTAAAATATTCAAATCCAAAATTCAACAAAAATAAAATAAAAGATTACAAAATAAATTTATTCTTGGGTCACAGTTGTTCACCTATGTGAATCAATTAGCGACCTGAGCTACATGTAGCTAGAGCAGGAAAACAGTATGAATGGGAACTATAGTCATGTGGCAATAATACAAGTAGCTCGAGAAGGATAACAATATGAATGGGAAATGTTAGTCACAGGTATTCCTTCTGCGCAGAGTACAATTAACTGTGTGTGGCAATAAGACAATCCATATTGAAAATGAAGATGAAACTTGCACAACAATGATAAACTAAAAATATAAGTAGAGAACATCATGGATTTATCACATCATTCACCTTATTGTCAAATCCAGATGATACAACCTCTTCTTCGGCAGCTGCAAAACATTTTATTTGAGAATTCACTTTCCTCTCCAGTCTACCACAGAATCCAATTCCTTGAGCCCATTTAACGATTATACCATCATAACTGCTGGACAAAATAACTTTCGGGTTGCTTTTGAGAACTGTCAATGAGTTAACATTCTTCATGTGGCCGGACAATATTACAGGGGCTTTATCAGGATCGCTTGCTGAGAACAAATAAATTGTGCCACCAAGAGAAATACAGACAAGATAATCATTTAGCCAAAGACAACCAACTAGCATGTCATCAACTCCACCAGAACCAGGACAAGTCAGTGTTTTCTTCACCTTTCCGCTACCATCTTCAGATATTTCCCATATTTTTGCTGACTTGTCAGCTGACACCGTTAGCACCTAAATGCAAAGAACCATAAATTTAGTTTTTATATTTCAGAAAATGAGAGAAGTAAGAAAACAAGAGAAAATAACATAACAAGATAGAAGAGTAACAGTGGATAGAAGAGCATGCAAAAATCACTCTTAAAAGAAAAGAACAGAACAAGATAGAAAGAGTAACGGCAAAGAGAAGAGCATGCAAAAATAACTCTTACAAGGCAACATATAACACATTGTACTGGAATATTTAAAACAATCCAACAGCTGAAGTCTAACTACCAATCGTAGTTCCAAGTAAATTTTTAAAAGCTCTAGGCTCTCCATGCCATATAATATATTTTAGCCTTCAGGTCAAAAGAGCCCCAAAGAACCTGTACTTTCACCAATTGTCTCAATTAAGCATGCTTAAAGAATATCTGACATGAAATTTCTGATTTGCCTATTCTTTTCAATTCTTATTCCACATCTTTAATTGGGCAATCTATTGTAGTTGGGGCATATTGAAAACCTCATGTTTCTAATAAATTTGAGTTGAAAAAGCAAATTTTGACCGCAAACATATCGGAAATATCCCGTACGATACAGAAAGGATACCTGCTTGCTATCAGGACTCCAGCTAACAGCATATATGCTGCCCTGGTGACCATCCTCTGAAGATAGTTCTCCTATTTTGTCTCCTGTTTTTGCATCATATAATATGCCCTTCTTGTCAGAGCTAACACTTAAGAATTTGTTTCCATCTGGCGAGAACCGTATGCAGTTTACGAAATTTGAATGGTGCCTGCGGATAAGTAAAAACCAAAAAATTGTGTACGGGGTAGCTAGTGAAATAACAAGCTTAGTTCATAAATTGTCACGGCAGTGTCAATATGCATAAGTACTAATAGATTACATACAAAGAAAAAGAAATTCTTACATATAAAAGGCAAGACATGGAGCAATTTAAAAAACATTACTGAATTGTATTTCATATGATATGTGGGCACTAATTGGCGGCACCAACCTCAATTCCTCAACGTCGTATCTGATAGTGACCAGCCTCAGTGAACAACTGCTAGGGTACTATGATAAGATGTTGCAAGACACCTTAGCATCTATACCCATCAGTATGATAGCGCTATCTTATCTATCATGAATTCTTTTTCTAAATGCAAAGCATGGAATAAGTTAACTTTGCACAAGAATAAATGCTAAAAGCCACAAAAAGGAGGAAAGTAGTATTACGAGAAAAATTGGGAATAGATCATAAAAGACATAGCAGGATTCATCACTACAAGCATGGTGATCCCACCTTTATCATATTCCTTTGTTTCCATTTATTTCATTTGCTTGAACATTTGTAAAACAAATATAAGGTAATATAAGGCCTTCAAATGTTTTACAAATGATTGTATATGCCTGGAAAACGATGGATTGTTTACCTTTTATTTGGGAAGAAAGATTATAAGTAGTATACTCGTATCTTTTGTCATTGCTATATCCGGGACAAAACGGTGATCCTGGTGCTGCTTTTATATCATATTCACAGTAAAGCAAGCTAACCTTTGAGAAAGCTTGAATTTGAATGGGGGTCCCTCATAAAAGTTGATCAAAAAATCCTCTCCACAAGTAACAATCCGGAATGGTCTAGTTGGCTTAAATGCACAGCTTAGAACTCTCCTCGAATGGCCATCGAATTCACCCACGTTAGTTCCAGAATCCCACCTGCTCATGAGAGTTCATAAGCTAAGACAGTAAAGCAATATAAAAAAATAAAAAATAACATGAAAGCTTATGTAAACTGCAACATGTAAGAACATATATATTTTGCATTGTTGACATTGGAAAAATTCAAAAAAGTGCATTTAAATATGTCTAAGGTAGAAAAGCAGATTGAAAATGCACCATTCTCCCTCAAAATTTGGAGATGCTTGATCTTCTTAGAGGCAAATTAGTACATCATATTAGTTCATGAAACAACAAAAGTAAGTGGGGAAATGAAGCATCCTCAACATCCAATGTTGAAACCTTTCACAAATTGTGCCTCTATGAATCTAACATTTTGAAAACCTTCGGTTTGAATAAAATGACAAATCAAATTTCTCAGTATGGTCATGGCATATTTGTAAATGGTGTGAAGATATGACAGAAGCCTTTCTACTATTTCAGGAAAAAAAAAAAGGGGGGGGGATGGGTAGGGTTTTCCAATATAATACCCACTTTCGAATATGGCAACACACAATTGCACTGTAATGAGAAGTTTGAACCTTTCAAATAGCTCAAACCCTATAAGCTGCTGGTATAATGAAAGCAGTTATATAAATCTCCAATAGCACATTCAGGCAGGTGCCAAATAATATTACAATAAGCAGCATAATTTAATAATTCCCAAACTATTCATGATTGTTTTGTATTATAAACAGGAAGTAAAGAAATAAAATGCCAATCAGAGGTTCTTGAGTTATGTCATCTACCAGCCTTCTCAAGTCTATACCATACCACACAGTCCACAACCATTCCATTGTCAAAGTATATTTTCTGACTTCCTATTATATAAACTCATAGCTGAAGTCCTTCAGAAGTAGAAACAAAGCCATGCAACCTGTTTCTACGATATGATTCTCCCAAAAAAAAAAAAAAAGGTTTTAGGAACATAGTTTTCTATCAATTCCAAAAAACCTTTATGCGTATAGAAAGAGTTTCTGGATATAGCTTCCCAAGAGAGAAAATAGATTTGGACAGGTGGAGAAAACAGTTTTGAAGTTAGTAGAAAACATTAAACAATTTTGCAGTTGCAAACTAGAAAAAAACCTCAAGGTTGCGTTTGGGTATGAGATTTGACAAATTCCTTGTATGGATAAGTAATTCAGATGAAGAATTTGATTATGTAATTTTATAATTCCTTTGTTTGGATAGGCAAGTATTTGTATACGGTATTGTGAAATTTATTGAATTTTAATAATTAAAAAATATAAAATATACCTAATAATAAAAATTTTATTTTAATAATTTAATAATATAATTTTTATATCTTAATATAATTTTAATAGATAAAAAAAAGTTCCGCTAAAAAAAACCAACAGCAAAAATTGATTGTTTCTTAAGAAATTCCTGTGCTACAACTACTGAGTTGATCCTAGTTACAGGAACACCAATCTTCTTCCTTGCCCAAATCACAATTTCTTCACAACAAACACAAAATCACAATTCGATGACTAGTGAGCTCTCTGCCAGATCTGAGCAAGGCGATGACTTCGTGCGACGAAGATGGCGGATCCAACTTCGGCAACTTTGACGATGGAGATTACTTCGGCGATGACAGCAACGACTTCGTGCAACAACAATGGCGAATCCGAGCAAGGCTAGCTGGGCTTCAACGTTGTTGAGCAGAACAAAGTAGTCAATGAATGGAAATGGTTGGAAATGAAAACAACAAATTGCCCCTAGGAAGTATTTACAAATAACGTGTGTTCAAAGAGGATTTGCAAATGACACATATCCCCCTATTTTACTAATGAATTTATTTACAAAATCCCTCTTACAAACACCCAAACAGGGAATTTGATAAATAGAATTTGTGAAATCCCTTCTTGAAATGAAATTCCTCCTTCAATTACCTTACCCAAACACAACCTAATGTTTGTGAATGAAAGAGATATACAATAGTTTAGTTTTGAAAGAGGTACCTTAAAATTGACAAGTATTCAAATTAAACAAAATGGCTAATGGAGAATCTTACAAATTTAAGGACTCCTTTTTCTTTAAATGTGAATGTAAGAGCTACTAATGGAAGGAAAAGATGTGATTTCTTAAGAGTTAATATAATTACTCAACAACTAAAAGAGAATTGATGGGGCCTCTTTCCTTTGATGAATATATTGTGTATTCTCCCATGTTTGTTGTAATTCGACAAGCCCTGCAAATGCTGTGTTTTTAACAACAGAATTGTGATTTTACCATGTTTTTCCACATATTGAATATTATTTTGGATAAGAGTTGAGTAAGATGAGAACTCGAACAATTTACGAGCTATTGCGAGGTACTTGTGACTGCAATACTCTAACATGCAGCGAGCCAGCCTCCAAGTGTTAAGTAAAAAACCGCGAGAATAGAAGCATGACCTATTTCGAGGTACCTATTTGGAAAGCTCTTTTGCTAAGATCATTCTCAACAAAAAGAGCATGTGTACTACATTTTAGGTACTTTCAAATAGAAGATTGAAAATTGCAAGACGAAATTCTACCACTCAGCATTATTTAGTATCAGAATACGTGGTTAAAAGGGATGAACTGAAAAATAAATTATAGCTGGTTAAATTGTACCTTCCACACAGTTTGTTTTGGTGCATAAATTAAGTTCAGAAGGTAGGATAGCATACAGAACAAGTTCACCTTGTAATTGATATAATTAACAAAATGTGTGCATTCCAGAGTAGATAACTAGTCAAACTAATTGCAGGGTGGCATTCCCCACCGAACACTCTATTCCAACCAACACACAAATTTGACCTTCCTGTTTTGGTTCTTGTGCTTCCCCTATAACGTGTTGGGGAACAACTACTCAGCTCAGCAAAAATTAAGTAGCCAATTGTTACAATACATAGCAAATTCCCAAAAACCGGATATAGGTCGAGTAAGTTTTTCAAATAGGTGCTGATACATTTAGATTACTGACTAAATAATAACATAGGTAAAGACCGTGACCTAATCACCTAATCAAAACAGCATAGGAAATAATTGAGATATATGGCCTTTTAAGTAGGTGAATCGATATGGAAATAGTTAAAACCAAATATGGAAATAAAATTCCAAACAGGCAAATGGCATCAGAAACAGAGAGCAATAGATAGTTAAGGTCAAGCCCAAACCCACATGAACGCGCGAACGAATGATTTGCCCTTGCCTTCCCCAGACGCCACAATCCGCATTCCATCAGGAGACCACTGAAGATCATCGATCCGACCCGACAAGACCCGGAACTCCTTCTTTAGCACATGGTCATTGTGGGTCCCCCAGATCCTAACAATGCCGGACACGTCCGCCGATGCGATCCACTCCCCGTTGGGGGAAAAACGAGCCACGGTGGCATGGTAGGCGTGCTCCCCGTAGACCGACACCTCGAGCGGGCGGTCCAGGTACCGGATAATGACTGATCGGCCATTGCAGTAGAGGATCGAATTTGATTTTAGGTCGCCGGAAACTAAAATCCCTCGACCGCGTTCCGTCGAGGGTACACATGCGTAGGTCTCTAGAAGCTCTGCCATTCGTGGTGCTCAGTACTGGTTGATGATTTTTCTTGTGGCGTTGGATGGGAGGGGAACGGGGGTTTCGTTTAATCCGTTGTAGTGGTGCTCCGTACCGCGTTCCGGAAAAGAAGTTATGCAAGCACGTGGAATGCAGGCATCGAGTTCTTCATATATATAATTTAAAAGGGTTAATTACATTTTGCACTATGTGGTTAGACTAATTGTATTTTATATCTCTATAATATTTTGTCACCACTTACACCCCATATACTTAAAACTTAAGTGCAACAATTAAAAATTTAACAGATCTAAAGGTATTTTTGTTATAATACTTAAAAATGAGGAAAATTTTATTATTTTGTTCCATCTAATTCAATAAGTCTATTCCATTTTTTTAACTTAACAGGTCAAAATATTATTTATTCATCTCTTCCAACTCTCCCAATTCCCATGGTTCATCTTCCCTTCCCTAGGTTCGTGCACCTCCCCACTCGTCTCCTTCCCTACTCCGGCAATAGCGAACCGAGCAACCATGAATAGAGTGGACCCTTCATATCTTCATTTCTCATCTCAATTTCTCACCATCTCTTCTCTATCTCCTTGCCATCTCTCTCTCTAATATATTGTACACACACCCACACACACACACACACCTACACATATATATATGGGGATTCGATCTGTAGATCCAAAACTTGGACACAAATCTGAGCTTCAGGCCTATAGATCCGAGTTTCAAATCTACTTATCTGAATTGGTGTTATATATATATATATATATATTCCAAGTCGCAACCGTACAAAGTGTCGTTGTCAATATTCGTTGTCGTCCTTGTTGCAATTTTCCGGTGATGGTGATAGTGGCTTTCATTCGTCTTTCATTATCGTGATCCGGTTTAGATCTATGGTGCATCGGTATTTCTTTGCAAATCTAGTTCAATTTTTGGCGGTTGTTGTGCAACGTGAACTACGATTCGTTGTCGGTATCACCATCGTCAAGCTCTTCTCATCTACAAAAAAGAACGAATCGGCGGCGAGAAACAAAGTTATGATGTTGTTTGTTTGGTGTTGGCGAGAATGTTTGATTGTTCTCTAATTACAAGGTGATATGGGTAAAATCTGACCACCTCCACGTGTCCGCCACCAGGATCAAGACAACCACGTCATCAACGCAAGGTTTTAAATCGCGGTATCGGGTTACGTAACGGTAACGGTCGCGGTGTAACGGTATCAGGAGTATCGGCTTGTCCGTAACGGGAATCGGCCGTAACGGTCGTGAATTTATTAAAATCACCAGAATATCCTCAAAAACTCAATAAGAATAATTATTTTACTCATTTAACCTTTAATAAACACATTATAATAGGTATTATGACATTTTAGGGTTATATACAACAGAATAAAGACAAAAAAAAAGACGAAAAACCGTCGTACTTAACAATTTTAAAAGAATAAGATGATGCACACAATACTTAATAAAAATATATTACACAAACATAATAAAAGAGTAAATTGTACTTCTGCATCATATTACAAAAATAATACACTCATATAAAATTATCAATACCAAAACGAATTGCGCTCAGGCTCTTCATAGTCGGCGTCGGCATAATTCATACTATTTACTAAAATCATAATTAAAGCTAATTAACACTAAATTAACCATTATATATATAGTTATACATATAATGTCATAAATAATAATGACAAAAAAAAAATGCTATAAAAATAAAAGTTAGAAAATTTTAGGACTAAATTGTAAACAAGCCATTTATCATTTTATAAATCAATATTATTTCCAAACCCCCTTAATTATCAACCAAACACACCCATGACCCACCCAAATCAACCGACACACTCACTCACACGCCCAACTGAGATGGAAAGAGAAAGAGAGAGACGAACGGAGTGAGGCGAAGACAAGGAGCTGTGACGCGACGGAGAGAGCTGCGACTGTGACGTCTCCGACAACGGCGAGAGCTATGTTTGGCGACGAGTTGTTTCTATTAGGGTTTGGCGACGCCGCGATTGATATCTAAACTTTTGGCGAGAAGCTCTTTGATTTTCTGTTAATTAGTAAGTTTTTTTTTGTCTTCTACCATTTTTTTCTTCACCTCTGCTCAATTATATGTAAGATTCTCTGAAGAAAGCTGAAAAACTAGAGCTCACATGGGTGTCGGATCTGAAAATAGAGCTGTAACGGCCGTAACGGCCGTAACGGTCTCAGTAACGGCCATTACAGCACCGTATCGGTCCGTAACGGTCCGATACGGTGCGAATCGTCCCTAGACTCCGGAATCGGCCGTGTAACGGTATCGGAGGATTCGATTTCCGAAACGAATCGGCCGTTACGGTACGTAATGGCCGATATTTAAAACCTTGGCCAGAACCCAACGACTGTCAACATCCTGTATGCTATTTCTGCACCAGAATGCACTGTAGCCCAACGGTGCTCCATGTCACACACATGACTCAGCCCACAACGTAGCGTTGCACTATTTTGCCTTGGTACCACACCAAGGTCTTCTTTTGGTCCCGTGACTCCCCACGAAAACCCAATTTCAGAATACTCTACCAACACCGCCAACGTACGTCCACGTTGTCTAACAACGCACCATTTTGCCAACGCCTGCCCAACAGCTTGGTCCAATGCCTCCCTGCTCCTCCAACGCATGTTGCCACGTCCCTGACACCATTCACAACGTAGCGTTGCGCCTACGTTGCACCATTTTGCCTCAGTCCCGCACTGAGGTCTTCCTCATTGCCCAACACCCGACGGTGTTATGCCAAAACGCCTTAACCAATGCCAGGCACCAAGTTGGTGCCTTATTTGCCAACGACTCCATCTGTGTCGCATACACCATGTTTGGTAGCAAATCGCACCAAGTCAGTGTTGTTTGGTCCTCTAGTATTGTTAGGGTCTAACAGTTGCCTACATATCTCGAATGAGAATCAGGTCATCACGTAGTTCGTTCTAGTTAGGGTAAATGAAATGGTTTATTATTAAATGTATGACCGAACCCTTATGGGTTGCCTACGTACTTGGGGTTTTACCAAAGATTAGGTCAGACATAGTTCATCCTTATCTCGTTAAAAACTGGATTCATTATTAGAGGTATGACCGAACCCTTAGGGGCTACATACTTTGGGTTGTTACCAAAGATCAGGTCAAACGTAGTTCTTTTTTGTTATGTTTGAAAAAGTTAGGTTGTTTTTAGTTAAAGAGTTGGTTTGTTTTAGTTAATTTCAATTGATTATTAGTTACTTTTGGTTGAATAACAGTTTTTAGAGTTGTGAACAATCTAAATCACAACCTTAATTAGGTTTATTAACAGTTTTTAGAGTTATGAATAACTTGAATCACAACCCTAATATATACATAACCCTTTGATTTTGTCAAGAACTTTAAACAAATTCATTTGTTTTGGTTAGTTTAGTGTTTAGTGTGTGAGTTGTTCATTAAAAGTGAAACGAAATACCATATATTTATGTTAGTCCTACTTAAAACTAAGGAAAACGAGAAGGTTTCTGAAGAAGAATCACACATATCCCCGAATAAATAGAGGTTCTCCCTTTATCCCGAGTTCTTAGCCACAAGCGTCTGTTGGTGTAGTATATAAGTATGTGTGTGTGTGTGTGTGTTTTGTTTAGCTAAAAAAAGAAAAAAAAATACGATATTTTTTGGGGAATCTTATAGCCTATGCAAAACTCATGGTGTGATAGAATTTTTGTTTGAATCCTCACATGTTCTTAACATGTTGTTGGATGATTTGATGTTTTTTAATGTATTTGAATGTTTTTAAATGTTCTTGAGATACTTGGAATGATTTTGTATGATTTGACCCTAGTTTGGTTGTTATAGTTAAAATTAGGTGTTTGTTTGATGTTCTTGACAAAATATAAAGTTTGTTTGGTTGTTTTATGGGTTTTATGTGTTATTACAAAAAAGTAAGTGTATTATCTACATGATTCTACTATATACAAGCAATATGCACAAGATTAACCAAGAATCATAGGTTTTTTTTAAGAAACATACCTACTCAAGGGATGTGGTCGTCCCTAATTGTTTACCTCATTTTTCTCCTTGATCTTCTTGGTCGATGGTTGATCAGTGGTCGTCAATTCCTTGAGTTCTTAGCCAAGAACCCGAGAACACCCTACTTAGGGTATGTGGTCATCCCTAAGTAGCTAGTCTCCCTTCCTCCTTAGTCCTCTTTGCTCGGTGTTAATCGGTGATCGTCAATCCTTGAAATTCTAGTTCTAAGAACTTCAATAACACCCTCCACGACCAGATTTCGGCAAAATAACGACGTGTTATTTGAGAAATATGCTTGAGAGACTTAGGACCCGAGAGAGTTGCTCGAGTTTAGAGAGAGAAACTAGGCCTTCAAGACTTGTAAAAATAAGAGGGGTGGCCTGGTATTTATAGACCTAAGGGGCTGCCTGGGCAGTGTTTGGCGTTTGGCCTAGGGGACTGCTTGTCGTGCCTTGGTTTTGTTTGGCTTGAAACGAATTTAGGATAGGAAGTAAGATTCTCAAAGATTTGGTAATTATTACCAATCATTTGCTTTCCTCAAACCAAAATACTTGAACATGGGTGCATTTTTTACTTGATGTGATGGATCTGGTTCGGTTTAGGGGTTATGTATCGGTTAGATCCACTGTTTTGGTTTGGTCATCATAAATGCATCTAAGGTTCATTGCATCTAGTACTTAGGTGTCACTTTCCATTTAATGGAATGTGATGAGTCATGACTTGAAGGGCACTCCTACGGTTGGATTCGAATGGAATCGGGGTTAATTTACATTATAACCGTCGGTAGGTTTCCAAGTTCCTAGTTAACCCTTAAGATATTTTGGTAAAAATATCTACACCCTTTGAACCTAACCATTCCATGTCATCCCAAGCATTTAATGCTTAGTGGTATTTGCATTTAATGCATTGCTTGGAGGCTAATCGTCCGGTTTGGTTTCGATAACTGGTCGTCGCGATTCAAGATTTTTGGTTGGTTCTAAGATATTTTACTTTAAATATATAGATACCTTGAAAGTGGTCTTGACATGTCATCCCAAGAATTTACTACTCGATGGAGTGGGCATTCAATGCTCATTGAATTCCTTACTTAGCTGGCGAATTAAATCGATTTAGTTTCGATAACGGTTGGTTGTACCCTAAGTGTCTTGGTTTCCCTTCCTTAGCTACTTGGTAGGGAACATCTAGTAAGGCTCCTTGGACATTATAAGGCTTTATTTTTGGGCCTTAAATTATTGCTAGACCCCTTAATTTCTTAGGCCTAGCGTGGTTTGTCAAGACTACTTAGATTTGGTGTAAATCCAAGTCAAGCCCAATCCCTAAATCTCCTTGTGATTTAGGGCTTTTGTCATGACCATTCCAAGCCTTGTTTAAGGTGTCCTGGATTTTTTTATTGGTAGTATATGATGTAATATGCATAAATAAAATTAATATTTTTGGTGTTAAATTGACAAGATTCAGTGAAAGGTAAATGTTTCAAAGTCGGAGTGGGTAACTGAGTTAATTATTTGAAATGTCCTATAATTTTAAGGATAGTGACTAAGATTTATCTATACTAAAGATGATTTCATGAAAATCAAATTTTAGTAAAGTCATGTTAGACCTCCTTAAATCATGAGAATTTCGAGGTTGACCCAAAACTTTTCTTAGCTGTATTTTATCAAATTCAGTTGTTTTTGTGTTTTTATCATTTTTTTTGTTATTTTTGTATATTGTATAGTGTGATCTCAGGTAGAAATTCATTCATTTTAAACCCAAATTTAAAGTTTATCAGAACTTGTACTCGATTTGTCACCGACTGGGTGGGACAAAACGCGGTGTCTACAATTATTTATGGCTTACCTCCCTTGCATTTAAAAAAAAAAATCTATCATTTGAAAAATACCGATTTATGATGCCCAAAAGTAGTTCACTAGACACGTCACCATGGGATTCTAAAAATTGGAATATCCTCTAGCTTAACCCACTTTCTGTCAACTTGGGTTCCTATAAAATAATGTACTGCAAGTGGGTCTATTAGCATTACACCTCTAGTGTTAGAATCAGTCGAAAGTTTCTCAGAAGAATTTGGCAAAGTGGTAGCTACAAAAAAGTGTGTATACCTGGTTAGCTCATCGTTATGGTATTTATAAGAGGATAAAAACTTGTTTGGTAAGTCTTCCTTGATTCTCAGCCATTATTATTAAGGTGGCGACGATTTTGGCCCATCACCATCAAGGTGGCAGTTATCATGGGGGAATAGATCATGGAGTCATTATTTAAGAGAGGTAACAACTCTTTCCTTATCAAGTGGAGGTTATTTTGGTCACTTCCGAGTAAGGATAGTGATGGCTTTTTCGCCCGAGAGCTTGGACCTAACCAGGGTATAGAGGAGAAGGCCTGGTTGAGCCGACGCTTGTAGTTGGTTAATTTAGCATAGGATGCTTCCTGAGGCCGCTCCTGATCGGGATGATTATGCCGAGTGTTTAGGAGCCCATTGTAGTTTTTCTTGCTTGTCATATAGTTATGACACGTAGTACCCTTCTAGATCTTGTTGGATTTTCCCTTATCATATATCCCTTATTCTCAAGCACGCAAGGAATCCTGCCTTGAGAATACTGTATTGTTTATTTAGGGAATTGGTTTGGCCTGGTATATCTCAATACTCATGCTCAACAGGCGCCTTTGTTCGCCAGGTGTTTCTATCTCCGTGCCTTTGGCGTGTTGAGCGTTAGAGTCCCTATAATTAATTAGATGACAAGCTGGTTCAATTTTCCTAGGTGACGGTTAGGGAGGCATCAAGCAGACGCTTCTATAAAAAAGGGTTTTGGGTTTTTTCTTTCGATTATTTTGGCATTTCTTGCGAGTTAGTGTCTTCATGATTCTCCTGTGACCATTGTCTATTCTATCTTTCTTTCTCTTTAGGAAGTCTTCTACGTCATTTTTATTTCATAATTCATCTTGAGTCCCCATTTGTCTGGTCTTCTCGACATCTTTTTTTATTTCTCCTTGCCTTGTAATACCAAAGCACCCCAAGTCGACTCTTGCCTTGGAGTGGTTCAACCTCTCTGAGGGAAGTGACGATGATGAAATTAAATTATCGTTTGCGGCACCCCCTGTTGGGGGTCTTGGCTCCGACCCAAGGGTTGCGCTTTCGGGGACCCATGCTAGGTTCGTAGCTGAGCTTTCTAGTGGACCCGTCCTTAATGCTGGAGAAGAAGAGGTTGGGCCTTCAATTAGGCCTAACCTTGAGGAGGTGGCAGAGCCTAACTAGGCGCCTTGTTACCCTATCTCCAACTTTGTGGTTGACCGCATGATCTCCAGTTTCATGACATGTACAGGTACTAATCTATCCATGATGGAGTGATGCTAGTTAACCCCGATATGACGTTCTGAGCACTTTGTAATATGCTTGGGTATATATCTTTCTTTTCCAACCTCGGTGGGGCACGTTTTATTCTTCACCCTCTTATTTGTGAATTGTTTTACCAGGTGAATCTCGCACCAATCCAACTTATTCCTAATGCTTTGAGGCTAATAATGGGATTCATCATCATCTGACTTTAAATGATGTTTTTCCCACGTGCTCCCTATTCTTTCATTTTTATCAGGTCATGAGGAACACAAAGTTGTTCGATAGCTGGTACCAGTTTCGTACTCGGAGCAGGATACCAAAGCTCATAGTAGGGATCACCAAGAATAATAGGGGGTGGAAAAATAGGTGGATCATGATTAAGGGCAACTGGGAGTAGCCTATTGGAGAGAATAGACCTTACTTTGTCCCGAGACAATGATCATTACCAAATAAGCCCACCCTTCTTGGTCTTTTGTTGTGCCAGTCGTTTCTTTTGTTCTAGTCATTGTATATGATAATATCACTTTTGGTATTTTACAGTGCACCTAGGTCGTCCATAACTCAGTGTTGCCGAGCTAGCAGGCCCGTCCATCTTAGATTAGGTTCCCAAGGAAGAAAAGGATTTCGACTTTCTCAAGACCAACTCTTTCAACCTATATTTCATAGTTCCTCCTCCACCTGTGCTCCCGAGTGGCTACCACAGATTCCCTCATAGATGCCCTAGAAAACGTAATAGCCTTCGCTCGAGTACATGCATCAGAGTAATGGGCCCATGAAGGAATAGTTGTATAATACTCCTCGTAATAGCAAGTACCGGGATATATGGTATCAGACTCTTCTAGTTTCATTATTTTGTTCTGTAAAAACTCCACTATCAAGGTAGTTGTAGATAGGGTTATCCACCCGGGTTGGTGCTTCACTGCTTGGATTTCTTTCTCTATTTCCTTGCAGCTTGATCTTGGCACGATTTCAACCAGGATAGTCTTTGCCCCTTGGTGTCAAAGGCAGAGGCTAGGTTAGCCAGCGATTCCGCGTGCTTGTTCTCCTCCCTTGAGATTTGCTTGATATTAATTTTTGAGAATCCTTAAATGAGTAGTTTGACCTTGTTCAGATATGCCATCATCTTTGCTTCATTGACCACGTATTCTCCATTGACCTGATTCGCTACTAGTAGAGAATCGCAATAGAGCTCCACCTCGGTTTCTCTAAGTTCTTTCAAGATCCTTATTGAAAATATCAACTCTTCATACTCAGTTTCGTTGTTCTTCGCTTTAAAGCCATGCCGTAGGGCGTATTCCAGGATGTCTCCCTCAGGAGTGTGTATTACCTACCTATCCCCTTAGCCACTCTAGTTGGACGATCCATTTACACGTGCAATCCAAGCTTCATTAGATTACTGGTCAGGATCTTGGACATGTTCCTAGTTCGTCGGGCTTTTTCCTCGGGAAAGGTGAACTCTGAGATGAAGTCCGCTAGTGCCTACCCTTTAATGGTCATTCGTGGATAGGACTCGATATGGAATTCTTCAAGCTCAACCGACAACTGCAATAATTATTCGGAGGTCTCCGGTCGGTGTAGTATAACTCTTAGAGGTTGGTCAGTCAACACCACCATTGGGGAATCTTGGAAATAGTGTTGAAGCTTCATCACCAAGATTATTAGTGTATAAGCTATTAGTTGAACTCATGACAGTAGTAGATGCCGCTAAGTAGACGATCATTTCTTGCCCTAACTTCAGGGTGGTGAGTATTGGTGGTTCTTAAATGTAATTCTTGAGTTTATGGAAGGATTCATTGCATGCTTCGGTTCACTCCAAACTCTTGTGTCCACGTAGAGTCCTAAAGAAAAATATGCATTTATCGGATGCTCGGGATTGATTCAAGGCTGCTACCTGCCTGGTCAAGCTTTGCACTACCTTAATCGTCCTTATGCCATGTTTAGGATTGTCTTTACTTTCTCCAAGCTAGCCTTAATTCCCCTTCTAGTTACTAGATGGCCGAGGAACTTCTCAGTGCTAACCCCGAACACGCACTTGTTCGGGTTCAATTTCATCTTGTGCTTTCTTAGTAAATCGAAACATTCCTGTAGATCGGCTAGGTGGTCACTTGCCACCTTGTTCTTGACTAGCCTATCATCGATGTAGACTTCCATTATTTTTTCGAGTAGATCAACAAATATTTTATTCGCCAGATGTTGGTATGTCACTCTAGCATTTTTCGGCCCAAACAACATCACCTTGTAGCACCCTTGTCAGCCATTTTCCATTATATGGTGGATACATACTAATCTAGTTGTATCCCTGAAAGGCATCGAGCAAGCTAAGTGACTCATAAACGGAAGTAGTGTCCACGGTTATGTCGATATTTAGGAGTGTAAAGTAGTTATTTGGGCAAGCCTTATTGAAGTCGGTGAAGTCCATGCACATGCACCACTTCCTTGACTTTTTCTTGACTAGGACTACGTCTGCTAGCAAGAGGGATAAGTTTATTTCTTTAACAGTGTTCGCGTCTAGTAGCTTCTTAGTTTTTTCGTCACTTACAGTTTGTCTTTTTGGCTCAAATTTTTTATCGTTTATGTCGAATCGGTGGGTATGCTATAATAGTGTACAACCGGTGCATGGAGACACTTAGGTCTATCCCTGGTAGATCCGCATACGACCAGGTGAACACGTCATGGTTGACTTTGAGTAGCTCAATCAACTAATCTCTTCTTTTTTTTCCTAAGAGAGCTCTCCCAATCTGGATTGCTCGATCCAGGTTGGTCGGATGTATTCGAACATCCTCTAGCTCTTCGTCAGGACGGGGCCGTGGTTAGGTTGGCTACTCGACCCGGTGGTCCAGAATGTCCCCTTTCCCGAGATGCTCGATCAATTTCCCAAGAAAAAAGTCCTCATCGATATCCTTGCCCTTTGATTTCTATTTAGGAAGCCCCATATTGGCCACGAAGCACTCTCGAGTTACCTTCTAGCTCCCTCGTACTTTGTCGATCCTGTCTTGATTGGGAACTCCAATATCAGGTGGTATATTGAAGTAATGGCCTTTAAAGAATTTAAGCATAATCTTCTAATGATAGCATTGTACATCAACGAATAGTCCACTATCATGAACCGTGCATCTACAGTCGAGAGCTTTGACTCCAAAGCCAACCATAAAAGTCATCAACATGCTTCATGGACGTATATCACTTTTTCACGTCTTAATATACTCTCAAGTGCACGAGATCAAGTTTTAATATAGTGGACCTTTCGATTGGATATCGTCCTCTGGGAAACGTGTTTGATTAATTGAATACTGCGATTTGCATATTCTTATATTATCTTGACGGTTCCAGAAATGTTTGAGTTTAAATATTTAACAACTAAGTTAAACTAACAACTATTGGGTTAATTCTAATTAAATGGATTACCTAGGGATTGATTTCATTCACTTAATACATGTTTGACTTCGTTTTATTAATAATAACGGTATTTATCCTATCCGACAATCTAGGTATCTCAAACTCGCTCATTACCTCTCCCAAGTGTCAAATCCCGTATTCTCAAAACCAACACTAATACCATAACAAGCATATTAAAATTGTAATCAAATGGTAAACACAATCGAATTTAGACAAACAATCATTAAAGTAACATATATTCACTCAAACATGTATTTATATGAGTTACATCAATCCCTAGATACTATTTATCTAGTCTACCATGATCTTAACCATACATATATTAAAACAAGAAGGATTCATCATCATTTGATATAAAAAGTTAAGTTATTAAGATAGAAACAAAGGAAGAACGATCAAATCTTTAAGTAGAGTGGTCTACTGTCGCCAAAGATCGGTTCTGAAAGGATTCCTCTTCTCAAAATGTTGAATCTCCTCTTTGGGCTCTCAAAATATGCTTAAGATCATCTATCACAAGTATGAAACTGCTCTTGACAAATGGGGAAAGAAAGGGTCTAAATAGAAGGCTTCAAAATATCTAGAAAATAGATATTTTCTGCACAGAGAGACCGCCGCGGCCGTGAGCTAAGTCGGTTAGCTTCACCGCTGCGGCAGTGAACCAAAACATCAACTCTCTATACTTTCACTGCCTTGGCGGTGAATTTACTGCTGCAGCGGTGAAACAAAACCTAGGCTCTCTGGACTTTCACCGCCTCGGCAGTGAGACTGTTATAGCTCACTGAACTTTCATCGCCTCGGCAATGAGACTGTATAATTCTCCTTGCATCTCTACCACCTCAGCGGTGGATTTGCTGTCCTGAAACCTTGTTTCTTTCACAATTTTTTCATCGTTTTTTCACCGTTTTCCTTGTTTGTCACTCGATTACGTCCCTACACCTGATTTACTTAAAAACAAACAAAAACACCATAAAATATTACTAAAACACTCGAAAACTATCAAATTCGGCCTAAAAGTAGATAGGTATTTTCAACCTATCACTTTAGCTGGTCATGGTTAATCCTGATTCTACTGAATGTAATTAAGTAGAGTATCTTTACCGAGCTACCGTTGTCGACCAACACTCGCCCCACGTTGTAGTTTGTGATTTGTAGGGTGACCACTAATCCATCATCATGGGGGCATATAAACCCTACACAAATCTTTCTCAGTGAAGGTAATAGCCACTTTCCATGCGAGAGGCTTATTGGACACTTGGAATATATACTCTTCCACCGGACATTTGCCTTGCCGAGCATAAGTCTTGTGCTCGAACTTTGATAGTCCTCCAAAGATGAATCCACCATAGATCGTGTGGATGTTCCCTCGGACCTTACGTCTTTCTCTCTTTTGTCAGGGCAATGCTCACCCTAATTTCCTTCGATTGTGAACCTCTTAAGGTGACCTCTGCGAATCAGCAATTTTCTCGTTCATAAGGTTATAGTAACTGTCAGTGGTGTGAACACCGTCCTGGTAAAAGTTACACCCCATGTCTGAGTTGGTATCTTTTCTACGACTCTTTATTGGCCAAGGCCATTTGATCAACTTTATGTTCCTAGTTTCATTATGACAATTTCTAACGGGGCATTGAGGGGCGTAAAGTTGGTAAAGCACAGGGGAGATCTACTCTTTCCCATCTTTTTGTCAATACTACCCCACTCTATCTCGTTTTCCCTTTTCTTTGATTGGGAGTCATCTCCACCGAGTTTGTTGTAGTTGGGCTCTTCAGCCTTCTTTTCTTTGGCGTTCTCTTCATCTTTGACCCGGGCTTGATACACATCTTCTATAGCGATAAACTTGGTGGATAGGGCAAAAATCACGATCGAAGTCTTCGATGGGGTACGGGCGATGTCGTGCAAGAACAAACCTATCCATACCCCTGCCATCAAGGTAGCCACGACTATCCTATTATTGAGCTCCTCCATTTAGTCGGTCTCATGGAGAAATCCCTAGATGTAGGCTTCCAATATGACGTATTTCCTTTACCTTATTAACATACAACAGGTTTTTTACTCGTCACTCTGCTCACAAACTTGTGTGTTAAAGTATAAGGCTAAAAGATTCAAAAGAATCGAAATTACTTGATTTTAATACCTTGTACCATTTGCACGCCACTCCACAAGGGTCACTTGGAAGGCTTGGCACTTCGTCGAGTCTGACGCTCCGTGCAAGTTCATATGAGTGTGGTAGGTGTCAAGGTGCTCCACTGGGTCAGAATCTACCTGGTACTTCCCGATCTGAGATGGTCTCTTAAAGTTGGTCAGGACTTCTTCCGCAGCACCTGGGTAGTAAACGAAGAGGCATTCCCCTTCATTATCTTATAAATATTGGGCTTTTTTTTTTTCGATTTGCCCAAGTTATTCGTTGATGGCCTTGACCTGCTCGTGCAAGTCCTTATCAGTTTGTCAATCTAAATCACTTCATCGGTCCCTCAGTCCAGATGTTAAGGAAGCCTCCACTGAAGGCGGCGAGGCATTATGAGATGCTTCATGGGCATTTTCTTATAATTCGGGTAGAGAGAGCCTCATTTCTTCGTGAAGGTGCTCCATTCGGCCTATTCCCCGTCCGAGCAAGAGATGTCCTAGGTCCTAGTCGCAAGTACACGCTAGGGCTGGAAAAATAGGTATTTACATGATAGCACGACACGAGACCAACACGAAATTATTGGGTATAGGTTTAGCTTTTGGGGTAACGGTTCGTTATTGGGTTTGACCCGATAAACACGATAAGAAACAGGTCAAATTATTAGGTTTACCTGATAACTAGATAAGAAACACGAATAACAAGATAATAATTTATTGGGTGCTCAGGTTATACGATAATAAAGAGCTAATAGGTCACACGATAATCTAATAAATTATTTTCAAATAAAAATATACTAATAAATATTTATTAACATCACCCCAAATTTATATAATATTCTAATTTAGTCCATATTATATATATTATACTCTAACCCTAATTCAATCTTTCATGCTCTTCTTCACACACACACACACACACACACACACACAAAATTCTCATAAAAGCCGCACACACTTCTCACTCACTTCTCCAACCGAACACTGCCAGTCGTCGCCACCTGCATCAATCCACTGCAGCACCTTTCTAACCTCAAACCAAACACAGCCCCCACTTATTTATCTCTTTCAATCCCAATTCCCATATCTCTCTGATAGGTGAAATTTATCTATCTATTTCCAAACCAAATTTAGTAGTTTTTGAGTATTCTTGTAATGTTTTAATTCATTTTTATTTGTATTTATTCGTTTTTGTTTAAAGCAGGGGTTAGGAGCTAAAAAGAGCAAATCGATAGGAGAAATGGTGGGAAAACAAGCAAGAAGACCAAACAAGGCCAAAAGGGCACTGTTTCCACCGCTACAACAGTCAAAATATAGAAAACATTTTGCTTGTCCACCGCTGTAGCGGTGAAAGAACAGAATGCCACTGACTTCCTATCGTTGCAGCAGTCAATCCCACCGCTATAGCGATGAACCCCTAGTTGTAAAGTATTTTAGATATTTTTGTTCCCACTTTCCATTTCTATTCCATTCCCACCATTTTGATCATATACTTGGGACAATTTTGAGCTCAAGATCAAGACCCAAAGAGGAAAACATCAATTTGAGGAAGAGAAAACGATCTCAGAGCGGTTTTTGCAGAAGTGGAACACTACTATTCTGATAACGACTATTATCCCTTGTTTCACTCTTTGTTCTTAAACTTTGTAATTGTAAAACGATGTTATTCTCTTATTTGAATGAATATTTGGTTATGATCTTGTTTAGCTAAACGTATTTTGTCTAGGGATTGATATAGTTTATGAAAACATCGTTTGAGTAAATCGTGTTCCGTTAATGGTTGTTCTTGCCTATTCGATTGTGTTTACCGATTTTTCACTTCATTTATATGCTTGTTAAGATATTTTGAGAAATCAGGGTTTGACACTAGGGAGAGGTAACCCCGAATTCGGATTAGGGTTTAAATATAATGCGATGGTCTAATGACCCGGGAGGGTATTAGAAAGTTTGCAATCCGTAAAGTTGGGGCAAGACTCATATGACCAAGTGTGGTATAGACGCTCGAGAGGGACTTCGGTATTGACGCGAAGTCACATATTCATTCACTTTACACTCGAGAGAGGTAGTGAGTGAGTTTTTGATACCTAGATTGTCGGATAGTTGAATACCGTTAATGTAAACTAGATTGGATCAAACATATGTAAGTGAACGAAGTTAATCCCTGGATAATCTATTCCCATATAATATATTTAGTATTATAGTTTAATTAATTGTTAATTTAGTATAGTATATGTTTAAAACAAAAACTCAATTTTTATCGCCTAAATAAAATTTGGTTATGATAATCGCAGTACTTAATGACAATTTAATTCAATCCCTGTGGATAGGACAACTCTTCTCATTCACTATTCTATAAAACTTGACCCGTACACTTGCGGTGAAAGTAGCGACGTAATATTTCGCTACTACTCTCCCACTTCTCTCCCCAAGTGATTACAACAATGAGGGGCTAAGAATATGTGATTTTTCTATTTATCAATGATTTTTTTTCCATTGTATTGATGATTTTTTTTTTTTGTTGAAGTTGTATAATTTTTTTATGTTTGTTCTTTTATAAGTTGTGTTAAATGTTAAGAGACCTTTAATGTGTAATGAGGTAAACAAATCTTTATTGTACTGTGTTAGTAATTCGTGTTATCTAGTAATACTGTAAATTATCGTGTCATGTCAACCCAATAAATTTCATATTATTGTGTAACATGATAAACTATTGTGTCGTGTCATATCAACCTGATAAATTTTGTGACATGTTTGTGTTCAGGTTCTGTGACACAATATCTTATCATGTAGTGTTCGTGTTTTGTGTTATCATGTTCGTGTCTGACCATGGCACGACATGAAACACGACCTGATGACAAGATTTGTCAATCCTAGTGCACACTAAGGGTCTTCTCGGATCGTGGAGCTTCAGGACCTCGTCAGTTGGTCTAACTTTCCCAACGCAACTCATTTTTTTTATTTCGTATCATCTCCAATTATCTGTTGAGATTACGTTGTGCCTAGCAACGTTCCTCCTCTTATCGTTGTTTGCGCCGAATTTTCTACCCTTCATCCACAATAAGTTGTGCCTCACTGATAGGTGGTACGTACCCTTGAGGTTCGAGAGGTGGCAGAGGCAGTTAACTATAATCAGCTTGTCCAATCAAATGCCAGATAGTTTGGGAGAGATCTCAGAATTTTCTCATTACTTCCACGGGGAGTGTAAGTGACTCTCCTTACAGACCAGCTTCATGAGCAGCCATATGGATTTGTTATCTCTCACTTTTTTTTTCATTGCTCATAATTCCAGATCTCAGGGTAACCATTAACATAGTTTATGAAATTTGGGAGAAGAACTGCTTGTCATTCCCACAGATAGTGTCAATCTGATGATATCAAAAAGTGGTTCATCGGACATGTCACCTCGGGATTCAAAAGATTGGAATATTCTCTATCTTAGCTCACTTTCCCATAGCATAGGTTCCTCTAAAATAATACACCGCAGATAGGCCTACCAGCTTTGCATCTTCAATGTGAGAATCAATCAAAAGTTTGTCAGCAGAATTTGGTTGAGTGGTAACTAGGAAAAAGTGTACATACCTGGTTAGCTCACAGTTCTAGTAGTTATAAGATAACGAAGACTTATTTGGCAAGTCTTTCATAATTATTAGCCCGTTATTATTAAGGTGGCGATGATTTTGGCCCATCACTATTAAGGTGGCAGTGATCGTATGGGTATAGATCATGGAGCCTTACTCAAGGAACATAATAACTCTTTCCTTGTTAAGTGGATGTCATTTTGGTCACTCCCGAGTAGGGATAGTAATGGCTCTTTTACCCAGTGGCTTGGCCTTAACCGGGTATAGATGAGAAAGCCTGGCCAAGCCGATGCTTGTAGTCGGTTAATTCAAGGCAAGGTGCTTCCTAAGGCGATTCTTGGTCGGGATGATCATATCAATCTGCTAGGAGTCCAATGTAGGTTCTCGTGTTTTTCACATGGCACCCTTATGGACCTTATCGGATTTCCCCTCATCACCGATCATCTCATTTGATAATTTTTTTTGTAAAAATATATAAATACTCTTATCTTATTTTTTTTTTAAAAAACATATAATTTTTTGTTGTTTTATTTTATAAAAAATTCATTAATAGCCTAATTTAAAAAAACAAAATTACCCTTAATTTATTAAACAATTACATTTACCCTCCACTGCCCCCGCCCACGGCTACTAGTGGGTTGTTTGTTTTAGGTCCGATTCACTCCACATGAACGCTATTTTGTTTGTTTTTCAAAAACCTACAAAATCATATAAAATAATTCAGTTTTTGATATTGTTAAGTGATCAAATGATTCATTTTGGTTTCTTTGATTTTTGTTAGATTTTTTTTCGGATAGTTGTGGTTTACTCGTTTTGGATCCAATTAGCCCAAACTCAATGCCATTTTGTTCTATTTTCAAAAACCAATAAAACAATATAAAATAAATTAATTTGTTTATATTGTTAAGAGATTAAACAATTCATTTCGGTTTATTCGGTTTTTGTCCGACTGTCCGTAGTTTACTCGTTTTTAATTCGATTTGTCCCATCTTAACGCCATTTTGCTCCACTTTTATAAACATATATAAATAATTAAAATAACTCTATTTATAATTGATGAGGTATTTTGGAGCACCGCTGAGTCAGTACTTGGGTCCCAGTCACGCGCTCGTCCACGTAGTGATAAAGACGCAGTCCGAAATTTGAGCACTACGCTGGAACATACGCCAACCTCAGATCCACCCTGGAATCTCATTTACGCCCAAGGTAGAGCAAGGTACCCCACAGGGATGTGTTGCCCTGAGCTTTGCGCCGTGCCCCAGGTGGCCAACTTCTAGGGCTTAGTCGTTCACCTCAATCGGCTCCCCATTTCAACTCATTTCTCCTCTAAAACTCCACGGATCTCCACTCTTCTCTACTAGGTTACCACCACAGGCCTAACAAAGGCCCACAGGCTTTTCTAAATAGGCCTAAAAGCCCAAGCCTAACGATTATTTCCTAAACGCCCCGGATTATCAGCTAAACATAGTGTTTCGACTAATTAACTGTGTTTAGGACTGACTAATCATATCCCACGCCTATATATATTGGGGGATATGCAAGCCCGAGGTACGTTTTATTAGTGCGAGTACTTCGAATTCATTTGTTTACTTGATGTATTTCTGTACATCTTTTCTTTGATCTCTTATTCTCACGTCGGAGGGGTTTTGCTAAGACAAATCCTACCCCAATCCTTCGGTAGGTACCACTCCCCGAGGAGTAGGACTCTGGACACAACAAGTCAGGTCTCCCAAATTCCAGCACCACTCGTGTGAAGAATTTTTAACCGACGATTTCACCTCAGCAAGAGAACCCACCTGTCATCTGACTGGATCATACTCGAGGAATGTATCATTTTTATACACCAACAGTTTGGCGTTGTCTATGAGAACTATGTAAAAAGCCTTTTCCTGATCATTACTCTCTGCTCAGTTAAGCCTAGATTGTAAGGTCTGGTCGGACAGACGGACCTAGAACAGAAGAAAAAAAAGATATGTCAAGAACCCCAAGTACATACCCCCTAGCTCCTACCAATGAGGATAATAGGCCCTCCAGGACCAGGCAAGACTGTCCGCTCTGTCACCTGGGGCTACAGGACAAACCTTAAGAGCCATGTAGACATCTTGGGTTGATCTCCTTGAACACTAAATGCGTGAGTTAAAGTCGTGTGTTTAGCTTTTCCTTGCATGCCTATCGCAGCCCCCTATTCAAGGGGACCAGTTCTCCAGACTGTAGCGCCAAAGGAGTAACCTCAAGACTGCGATTTTCTCATGACCACTTTGAATGGGCATATGCCCGAGGGTCGCCCTCTACCTCACAACCCAGAAATTGCGAGACAGTAGAAGGCCCCCCCAACAATGCTAAGATCTCCACCTCCTCTGCCGTGCGAATTTGTTCCAAGGGACCTATCGGTGTCCCTTAATGGTCAGGCTCTTCATCGACTAGCCAGGTCCAATCGTGGGGGCCAGCATGAATGTGAAATTGGTTTCTACTCACCTCTATGCCATCATATTACAACCCGAGTTGTGAGCAATCATGTACAAGAGAGCCCCGAGTAGGGGGGCTGTAGAACACAGCCTGGCTAACATGGAAGCCCACCTCCAGGAGGTACAAGGAGATTAGATAGGACCAGGTGTTATTGTGGAGGTGAGGTCTCATTTTGTCGAGAAAGTTCTGAAAGAAATAGCATTAAGGCACTTCACTCAACCTCAGATGAATCCGTATGATGGGACATCAGATCCCGTTAACCACCTGTCCATGTTCAAGTCTCATATGGACATGCAAGTGGCCTTTATAGCTCTACGGTATAGAGCCTTTCCGATCACTTTCACAAGTGCAACGAGGTCCTAGTTCCAGGGTCTAAGGCCAACATCCATCTCCACCTTCAAGGAGCTCAAGTAGTTGTTTCTGACTCATTTCAGCTGCTCCTAACGGAGGTTGAAAAATAGGGCTTACATCCTCACTCTTCAACATGAGCCCACTGAATCTTTGGGAGACTACGTTGAATGCTTTAATCGAGAAGTAAATGCAAGCGACGACCTCCTTGAGGGTGTAGCACTGAATGCCTTTGTTAATGGGCTCCAACATCAAAGGTTGTCCTATGACCTCTGCTCCAACCCTGCTCCCACTTTCGATCAAGCTTTGGATCACAGGACTTGGTTCCACAGTGTTGATCTATGTGTTGCAGCTAGAAGAGAGATGGAAGAGGTAAACAAGCAGAAGGGACCGAGAAATGGAGGTTCTAATCAAGCCCAAGGCTCAAGAAGATTACAAACTGAAATGAGGTACAAACCTCTGCCCGGAAACAAGATGCTACTTCCTCTTCCAAGGCGTCACCAACCAGAGTTCACTTCGCTCACGACCTCGGTGGCAGCCATCTTCACAGAAAACTCGGGGTAGGACTTATTCCCTCTTATTTTTCCCTTGAGAGAAAAGCCAATCAGCATGTCGATGACCAAGTACTGTAAGTTCCACCAAGACCGAGACCACTCCACAAAGAACTGCTTCCAGTTCCAACAGGAGATTGAAGCTCTCATCTGAAGAGGCTATCTTGGGAACTATATCTGAAAAATAAATAAGGAGCAACCTGATGAGGATGAACTACAGGGAGAACCTCGGGCCCAGAGAAGAAGGAGAAACCGTAACCATCCAACACCCCGGGAGGCTGAGGCCGGGGGTGATCACCATTGCGTGGATGGTGAAATCAATATCATCCATGGAGAATTCAGCTCCGAGGACATACAGAGTCATCAGGGTCACATGTTCGGGCACATACGATCTTGAAACGGAAGAGAATGTGTCGCTCAGGCACCCACAGAACGATGACTAGCTGAAGTGTAGCTTTAGTAGGGATGATCCATTTTTGTGAACAACTTCCAGTTTGTACAAAGTGTTGTAGTTTTTCCTGTCAAAATAAAGAATGTGTTTTGTGCAGTGTGCCATGTGTTCTCTCCGATAAATAGTATTCTGACCCCCTGAATCGCGGATGATTCTCCATATCAAAATCGCAACTCTTGGCATCGCGAATGATTCTTCTCAATGGTATTCTGACCCCCTGAGTCGCATCTCGGCTCTCGACGTTGCGAATGATTCTCCACGATTACATTCCAACCCCCTAAGTCAGATTTTAACTCCCAGTGTCGCTAGTGATTCTCTACGGTTGCATTCCGACCCCCTACATCGCGAATGATTCTCCTCAGTGGCACTCTGACCCTTGAGTCATGGGTGATTTTCCATATCAACATCCTGACTCCCGGCGTTGCGAGTGACTCTCCACAAGCCTCATCTTGGTGCTCAGTGTCGAAGGGGACACCCAAACCCTCTACGGAAGTCAATAGTTTGTACCAAGGGAAATGCCAAGGTTATCCACCAAGGGCGGGGCATTAATCGAGTCTGAGGGTCTGCAACTAAGTACCTCTCCCCACCAGTTGACTTTAAGTCTGGCGTTCCAAAGAGGAAGGTGCTCCTGTATGGACTAAATAGAGATAATCGAAAACGACTCTTGAATGAGCTTGACTACAGAGAACACCCCAAAAACTGGCCACAAAGAACCAATCTCCGCGTTACACCATTGCGGATCAAGAGGACCAAGCACCCTAGGAAACATTTATCCTAAGTTACGACACGATTTCCTCACAACCAACTCGTGTCCCGGACTGGGGGGCAAGTAGTCCATGGTCCTGGGTAAAGACAAAAAGTTTTTTCAAGAACTTTTTAAAATGTTACAACTCTAAAAATAAAACCAAGCAAAAAGCGACTTGGCAAAAATGTCAGGAGGAAGTAGTAGACTCAGAAGTACCCCTGGACATGCCGCTCAAAAGATTACACGCCCTCGCGTAGAAAAACAGGAATAAGTAAAAAGAGTCTAGAAAATCCTCAGTGCTGAAAAAGCAATGGTCCAAAGCTCAGTCCTTCCCAACCTCGTCCTAAGGTGCGTCTGTACAAGGAGAGGTAACATCAACCTAACCCTCCTCAGGGGCTCCCTCGTCAACATCGTCACCCCCGACATTTCATTAGACGACGCCCTTGTGTGTGGCACTGTCCTTCATCTTTGAAAACGTTATCCCCATAGGGACAACGAAGAGATAAGAATGCAGGCAATGGATAGTCGTCATGGTGGTCCTTCCCAAAAGCTCCGTCTAAGGGTTCACCATCACTACTCTCCGACTGGCACCACCTTGCCGTGCTCTTCCTAGCTAACATGGTCTAGATGGAGACTGGCACCGCCCTGCCATACTACTCCTAGACGACATGATCTAGATGGTAATGGACACCGCCCTGCCACGCTACGCCTAGCCAGTAAGGACCAAGTGGTGGCCCTTCTCTCGAAATAGGCCGTCCAGGAGCGTCGTCCAAAAGTTTTGCCTTATTTTTACTGGTTGGAATCATCTTATCCTACGCCCACCATCTTGACATGCTACCTATGGCCATCAGGGAACAGATGGGGGCTTTCTCCAAATGTGTCAAAAGAATTCCAAGCGATCAGTGCCTTAACGTGTTGAACACGTTCTCTCCTCAGGCCTTACCGATTAAGAGGGTAGTAACGGAGAATACCGTGTGCCAAAAAAATTCTAAATGTCCAATTTCTCCCCTAAAAAAATTCATGGGTGCAAAATAACCCTGAAGCTCCAACAATTTTAAAAAATTCCCAAGTATTTGAAATGTGCCCAGCAAGGCTCAAAGGTGTAAGGTGTTAGCCTCCTCTCTCCATAGAAAAAACAAAAATGCAAGTCGCAAAAATCGCCATCCAAAGGGGCAGCATGGCGCGGGCCCAAAAACGGGGCTAGCGCTATTGGCCCCATAAGGGACAAGAGTAGCTTTGGCCCCTCAAAGGGGCAGCAGGTGCTGGGCCCTTAAGGGGCCATGTGTTGGCCCATCTGGACCGCCCCCTGGTCAGTTGGCCAATCGTCGTGGGTGTCGATTGCCCTCCCAGGGCAAGCTCTAATTTTTTTCATCACAGTAAAGGCCAGTCCGTACTTAGGGCTTATTCACGGTAAACGGGTGTTGCCCAGAAAATTGAAAAAATTCAAGGTCGCTCTACCGTGCTACCTTACCCCGGACCCCGACCGTATAGGAGCCTATTTCAAATTAGCTCCTCTAAAAAAGTTCAAGCATGGGAAAAACGCTGCCCTAAAAATAAAAGAAATTTGGGGTCGCCCTGTCGTGTTACCTGACCCCGGTCCCTGACCATATGAAGGCCTATTTCGAATAAGCTCCTCAGGAAAAAAAACTATGGAAAAAATATCGATCAGAGGTGTTTCTCACTTTTCGGGTCCCCAGGACATCCGTTTCAAGCAGAGATTGATATCCCTGACTGTCTCGCATCCCACACCGCACAGGGCTAGGGGCAACTGATGAAAATATTTTTTAGCACTACCGAGTCAATACTTGGGACCTAGCCACGTGTCCATCATCATAGTGACATGGATGTACTCCAAAATTTGAGCGCCACGCCTGAACATACGCTGAACTTGGCTCCTCTCTTGAATCTTATTTGCACCAAGGGCGGAGCAAGGTGCCCCGTAGGGACGTGCCGCCCTAAGCTCTGCGTCGTGCCCCAGGCAGCCAACTTCTGGGGCTCAGCCAATCACCTCGACTGACTCTCCTTTCCAGTTTGTTTCTCCTCCAAGACTTCACGGATCTCCACTCTCTTCCACCAGGTTACCACCACGGGCCTAACAAAGGCTAGTGGGCTTTGCCAAATAGGCCCAAAAGCCCAAGCCTAGTGATCATCTCCTAAACACCCCGGATTATCAGTTAAACACAGGGTTTCGACTAATTAACCATGTTTAGGCCCGACCAATCATCTTCAACGCCTATATATATCAGGAAATATGCAAGCCCGAGGTACACTTTATTACGCACATGCATTGAATTCACTTGCTTACTTAACGCATTACTATACATTTTATCTCTTAGCCTTGATTACCACGTCGGAAGGGCTTCACCGGGTCAAATCCCGATCTGAGCCATCTGCAGGTACTACTCATTGAGGAGCAGGACTCTGTGCACAGCAGGTCAGTCCCCCCAGGACCCAGCACACCTCACATGAAGAATTTTCAATCGACGACTCCACCTCAACAAAAGGACCCACTTGCCATCCAATAAGACCATACTCGAGATGTGTACCATTTTTATACACCAACAATAATAATTTACATTATTCAAACGATTAACAAACCTAAGTTTAGGGGTATAAAATCACACAAAATGAGGTGCGATCAGCAACTATTAGTTTTTCAACGAATTTATTTCTCTCAATATCTTTGAATTTATCTACTATTTCGTTAAGCTCCTTTTGAGCCTTTTTCAGTGATCGCTCTAACGAACTAAAATTCACCTGTAGATCAAAATTCTTCTTATGCATAAATTTAAGATCATTCTTAAGAGAATTCAACAATTATTTTCAATAGAATAGATTTTTAAATGAGCTCTATCAAACTCACATCTTGCATTATCCAATTTAATGTTTAATGCCCCATTTAAAATTTCAAGATTTTTTCTTTTAAAGTCACTTTGTTGAAAATCATAAATATTATTTTTCAAAGTTACATTATTTTCTTCAGGAGAATCAATTTTTTCAAGTAACTTACCAATTGCAGATAAAGCATTTAAAAACTCAGAAATTTCAAAATACTTGTCCAAATTCTTCTTTCTAAGAGCTTTAGTGGTACTAAACCTTTTAGTTTCAAGAATCGCAATTTTTTGCTAGAGTTTCAAATTTTCTCTTCCAAAAACATAAGTATGGACACTCAGCATCTTAATAGCCTTATCTGCACCCCATTATCATAATTTCTATTATTCTCACTAACGAAACCCTGATTATCAGAGCAAGCAAGAAATTCACTAATAGCATCAAGACATGTAGAAGATACACATACAATATTATTATCAGTGTAATCCATGTAATCGTGTTAGCTAGGTTGTTAAACCTATCAAGCTAAAATCAGTTCTGGTACCAATTGTTGGCCTAAAGAGATACCCAAGAACGAGGTTGAATTGGGTAGTTATAAATTTTTTAAAAATTAAGTCCTTTAAAGACAAATAATTAATTTTCCTAAATCAATCATTATCTTGATACGTAGGGGAAATGTGTTTAAAACTAAGTGCATACCCAAACACAAGATATGAAATGAAGCAATGCAGCATACAAGAATATATCATGGTTCGACATGCTACTCTTACGAACGTCTAGTTCCCCGAGCTCTATGGACATTCGCAATCCACTAAACCCCTTGATTCCTTTACCAGGTCGAAATCAAACCTTTACAATTCTTAATTCTTTTTAGAGAGTCAGAATCAACCTTTACAATACCCTAATTCTTTTCGCAGGTTAAGAATCAACCTAACACTTTCTCACTTATCTTTTTCATACGGTCAGGACGAACCTTTACAATTCACTCTTTAATTCAATTACAAGCCAAAACAAAGCCTAGTTCTTTTCTAGGGAAAAAACTAACCTAACATTTTTAACAGGATAAAGATCAAACCTTTATTTTTTCCACAGGAAAAATATCGAAGCCTAGCTACCTTGACTAGACACCGTACCAAACGTGTCTAATCCTCTCAAATTCACAAATACAAAAAATATAAGTTTCTTCCCATAAGGAGCTTCTACCACCTCAATACAAATATACTCAATTAATAGCCCGAATAATTATTACGTGATAAATACAATGTGAGGCAAATAAAATCATATTAATAAATAAAGTGGGTAGCACAAATTAAGCACGTAATCAAATAATCAAGTAAAAAACCGTTTAAAATATTTTCAGGATTTTAAATTCAAAAACGATTTTCTAACAATTCTAAACCAAGCAATCAATATTAATATAACTTTAAAGCAAATAATAAAGTTAGGATAAATTGCAACGGGAAAACACCAAAGACAATGATAATATCGTAATTAGAACTCAAATCGGTGATGCCAAACAGCAAGTGCTTTAAATCAAGAACTTGAATAGAATCTCTCATAGAAATCTTAGCAAAAATATCACTCTTATAAAAGCTCAAACTGATGTTCTTGATGTACTTGATTCAATTCCTGCAGGTCTCTATGATTTGACCTAGAACGAGCCCTCCAACGGCTATTTTTTCAAAGAAATATTATTAAATGACATACTAAGGTCTAACATATCCTATCAATTTAACCGAGTTTCATTTAAGAAAACTCTTCGAAATACGCATTTAGGTCCACAAAACATTTCTTAATTTAAAACCATAAGAATAGGAAGTATTAAATCATTTAAATTAAGAGAATCTCAAAATATATAGACCATATCTATAGGGATCACATAATAGGTTGTTCATATTTGAATTACATTTAAATCTCCTAAATCCCTCTCTTAGAATCATAAAAAATTTAAAAAATTTACCAAGAAACCAAATCAGCTGAAATACTAACTAAGACAGTCGGTTGACTGACCATAGCCATTCAGTTGACCGCTCTTTGCCAAGGCTGAAATAGCCGTCGGCTTTACTCCCAGATAGTTGACCAACCCACCCAGTCGGTTAATCGATTGGATCAGTGTCTTTCCCAATTCCTTCAATTCAGACACTGTTTCATTTGGTTGACCAACCCTTCTAATTCAGTTGACCTAATTGATCAGTGTGCACACTTCCCTACCCATTTCAGCCACTGTTTCAAATGGTTGACCGATTGGATTAGTAAAACTCTATTTTAACTCTTAAAACTCGATGTTTTAATAAATCGACCGATTTTCTCAGTTGACCGAATTGACCCGAAAAGATAAGTTTTTATACTTTAAAACACATTTTTCAATTAGGTCAATTATCAAAACCATTTCACATAAGGAGCACATATAATATCTCATTTTAGGATCTTATCACTTCTTATAATGAGACTCATGGAATTAACTCATTTTAAGTGTCATGCGTGATCCTAATTCGGGTTGCATTAAGAGTATATAAGTAAAAAAGTTCTTTTCTCCTATTTTTCTTAGCGTCTTCAAAACTTTTCATATCTTCAATATGTCCAGTTTGCACCCTTTATGTTTTCTCCAACAATTCTTCTTCTTAATCAAACACATGGAACTATAAATCTGAAATACTCAATCAAATCATTAGTTCCACCAAAAACATCAATACTTAATTGTTCATCAAAACCTTGGGTTCAATAACAATGATCAAAGGCTTCGAGGATATAGACAATCTAAGAAAAATTATGTACCCTAGTCAATCATTCGTATAAATGAGAAACCAATCAAAGTCATCCCCAAGGACATATTAATTACATGTAAAACACAATTTATTGTCGCAATTCCTGTGTATATGTCCAAATGTGTGTGTATTTACCCTCAGCATATGAAATATTTTCATTTTTTCTTCTACATCAGCAAACTCACCCTCTAGCTCCATAGTATAGATAGATTCAAAATGAATTAATTTTTCTACACAAACTATTATATTTAACTTATAGATATTAAATTCAAGATTCAAACCGATCTAAGTATGATAGAAGTGTACACGATTTACAAGATAATCCATTTAACAATTGTGTTACCTAAATCTGATTTTAACACAATGAAGCACATAATCAAATATCCCAGATAAATCAAATCATTTTAGCTCATTGTAAAATTAATTTTCATGATAAAGATCAATGGGTTTTCAGAAAATGATTTTTTCAGAATCAAGTTTTATTTTCAAATTTAGTCAAAACATATTTCTAGGTAAAGCACAAACTAGATCATTACTTTAAATCACAGAGAGAATATAATAATTATGAACAATCTCACCGAATGTCCATTAGAATGTCTGATTCAAACCAAAAAATTCTAGTGTCACAAATTAGCTTCAACAAGTTTTTGCCGCAAAAAAAAAACTATCACAGATTTCTCAAAAGAGTTCTCAAGATTTTCATTAATTTTTAAGCTCTTCTCATTTTCTCTATGAATATTTGAATATCCATATTTTCCTTTATAAAAATGTGATTACTTTTATCTCAAAATTAGTATTTTTAAAGCCAAAACACAGCTTAAAATAAGCTGATTTTCAAAATAACTCCAACGGCAAGTTTGGACCAGATATCTCCTGATTCTAGCCTTTAAACCCTAACCCTTTTGACCCTACCAATTTCAACAAATTTAACTACAAATCTAACCACATTAAGGTCTGGATTCAAGTCAAAAATTAATTCAAATGACTAGCCAAAAATATATTTCAAGAATATTTTACCCAACAAATAAGGAAATCAGAAACCTTAGGGACCAATATAATTTATTTTTTTATAAATACCTAATTTTTCCAAAAATATTTCCCATGAAAATCTCTTTAAACATACTTATAATAAATCATTATCTTCTCAAAATATTTAAAAATAATTAACATTAATAATGAGGAAAAAATATCAAATAATTTGAAAATTTAGACCATATCAATCAATTGTCCAGCCATTTCAACCGATTATTTTGATCTTTCCACCGAATGTTCTGGGAACCTAATTCAATCAGCCGGTCAAATCACCAAAGTAGTCAACCGAATCATCTAATATTTCAAAACATCTAGAACCTGAATCCATCAGTTGATTGAATCATCTAGTTAGTCGATTATTGTAGTCTATTTTAAAAGAAAAACTCTGAGAACTAGTATCAATAAGTCAATTGGTTCATTGGATCAGTTGACCGTTCTTATCCTTTTTAAATATATTTCGGTCCCTACATCAGTTAATCGACCGAATCACTCATTCAATTGACTCATTGAATCTATTTCTTAAAAATTCAAATTTCGATTAAGACTAGTTGACTAAATTTTGAAATCAGATGACCACTTTGGATAATTTAACCCTTAACTCATGCAAGAATGGTTCAAGGCATATGTAATCATATTGGCAAGCACTCTAAACACTTAATCACCCACATATAAAGCAGTTAATCAAATGTTGAAGTGCAACACCTAATCCTAATCGAGTTTATATGAATTTGAACAATAAATGTGTTGTTTAACAAAAAAATTGTCTCTTCAAACTTCTTCATCATGTCACTAAACTTGCATCATCTTGATTATTCGTGTCTTCTTTCAATACTCAGATTTGACATACAACCCTCTTGGTCCATCGTAAATCTGACTAATATCTCTTTAATACTGTTAGCACATCTCAAACAAGAAATTAGTCAAAACAAACATTCAATTTAATTGGTTCATCTAAAACATCAAATCAGGGTTTGAATAATTCAGTGTTAACAAGTTGGTTCAAGATTATCGATGCTCCAAGTCTGGATTTGATTGGTGACATATTATAGTCTATATAAATCTCGTGTTTCTTAAAATTCTTTTTCTAGGATTTCTAGAGTTCTTCCTTGAATTGATCTTAAATTTTCTTGGCTAATTGTTTTTATTACAACTCCAAAATTTAACAGTGATGGTATAGATTTAAGGGTTGGTTTAGTAAACCTTAAGTGCATAATCACTTCTTTATCTACGTAGGTTGATTTATTTATCTGTTTCGCTTTCTTACGCTTTCAATAATCAGGAAATTGGATAATATTCTAGTCTTGCATGATATTTTTTGGTCTTATAGTACTATTGTGGCGTACAATTTGAATGAATGTTGTTTTTCTTCCTATTTGTAGTTATTTAGAATCTGCACATTTACTGCCCATCAACATAGAGATTAAATCTTCCCTCTTCATAGATAAGATTATTCATTTTTACTTAAGTTTAAGTAGGTAATGGGCTTATTTTATTTTTGTTGTAATATTGGGCATACTGTTAAAGTAAACAACTAGCTTGTCTAAGTCTACTTGGATTGCTCTTAACAAACTTTGTTCAAAATCTTCTACTCAACCGTCTTGTTCCATTGATACAACAGATTCTCCCATTCCCTCTCTTCCTAGAAGTTTTTACGTAACATATATAGCTCCTATATGCACATATTATATGTTTCTATCCTTTAGTAGTTGTCATTTGATCATAAGTATTATTCAACTATTTCCTGAGTTGCAAAAGTCGTTATGTCTGCCTTTGAAGTCATGCACATTGTGAAAAAGTTTAAACTTACCCATGTAAATTTGTTTGAATTCAAACTCAAGAGATCTAAAGTTATTAGCATTCTCTGTTATTTGTTTATACTAATATTTTTCTGTGTTCTATTATTAAAATTTTTAATTGTCTTTCCTTTCCTTATAAACCATTCTAACACTTAATGATTTGTTAAGTAACCTAAAATCTTCAATTTTCGGGGTTAAACTATTTCTCTCATCTTAAGCGATTGTTTTTTCGTTTTTCCACCATTTTCATCTTCAGTTTTTTTTTTTCTTTTTGTGGTTATACACAAAGCTTTGTACAACCTTTTGGAGGTCAGTATGAACTTCATTTGGTCGAATTTATTGTGACAAATTTAATTCTAAAAAAAAAAATCTTCTAAATATTTTATTTGAAATAAATTTTCTTCATTTAGAACTTTTAATATTTCTAAAATTTGTTTTAAATCATTTTAAATCTTTTCTTATGTCAGAATGTGCTTTAAATTTTTGAATAATAGCACTCATTTACTTAGATAAATTATCTAAGTTTTATAAAATTAAAAAAAAAAAAAACTTTATATCTTTGACACTTTGTAATATGAAAGAAATTTCAATACTCATGGAATAATAGTCATTGGTTTACCCCAAAAAATGGTCAGGATTCTGATACCAGTATTAAGGATATTTGTTGCCACCAAACACTCAAATAAAAACTACAGTGATTAAAAAAATTCAAAAATGTAAGGATGACAAATACAATAATAAATGGGTTAAATTGTTGAAAACTTAAACGAATGTAACTAATGTAATTTATTGTCTTTTAATTCACTTTGAGAGCATGTTCTTTTTGTTGAAGTCTTGTTTTCACAATTACTAGGGATAGACACATGCCTATTAAAAGTTTTATATTAATTTTTTTTTTATCATGCACGAAATATTATATAGATATATCAAATAAAAAAAATAATAGACATAAATTTTAAGCTCATAATTCATTTTTAATAGTTTTAGACTTCTAATATCACCTCAAATTTATTTTTTATTTTTATATGTTAATAGTGTATCTAGTTCTAGTAAACATCATCATTTGTAAATATGCCCTTTAATTATAAATTGGAACCTGAAGAACCAAAAGAATAGAGCGAAAAGAAATTTAAATTCAATGTTTAGTTCTTTCTCTTTTAGATTAAATTGTTTATCTTTTTAGTGCCTTTATTTAAAAAAAAAAAAAACACTTTGATTTTTGGTTTCAACTACATCTACTTCACTTAAACAAGTTCATGGTAGTAGTTTAGTTTTAAAACTTTTGTTTCTCTTCTCAAAAAACTTGGAACGGAAACCTAACTAGGAAAAAAATGTCGTATTTGTTTCATTTTAAGACTTTTAGAATAATTTATTGAAAATTATTCTTGAACTAATTTCGATTTGAGATTTTTTTTGTTTTTTTGTTGTTGAACTGATTATGTTCTTAGATTTATTCAAAAAAAGACTTTGATATTTTTTCTATTTATTTTTTTGCGATTTTTTTTTTTGTTGTTGTTAAACTGATTTATGTTTCAGCTTCTGATTTCTTCTCAAAATAGCAACAAAAGAAAAAATTCAAAGTTTTTTTTTGTTGAACTGATTTATGTTTCAATTTATGATTTCTTCCAAAAATCCTTTGATTTTTTTTCTTTTGTTGTTGTTTTTGATTGTTGTTATTTTTTATTTTTATTTTTGCTATTGTTGATTTCTTTTAGTCATAGCCTGCACCGACTCTTCCCGTTCAGTCACTCCCCACTCCTCATATTAGAATTTTTTTTATTCGGTCATCGAATTTTAGATTTTTATTTTAATTGAAGCCTAATTTTTTGGTTTCTTGTTTCTGTTGAATCCAAAGTTTTGATGAACAATTAAGTATTGATGTATTTGACGCAACTAATGGTTTTATCGAGTGTTTCAGATTTAAGATTTCATACATTTGACTAAGAAAAATATTTGATGAAGAAAACATAAAGGGTGCAAAATAGACATGACAAAGATGTGAAGAGTTTTGAAGACGTTGAAGAAAACTAGGTGAAAACAACTCTTTACTTTTATACTCTTAATGCAACCCGAATTAGGATCACACACGACACTTAAAATAAGTTAATTCTATTTATGTCATGATAATAAAATGATAAGTTTAAGATCCTAAAATGAGATATTGTATGTATTCCTTTTGTAAAATGAATTTGATAATTTACCTAATTGGAAAATATGTTTTAAAGTATAAAAAGTTAAGTTTTCGGGTGAATTCGATCAACCGAGAAACGCAATTTTTTATCCTGAGATTTTGATGGACAATTAAACGTTGATGTTTTTTGTGGGACTAACGATTTGTTTAAGTGTTTCAGTTTATTAGTTCCAATGATGAAGATATGAAGACAAGTAATGAATGCATGCTAAAGAGACTGACAAAGACAATGGACATTAAGGGACCGAAGATTTTGAAGAATCTAAGGAAAAATAACTCAGGTTAATTTTTACTCTTAATGTGTCCCGATTAGGATCACACAGGACACAATTTTTTTTTAAATTTATGTGTGTTTTGATAGGATCCTTATTAGTGAAATTATCCGTTCCTATGTGTAATTGAAAAAGAAATATTGATAATTAATTGAAATTGAAATTGAATTTAAGAATTTAGTGGAGCTAATTGAGAAGAGAAATCAGTTAAAGGGGCGAAAACGTCAATGAGAATGAATTAAAAACGAGTTTAGAAAAGTGATCCAGCATCCATAAGTCGACAGGTAAGTCGACTGGAACAAAGAAGGAAAACTTTTTGTATCTCTCGATCGATAGGTAGATCGACCTGTGATTGAATATAAACTCTCTGAATCTATAAGTCGATAGGGCGATCGACTGATGGGCGAAAGAATTTTGGCTTAGCCAGTATCCTGAATCGAACGGTCAACAGACGAACCTTAGTCGGTCTACTGATATGTCTGTTTTAGATTCTGTGCAATTTCGGGATTTGATCCAAAACTAGCCGTTAACTAGCCGTTTTTGGCTTACCTGATTGAGATATTCTAGGAATCTATATTTAATTGAGATATGATCTATATATTTTATTATCCCTATTAATTTGGTGTATTTAATTAAATGTTCTTTTAATTAAAATGTTTTAACACTTTCTATTTTGATGAATTTCGATTTTAAAAATGTTTTAAGAACCAAAATGAAATTTCCCAAGAATATTTTTAAATGAAAAAGATTTATTTTGATTATATATGATGTATGGGGGTCTTAGGGTGTCATTTAATGACATAATATCTTAAAATTAATTATTATAAGATATCTATGATATTCCTATATTTAAACCTGCAAATATTGAGTTGAAATATTGCTATTTTGGTGGAGAATATTTTGGGCCTAAAATATAGGAGAGATTTAAGGGATTTATTTTGATCTTACAATTTAGTCCATATATTTAAATATAATTTTTCTTATAGTTTTATTGATTAAGATCAAATTATTTTGGGGACTAAATTAAGATCTTTAGAAGTTATATTGTTGGTTAAATATAGCCATTATAAATCTATATGATATATGAGGTCCATATGTGTCATTTATTGACATAACATTAGAAAACCAGCCGTTGGAGGTCTAGTTTGAGGGCTATTAAAATAGACTACGAATTTCACATAAGTGACACATAATATCAAGAACTATTTAGTTCCTAAGCTTTTCTAAGAGTTATCATTCTAATATTATACTGAAAAATATTGTGAGATTATTCTGGAGTTAAAGTTCTTGAGTTAAAGCGCTAATTTATTTGGCGTCACCAATTTGAGCTGTTTAGCAATCTGTTTTGCAATCCATTGGTGTTTTCCTGGTGATATCATTCCAAGCTTATTTTTTAATTTAGTATTTGATTATTATTACTTGCTTGGTGAATTGATCTTTTTGAGAAATCGTTTTTGAACTTTAAAAGTATAAAAATCTTTTAAAATGATTTGTGTGTTAATCTGATTACGTGCTTAATTGTGCTACCCACATTCTTTATTATAATAAGATTTTGTTTCCTCACTTTATTTCTCTCACTAGTATCGGGATATTAATTGAGTATTAATTAATCTGAGGTGCTAGAAGCTCCGAATAGGAATAACTTATCAATTTTGGTAATTAGTGAGTGTGCAGATTAAATACTATTGGGAGTGTCTAATCAGGGGTAACTTGGTTTCATTCTCTTCCGGTAAAGAGATTGAGGTGTTAATTCTTCCTTTATAGAATTAATTGTGAGTGAATTTGTAAAGGTTCCATCCTTACCTGGAAAAATGATAGTTGGAGTATTTTTGTGAGGTTTTGATTTTTTAGCCTTAGGTATAAAAAGAATTAGGTTGTGATTCTCCATGTAATAGAATTAGGTTATTCTTGAACTTGTAAAAAGTAGAGGTTATTCCTAAGCTTGAGAAAATGAATTTGTAAAGGTTGATTTTAAGTCTGTGAAAATAATTATTGTGAGAGTTTAGTTCCTACCTGTAAAGGAATATTAAGTTTAGTGGGTGTGAATCTCCGTGGGGCTCGGAAGACTGGATTTGCCAAGAGTAACTTGGTGAACCAGGATATATCGGTGTGTACTGCATTGTTTATTTCTTTTATTTTATCTTGTGTTATTTGGGTGTGCACCTAGAGTTTATTACCCTTATCCGCTGCTATAAAGATGATAATTAATTTTAGGATAAAATTAATTGTTTGATGTTTGAAGTGTTATTATTTCTCTGATAATTTCTAATACTACCCAATTCACCCCCCATCTTGGGTAGCTCACTGGGCCAACAAAATTAATTAACTGAATCAAACAGTGAGTTTTGAAGTTAAAACGAGGTGCTATTGATCTAGTCGGTCAACCAAATGAATATGGTCGGTTAACCATTTAAAATAGTAGCAGAAATGGATAAGGAAGTGAGCACACTGATCCAATCGGTCAACCTAATAAAGAGGGTCGATCAGAAGATGAAATTGAGTTATTAGCAACCTATTATGTGATCCCTATTGATATGGTCAATATATTTTGCGATTCTCCTAATTTAACTAATTTAATACTTCATATTTCTATGGTTTTAGATTGAGAATAGTTTTACGGACTTAAATGAGATAATTGAAAGCTATTTTTAAGTAAAATACACTTGAAATGAAAGGTAATGGTATATGGGGTGGTCTTAGAGTGTCATTTTGTGACATATCTTTGAAAAACAAGCCATTAGAAGGCTAGTTATTAGTTTATTAATATAGAACTGCGGGAACGAAGTTTAGTATATCAAGAACAATCAGTTTGAGCTTTTATAAGAGTGAGATTTACAATGAGATTTTTAGGAGATATTTGTTATAAGTTCTTGATCTAAAATGCTTGTTGTTTGGCGTCACCAATTTGGGTTCTAATTGTTATTCCATCATTATCTTTAGTATTTTCCCGATGAGATCCTTCTAAGTTTTATTGTTTGCTTTAAAGTTATATTTATCTTAATTACTTGGTTTAGGATTTTCAGAAAAATTGTGTTTTAACTTAAAAGCCTGAAAAACTTTTTAAGTGATTTTTGCATATTTATCTGATTACGTGCTAAATTTGCGCTACCCACATTATTTATTAATCATATTTAAATTGCCTTATATTGTATCCATCACATAGTAATTATTCGAGACATTTATTGAGTATATTCATATTGAGGTGGTAGAAACTCTTTGTGAGAAGAAACTTACATTTTTTTGTATTTGTGAATTTGAGTGGATTAGACACGTTTGGGACGATGTCTGATCAGGGTAGTTAAGTTTCAATCATTTTCCTATAAAAAAATTAGAGTTTGATATTTGTCCTAGTAAAAAGGTTAGGTAATTATTTTCCCTTGAAAAGAATTAGATTTTGATTTATCTTACAATTGAATTATTTTTGATTAATTTGTAAAGGTTCATCATTTCCTGTTAAAATGATAAGTGAAAGAGAGTTAGGTTTATCTTTAACCTGGTAAAAAGATAGGGTTCATCCTTAACCCGTGGAAAGGAAAAATTATAAAGGTTGATTATGTGCCTGTAAAAGAATCGTGAATTGTAAGGTTTTGGTTCCTACTATGTAATTAATGGAATCAAGGGGTTTAGTGGATTGCGAATCTCTGTAGAGCTCGGGGGACTAGATGTAGGTAAGAGTAATTTACCGAACGAGGATATATTATTGTGTGTTGCATTACTTATTTTCTTATATTGTGTTTCGGTGTGCATTTAGAAGTAAATACATTTCTGTTGCATAACAAGGTAATAATTGATTTAGGAAAATTGATTATTTGTATTTAAGTGTTTAATTGTTAAATTCTAGTAACTACCCAATTCACCCTCCCTCTTGGGTAGCTCTGTGGGCCAACAATTTCAATTCATCATTTCACTTCAAACTATTTATTAATTAATGATTAGTTATTTGCTATTGTTTAAAAGTTGATTATGTGTGTGTGTTTATAAATACATATATGTGAATGTGTGTCGATGTATTTATAAATGCATGTATGTGAATGCTTATTTATTCTTAACTCATTTATGAAATAGTATAACCTTTGACAAAATTTGACAATTACCAAGATTAGAAAGGTTGAATCCTCCTTCTTCCACTGTACCAAAAAAATCTAGAATTTTTTTTAAAAAGAATTACAAATCTAAGAAGTAAGAGACATAAATCACAGAAGAATACAAATAAGAAAGATTGTTAAACAAAATACAATAATTCCAATCCCTTCATTAAGTCACTTGTATGGAGCATCCAATGGAAGTTAAAATAAATACTCATTAAAAAATGCATTCAAGGCATAACTCAACATTTTAATGCCTCTGTCACCGATGATCTTAGTCCCTTGGTAAGATGATTATTAAGCATCATAATTGGAACATTAATAATATGTATTTAAGGCATAACTCAACATTTTAATGCCTCTGTCACCAGTGATCCTTGTCCCTTGGTGAGATGATCATTAAGCATCATAATTGGAACATTAATTAATTTCAGAAGTGATTTTATCTTTTAAGAATAAATGGATATATTTTGGTCATCACAAACAAGTAAAACTCATAGTAACCTATTCAATTTTATTTCTATGTCAGATAAACTCATTTAATATGTCAACTAGTTAGGATTGTTAGATAAATTGGTTAATATGCACAAAAACAATTTGTTCCCTCTTTTTTTTTGTAACTTTGTTTCCTTATATTTTAGAGACTTATCGAATTTTCTTGTTTCTTTCAATGCCAAATCATCGTGGATATTTAGAGAGGGTCATACTCTGGTTCTTTTGTTCAAAATCCATATATACTCATTTGTTACATATTTTAATTATTAATATTCTAGATGTCAAACACTGGTGCTATTAGCGGTGAAGAAAATATTTTTATTATTTCGAAGGGAGTAAGTAAACCTAAGGGAGCACTTGATTTGTGGAGTGAAAAAATGTGAATATTTTTGTTGAATTAATGGAAAGAGAGTTGGAAACACATCAAACATGAAATAGATAAAAGAATTGAATGTAGTTATGACCTGCTACAACTTAAGCACAAGTTCAATGAGATAATAGGAATATCTATTAGAGTTTTAATGCATTGCTTAAGGAGACTTGGGCAGGATTAACGTATAATCCAACCACCGGGAGAATATTTGCTCTCGATGATCAATGCAAGTGGTTGGCTGGGGTATGTGGTTTCTTCTTAGTTGTTAAGTCTTTTTTTATTATCCTTGTTGATTTATTACACGATTAACACATTGTTTTATCGATTTATGTGTAATAAGTCAACAAGAATACAAGACAGTTTTAGCAATAGGGTTGTCCTCTATTCTCCAAGTTATATATCATTTATGGGGATACCATGGCAATTGGATAATATACCCATGCATCTAACAACCCTCCATCATCATTGGATGAACTAATCCTACGTATGAGCCACAGGCTGATAGGGTGGTTGATGAAGATTTAGTTGAGTTAAAGCGAAAAGATTAAAAAAAGATTGAAAAAGAAAAAAAAAATTATGGTCGTAAGAATAGGTAATCCTTCCCTAGAGATGCACTTATTCTATCGTGAATACGTTCGCTGAATCTTAAAAAAAAAAAAAAAAAACCGAACGAACTCCTCGAACAAAGGGTACTAGGGTACTCTTCTTCAAACACTAGTGCTTCATTTGGTAACGAAATAGGTGTAAATGACCCAATTGCAGAACAACAATCAGAGTGTTTGATCGTTTTCAATGCTCTTGGTATTAAGTACATGGATAAATATCTTGATGTGGTCGATAGAATCACAATCGATGTTTCGTTTAGGCTTCATTTTTCGAAAATGCCTTTAGAAGCGCAAAGGTCGTGGGTGATGAAAAATAAAAATTAAGGGAACGCTTGTTCATTAGCTTTTTTTTTTTTTTTTGGTGTGTGTAAGACACTAATCTAGTTGTTGTTTGTTTCCTTTAAGTTCATCTTGAAGACAATAATTAAGTGTTGCTTGTTTTAATTTACATTTATGTTGAAAATAATTATTATCTTGCAATTTGAGTTTGTTCTTTGTGCCGAGTTTGTGTATTTTAATAATGAATTTGATTTTTTTTAGTGTTGAAACTTTGTTTTTAGCTGAAATTAGTTATTTTAGTGCTGAAATTTGAGCAGGTTTTCAGGTGAAACCAGTGTTTTCAGTGTTGAAATCAGTATTTTTGTTGCTAAATTTGAGCATGTTTTCAGCTAAAACAATGTATTTTAGTGTTAAAAATTTGGTTTTCAACTGAAATTAATGTTTTTAGTGTTGAAAATAGTGTATTTTAGTACTGAAATAATCAATGCTGAAAATAGTGTGTTTTAGTGCTGAAAATAGTTTATTTTAATACCAAATTTTGAACAGTTTTAATGTTAAATTTTAGTTCTTTCACCTCGAAATTAACAAAACACTTGAATTCATTTGTTGTTAATTTAAACTATAGGATGGATTTGGAAGATTTTGAGGACAAAATTGATGAGCTATTTGACGATCAAGCGTTTGAGGACCTACAAGATATTTGTAATATAATTAGTATAACACACTACTGTGCACAATATGAGAAAGAACCGTGTAGAATATCCGTATTACAAGGTTGTATTTATATGAAAGAAATATTAAAAAGACGTAATTGACGTTGCTATGATACATTTACGATGCATCAAGATATATTTGAGATCTTTTGTGAGGTATTAACTTCTAAAGGTTGCCTAAACCACACTAAGAATGTTAATGTGCAAAAGCAAGTAGAAATATTGTTGTACATTGTCTCACATAAATAATAAATCTATCTGAGTTACCGTCGATATTTTCCAACACACTATGGAGACTATATCGCAATATTTTCACCGCGTGTTAAAGGCAGTATGCAAATTGAGAGTTGAGTTGATTGCACCTCCAAATAAGACACAATCCAAGATTCTACCCATTTTTTAAGGTGAAGTTATTTTTTATACAAAAATGGTATTTACTTAAAATAAATAAATTTAGAACTATAATAATCCTTTAACATATAACTATGTAATAGGATTATGTAGGGGCAATAGATATGTTGAATCCAAGGTTTGATGAGCAATTAAGTATTGACGTTTTTTGTGAAACTAATAGTTTTCTTGAGTATTTCAAATTTATAGTTCCATGTGTTTGATTAAAAAGAAGAATAGTTGAAGAAAATATAAAGGGTGAAAGATGAATATAATGAAGATATAAAGAGTTTTGAAGACGCTGAAGAAAAATATGTGAAAACAACTTTTTACTTATATACTCTTAATGCAATCCAAATTAGGATCACACCCGACACTTAAAATGAGTTCATTCTATGTGTGTAGAAGTGATAAGTTTAAGATCTTAAAATTATATATTTTATGTACTCCTTATATAAAATGATTTTGATAATTGACATAATTGAAAAATGTGTTTTAAAGTTTAAAATATTGTGTTTTCAGGTCAATTCTATCAACCAACAAAAGGGGTCGTTCAACTTATTAAAATAGTGTGTTTTGGGAGTTAAAATAGCGTTTTATTGATCTAATCGGTCAACCGAGAAAAGCAATCAGTCGACTGTTTAAAACAGTGGCTAAAATGGATGTGGAAGTAAGCACTCTGATCAATTCAATCAACCGACAAAGAAGGGTCAGTCAGCATTTCGGTAAATTTGGTCTCTTGGTAAAAAACTATCCGTTTTTTATGATTTCAAGAGAGAGATTTTGGGGATTTGAATGTAATTCAAATATGTACAACCTATTATGTGATCCCTATTGATTTGGTCCATATATATTGAAATTCTCTTAATTCAAATTATTTAATACTTCATATACTTGTGATTTTAAATTAGGAATAGTTTTATGGACTTAAATGAGTGATTTAAAGAATATTTTTAACTAAAACATACCTAAATTGGTAGGATATGTTTTATGGGGTCTTGGAGTATCATTTAATGACATATCTTTGAAAAACTAGTCATTGGAGGGTTAGTTCTAGGTCTATTTAATAAGACCTGCGGGAATGGAATTAAACACATCAAGAATATCAGTTTGAGCTATTATAAGAGTGAGATTTTTATTGAGATTTCTATGAGAAATTTTATATAATTTTTTTATCTAAAATGCTTGTTATTTGGCATCATCGATTTGAGTTCTAATTGCGAGATTATCATTGTCTTCGGTGTTTTCCGGTGAGATCTATCACGTAATAATTATTTGGACCATTAATTGAGTATATTTGTATCGAGGTGGTAAAAGTTCTTTATGGGAAAAAACTTAATTTTTTAGTATTTGTGAGTTTGAGAGGATTAAACATGCTTGGAACGGTGTCTAGTCAGGGTAGTTATGTTTTTATCTTTTTTCTGTGAAAAAAATTAGGTTTGATCTTTACCCTATTAAAAATGTTAGGTTATTCTTTTCCCTTAAAAAGAACTAGGTTTTAATTCATCTTGTAATTGAATTAAAGAGTGAATTTTAAAGGTTCGTCCTGACCTTGTGAAAAAGATAAGTGAGATTGTGTTAGGTTGATTCTTAGCCTGTGAAAAGAATCAGAGTAGTGTAAAGGTTGAATTTGAGCCTATGAAAAGAATCGAAAATTGTAAGGGATTAGTTCCTATCTGTAAAAGAATCAAGGGGTTTAGTGGATTGCAAATCTCCGTGGAGCTCGAGGGATTGGACGTAGGTAAGAATAGTTTATCGAGCCAGGATAACTTCTTATGTGCTGCATTGCTTTATTTCATATTTTGTGTTTGGGTGTACACTTATTATTAAACATATTTTCCCTGTGTATCAAGATAATAATTGATTTAGGAAAATTAATTATTTATATTTAAAGGACTTAATTGTTTAAATTTTTGTAACTACCCAATTCACCCCCCCTCTTGGGCAGCACTTTGGGCCAACAAGATGGCCCTCAATTGATGTGTCGATCTCGTTAGAATATCAAATTCCCTTTTTAGGTCTTAAAGTAAACACAACTCAAAATGTGACGTGCATGTGGACTTTCAATATGATATTTACATACATATATTTAGACTGAGAAGGAACCTCCAATGACTCTAAATTTTTTTTCCAAATGTGTCACTAATCAAACAAATTTATTTACAACACCTCCTCCAGGTATATATATGTGTGTGCGCGCGCGCGCGCATACATAATGATTTTTATATCTAGATTTACCATATTACGGGGTCTTAGAGATTTATAATTATTACACAATACAAAACTATTATCTTGTGGATTTGGGCTAAACGAACACACATGGTTTCTTGGCACCATATAAGGGGGAAAAATATCACATATAGGAATTTCGAGATATCTTGCAAGAGTGCAAAAGTATTGTTGATTCTAAGATTTTGATGGACAATTAAATGTTGATATTTTTTGTGGAACTAATGAGTTTATTGAGCGTTTTAGTGTAAAAGTTCCATTGATAATTTTATTATGAAGAAATTATTGAAGATGGTTAAGGATTCAAGAGACTGACAAAGAGACAAGCATTAAGAGACCGAAGATTTTGAAGAATTTAGGTGAAAACAACTCAGGTTAATTTTTACTCTTAATGTATCCCGATTAGGATCACACACAACACAAAAATGATTTAATGTTTGTGTGTTTTTTTATTAGGATTTTAATTAGCTAAACATATTCGCTCCTATGTAAAATTCAAAATAAAATATTGATTTAAGAAAGATTAGTAATTAAAATTGATTTAAAGCGTTAATTAAGTTAACTGAGAAAAGAAATCGGTGAAAGGGACAAAAACGTTGAAGATTGAAGTTAAAATTAATTGAGGAAGAAGTGTTCAAGCAGGATCAGTCAACCAATGAAGAAGTGGTCGGGAATGGTGCAGTCTCTGGATTGATCGGTCAACCGACCGAAGAGGGATCGGTCGACCTAAAGCCAATACTTGAATTCTCTGAATCGATCGGTCGACAGACCTAAGATAATCAGTCGACCGACCATAGTTGAAAATTGGCCTATGGAGCATCCTGAATCAATTAGTCGACAGACCATAGAGTTTCAGTCGACCGACTGGCGAAAAGTTTTGGCTTGGGCTACAATCTGAATCGATCGATCGACCTATAGATTATGGTCGATCAACCGATGTGACTGTTTCAAGTTTGGAAGATTTCGTGGATTTTTTCAAAAAGTAGTTGTTACTAGCCATTTTATGGTTAAGATTTAAGAGATATCTTAGGGATTTGATGTTATTTGAAATATGTGATTGATATTTTGATATCCCTATAGATATGGTTCATATAATTTGATTATTTCTCAAATTGGTATGTTTAATTCTTTTTATCCTATCTAATTGAGATTGAGAAATATTTGCTGGATTAAATTGAATGTTTTAAAAGTTATAATTGAGTGAATTGAATCAGGATTGAGTCATATCGATATAAAGGATCTATAAGAGCAATTAAGTGTTATGACAAGTGGAAACTAGCCGTTGGAGGGTTTGTTTTAAATCCAAATAAATAGACCTGCATTTTTCACTTATAGGTGATCCGAATCAATCAATTTTCAAGAGCTATTCAGTTTCTAAGCTTTCTGAGATTAGTTATTCTGAATTCATATTGAGAGTATTGTAAGATTTTCCTTGAGAATTGTTCTTGGGGAATTTGATGTTGTTGTCACCAATCTAGAGTTTCACTGCGATTGATTTACATTCATTTTGGTGGTATCCTAGTGAGATCATTCTAAGTCTTTACTCTTAATTGATATTTCATATTATTATTTATTTGAAATTTTAATCTTTGAAATCATTTTTCTAAACTTTAAATTGCTTGAAAAATATTTTGAAATGATTTCTCGTGAAAATTTAATTACGTGCTAAATTGTGTGTTACCCGCTTTCATTAAAATTAGATTTTGAAATTCTCGCTTTCTATCACTAGTATCAGGACATTAATTGAGTTTAAATTAATTTGAGGTGGTAGGAGCTCCGAGTGGGAAAAAGCTAATTAATTTTGTAATTAGTGAGTTGTGTGCGGATTAGATATTATTGGAAATATCTAATCAGGGGTAGCTTCGGGTTTCAATCTCTTATAATAAAGAGATTGAGGTGTGATCTTTACCTAGTGTATAAAAATATTAGGTTATTTTTTTTCCGTGAAAAGTGATAGGTGTAATACTTTCTGACTAGAATAATTTTGAGTGAATTTGTAACTGTTCAATCCTTACTGAGTAAAATGATACTTGGAGTGATTTGGTGAGATTTGATTCTTAGCCTAAGTATAAAAGAATTAGGATAAACTTTAACCTGTGAAAAATATAGAGATTTTTCCATAGCCTGTGAAAAAGAAAATCGTAAAAATTGATTCTAAGCCTGCGAAAAGAATCATTTGTAAGAGTTTAGTTCCTACCTGATTAAAGGAATCACAGTGATTAGTGGGTGTAACTCTCCATGGGGTTCGGAGGACTGAATTAGCCCAAAGTAGCTTGGTGAACCAGTATAAAGTTTTGTGTGCTACTATTTTACTTTATTTATTTTCAATTGTTTGGTTGTGCACCTAGTTTACATAACACTGATCTGTTGCTACAAAGATAATAATTAATTTAGGATAAAATTAATTATTTGAAGTTTTTAAGTGTTAATTATTTGATAATTTTTATAACTACCCAATTCACCCCTTCTTGGGTAGATCACTGGGCCAACAAGTATATTCAGATTGCATTTTACACGATTCACAATTTTATGAGAGTGCACGATTTAAATGACAACCTCTTTCAAAGATGGAGTAATGTGGAATATGAAGAATTGGAATAGGAGAGTTCGCAAGGAGAGCGCTAACAACCTACTCAAGTTCCTTTGACTATGTGTAATCAAACATCCGAGAAATGAGATATATTAGGGATGCTATTGTCGAATCAATTTGGAATAAGTCAAATCCGATGTGTATAAATTAAATAAATTTTAATGTTTTGTTTCTTTAAATCACAACAAATTAATAAAACATATCTTTTCATGTAGTATTTTTTTTTCTATCTATAGAGATTCTAGTGCAAAACTATGGCCCTCTATGTTTTTGCTAAAGATGAAAATATTAACAACATGCACAAAAAAAACATATGGTTGTGTATTTTTCAGATGTCCAACTACAACATCAAAATTGCTTTATATGGGAGGATGAATTTGAAAAGTATTTTCCCCAAGTGGCTCCTCAACAGTTGATTTGGACAAGAATTTTATTTTGTTTTTGCAGTGGATGTAACATGGTATTGGTTATTATTTTGTTACTTGTATTTTTTCCATTGTAGTTGTTATTGTATTAAAATTTGAAAAAAAAAAATCAAATTGGCCATCTATTATAAAATATGTGCAATGTTTATATTTAATATATCAGGATTTTAGATATTTATTTTTAATTAATGTTATAGCTTAGTTTATTTTTTTTGGATTTGTTGTAACTTGATATATTGTCATACATCTAAATAAATTAATTAAAAAAATAATGATTTTTGGTGAAGAAAATATTGGGTAGGAAATATGTATATTAATTGTTATATATCTAAACGTGTTTCTCTGTTTCATTCTCATAATTGAGGAAACAATTTCAGAAAAATGGTCATTAGTAAACGTGTTTCTTTGTTTCTGTTCTCATAAATTAAAGAAAATAATTTTGAAATAATGGTAATTACCAAACGTGTTTTTGTTCCCAAAAGAAAATAGAATTCTCATCCCATCATATCTTAGTTTATTGAGAGTAGGATGAAGGAAAAAAAACACTAACCAAACGCCTCCTTAACAAATTTGAAATTATTTCATAAATAACTTACGTTTTGAAATAATTTGCAAATAACACTTATCTCCTTTTTTTTTTTTTTTTTTTTTTTTAATTCTATTTAACAAATTTAATAATTTTTTCTTAATAGAAAAGACAAAATTTAAAAAAAAAAAAAAATTGTGAATTTCCTATTACCTTGCCCAAACACACCCACAAGGTTTTTCGAAAAAATTCTTGCACTCTTGGGCTGGGGACTTGACCAAGACCATGAGTTTGTTTCTTCTTGTCTCTATGAATTATTCTGTCTCTTCTTATCCTCTATGAACCAGGGATGGCAATTAAAGTCGAAGCAACGAGAAATCGAACAAAACTGTACCAAACAGTTTGGTTTTAAAACTAACTAAATGGTTTTGGTTGTGGTATCGGTTTTGAAATTAGCAATCAAAACAGTTTTAGTTTTGGGATAGTAACCGTGAAACTGAACCGCGTAACCAATATTTTAGATATATTTTTATGATATATATACCCTCACGTTTTTATATATTTATAGTTTAACTCCTAATATATATGTGTGTGTGTGTGTGTGTTTGTTTTATTTATTTACAGCTTCTCCCCTCCTATATATGTGTGTGTTAGGGTTATGTTTTCTTATTTGTGTGTGTTGTACCCCTAAGATATATATGTATTGTGTCTTCTGGCTACACTACGATACTTGATGATGAAATGGATATATAAGATTCGTGTGTCATTGAGGTGGGAAACCTTTTGCATTATAAGAAAAATGTTCACATAGATTTTAAAGTTATTAAGATTTTTTAGTAATGTATGAGAATGATTTTTTTTTTTTTTGCAGGATTAAAAATTATTGAGATATAGTTGAATTATTGAGATAGTATTTGCTTTGGAGACCTTGATTTCTATTATTGTGATTATTATCTATCGTTGTATTTTACTTATGATTTGGAACGTTTATTGTAACAATTAAAATGTTGTGTTCGGGTAAGGGATTTGGAAGAGGGATTTCATTTGTTCGAAGGATTTTCAACTTCCTCTTTAGTAAATTCCTTCTTCAGATATTTCTTAGAGGGATTTCATAAACCCGTTCTCTAGTAAAATCAGGGGATATGTGTTATTTGCAAATCCATTCAAAACAACCATTATTTGAAAATTCATCCACCGAAGGATTTGCTCATTTCTCATCTCATCTACAAGCGTCGTTCAAGGCTTTGTACGAGAGAGCGTGTAACATTCTCAAATTTTAGAAATTAGAATTATTAAGTTGTTAGAGCAATTAAATAAAAATTTTGGTACAATTAAAATTTTCTAGTAAAAATCACAAAATTTACGTGTCAAATCAATGGAATTAACTTCAAATTAAATTATCTAATGGCCCACTATGCTTTGGGCACATGATTTTTGGCCCAAAGTATACATTTGTATCACATAATACTATTTTAAAAATACAACAAATAAAAGGTGCGAAAATTGATAAATTATAAAACCCAATGTAAATAGTTAGAGCTCGAGTTGTATTAAAAAAGCTCAAAATTAGTTTTGAAATAACCCAATACCCAAGTCAAGATCCATACCCACTTCCCTAAGTGTTAGTATCCATACCCATATCATAACCCATAACCCATAACCTATGATGCAAGGCCCTACCCATATTATGACCCTCCCCAAAAACAAAACAAAAAAAAAGAAGAGGAAGAGTCTAAAATTCACGTGAGATGCCAAGGACCAAGACAAAAATCCCTTTTACCTTCTCTTTCAACCTACATCAACGTAAGTGAAGAAAAAAAAAAAAAAAGAGAGAAATAAGCAATCGAGAGAGGGAAAGAGGAGAAGGAAGTCTTGGGAGATTTGGAGTAAGAAATTTGAGAAGTTCCATAGGTGAAATTAAGTCTTGGTGGAGGATTAAGCTCATATTTGGTAAGGTCCTAACCCTAGAAATTTTTATTTAGAGTTCTAGCATGAATTTTTATGATTCTAATGGTTAAGATGTAAAGCATATTTGGATTAAACCTACTAAGACTTTGATTTGCTCATGTATGAGTTGGTTAGATTGAATTAAACATGATATATGGGTGAATTCACCATGCATGAAATCTAATTTTCTTTTTAAAATATGGCTTAGAACTTTAACTTTGTTATTTTCGATTTTGGGAGAAAAAATCTAATAAAACCATGATGTAAATGAGCGTTAAGTTAATTGGAAAGGTTGTATATTGATTTGGGATGAACACTAGACCTTAGGAAAGTTAAAAACATAGTTTAGCAGCTTTGGGTATCAAAAAGAATTGAAGAACCAAAATCTAGAAGTTTCAAATTATACACTCGGTTCATCTAAACAACTTGTTTTCAAAAATTCATAACAATTCGTAGAAAAATATGAAACTAGACTCAATGAGGATTATTTTGAGCTATTATATAGTGTGTTTGGAACTTGATATGGTGCTTAAATAGACCCCGAAAGATAGATGAATGTAATCCCGTAAGATTCTGACAGTTTTGTTTACTGAACTTTGAAAAATCATAATCAAATGTAAAAAAATCGAACTCTGGCGATTTAAAGTGAGTTTTAAAGCTTAAGATGTCTATTTTCATAGAAAAATACAAAAAGAATATAAAAATATTTCTAATAGTGGTAAAATGAGTAGGCAACTTGACTACTCACAATAAATTTCTCTCACAATGCATAATACCCCCTTAAGAAATAATAGGATATTAACGGTACACGCATAAAGTGATGGTGTTAATGAGAGGATATTTAATTTTGCTTCTAGCAGCTGAGTGAGCTGAAGTAGGGTAATTGTTAAGTGACCACCCGCATCTCGAGGTGGAGAATTCTATTCATTCTCTTATGTGTTTTTTTTAGCATGCATTATATGTATGTATTCTTGTGTGCTTATTTGAAAAATGTGTTTTCAAATGAAATTTGATTTGCAGTAAAAAGTTGATGTTTGGGAAAATTTGGTATTATAAAATAAATATAGACTTGTTTGTTAAATATATTTGGTTGGGTGGTATTGTGATGATATCATGTGAGGACCGAGGAGATTGGGTCACCGTGGAACTGACCTTGGGTGCCAATCCCTAAACCTGCGCGAGAGATACTCTATGTTACGTGAGTATCTCACTAGATGGTATAGATTCCCAATGGCGCGATTCGATCACCGAGTATCGTAGTAATACACTTGTTGTGTATGTGTTTTAAAATTTTTCTACTTGAATTTTATAAGTACATGTTTTATTACGATGTGCGGGTGCATTATATATTATTTTATTTATAAAGTTCCAGTTAGGGTATTATGATTCATAAAATCATGTATTTTCTATAAAAAAAAATGAAAAAGGTTAGAAAAATTATGGATTTCCTACTGAGCACGTTGAGCTCACCCCCTCCTTTTCCTCCCATCCTCAAATAATACACAAGATAGTAAGATGGAGTGAACTCCGGTCTAAAAATACGCTATATCAAGTTTCTAACTTTGGTGTATTTGGATCATTTTGATACTTTCTGTAGCTATGGACCTTTTCATTTTAAGCATGGCATGTACTAATAGGCCCTATAGGGCCCAAACATTTGGACTGTTGGTTCGTTTGTAACCTTTATTAACTATGTGTCTATTGATGTTGCTAAGGGCTCTATAGATGATACATAGGCCCAATCTAATAATTTAGTTAGTTTTTATTGTAAAATTTCATCACAGTATTATCAAGTGTTTAATTATTTAGTAACATCCGTTATGCATAGTTGGTAGCTGTAAAACAAATTGATACTAAAAAGGAACACACCTAGTAAGATTAGGTAATTAAATAAAATTAAACATCAAGAAATAAGAAAAATCACAATAGGGTTATCGATTGACTATTTAAGTTGGCCGTCTTGGGGCCTGATTCACGACCCTAGGGTTTAGGGTATGAAAGAGCGTATTCTTCAAAAGTGGTATCGTAAATTATTGGAGTTGTATCTGACTAGAAGAGGCCTCGGCTACTATGACGTTTCCAACAGAATGACGTTTTTTCAGTTTGTGATCTTTAATCACCAATTATGACGGAGACAGTTATATCTGTAGTAGAGGTAGAGGTAGACCCAAGGCAGTGGTGTGAGGGTATAAAAGGTTAGGTTTCTTTTGCGTATCAGTGAAGATGACTTCATTCAAATTTGAAGGCGGCAAGAACAAAACTACACTGAGTTGACTAGGGCAAGCACCGAACGGATCAGTACCGTAGATACTAAAATTGGAGTTGCGCTACCACCCAGCGCAAGCCGATTGAAGATACGAACCCTTAATCGAATTGCCCCGGCCGATCAAGCTCTCCATTTACTATTCTGAGTCGAACTTGACTCCACCTCCACCACCAAAATCAATGAACCTGAACTTGCCAATTGGATTATGCTCCAAGTTATGAAACAAAAAATCATATTCACCGCCATCCGATCTTTTGCCACCTTGAAACATGTGACATTGTTGATGCTACTAATGATGTTGTTGATATTGTTATTGATGACACTTGTCCATGGTGGGAGGTTAGGTGGGTTGTTCGTAGTGGTAGAACAAGCGGGTAGTTGAGCTATTGATCAATGCTGACAATTGTAAGTTGCAATAAGACAACTGAAAGATTTTATAGCTGAAATGTAAGAGTAAGGTAGTGCAAATGAAGAACGTTTCTATCCATGGCTAGAAGAAATTTGTTCAAGATACCTCTATTGTTAAGAGTGCAAAATAAGGGCATGGGTTCCAGTGTACAAAAGCTGGCGGCTAGGGAGCAAAATCAAAATCAGTGGCACCGTGTCTGGTTTGATCTGGGAGAATGAGGCTTCTATAGTTTAGTAGACTGTTTAGAGTTTATTTTAATCTAGATGTATAGTTTGGTGTTATGCGTTTATTCCCCTTCTGATCAAATCTATTGAGCAATTGGTAAGGGAAAATAGAAGTACTCTGATAGCTTTATGTTGTTAATGTTACTTTGACTTTCTTTGATCTAAAGAAGGGTGTTGAATCGAAGGTTTTGATGAGCAATTAAGTATTGATTTTTTGGTAGAACTAATAGTTTTATCGAGTGTTTCAGATTTATAGTAGCATGCATTTGATAAGGAAGAAGATTGATAAAGAAAATATAAATAGTGCAAGATGGACATGACAAAGATATGAAGAGTTTTGAAGGTGCTGAAGAAAAAAAGGTGAAAATTATTGTTTTCTTATATACTCTTAATACAACCCGAATTAGGATCATGCACGATACTTAAAATGAGTTAATTCTATATGTGTCATGATATGAAATAATAAGTTTAAGATCCTAAAATAAGATATTGTGTGTGCTCCTTATGTGAAATGATTTTGATGATTGACCTAATTGAAAAATGTATTTTAAAGTATAAAAAAATGTGTTTTTGGGTTAATTCGGTTAATTGAGAAAAGCAATAAGTTGACTGATTAAAACGATGAGTTTTGGGAGTTAATATGGAGTTTTACTGATCTAATCGGTCAACCGAAAAAAGAAATCAGTCAACCGTTTGAAACAGTAGCTGAAATGGGTAAGGAAGTGAACACACTAATCCAACCGGTCAATCGAATGAGAAAAATTGGTCAACCAAACGAAGCAGTGTCTAAACTGAAGGAATTAGGGAAGACATTGATAAATTTGGTTAATCGACTAGGCAAGGTCAGTCAACCAAATGTGTATAAAGCCAACGACTAATTGCGCCTAGGCTTGGGTCGGTTAATCGACGGCTTCAGTTAGGAAATCGGTTGATTTGGTCTTTTGGTAAAAAATATCTATTTTTTATGATTCCACGAGATGGATTTGAGGGATTTGAATGTATTTCAAATATAAACAACCTATTTTGTGATCCCTATGGATATAGTCCATATATTTTGAGGTTCTCCTAATTTAAATGATTTAGTACTTCCTATTCTTGAGGTTTTAAATTAGGAATAGTTTTATGGACTGCAACAAGAGTTTTAAAGAGTAATTTTAAGTGGAACATACCTGTAATTAAAGGTTATGATACATGGGGTCTTAGAGTGTCATTTTATGACATATCTTTGAAAAACTAACCGTTGGAGGATTAGTCATTAGTCTATTAATAGAGACCCGCGAGAATTGAATTAAATACGTCAAGAACATCCATTTGAGCTATTATAAGAGTAAAAATTTTGCTGAGATTTCTACGAGTGATTCTTTATAAGTTCTTGATCTAAAATGCTTACTGTTTGGCGTCACCAACTTGAGTTCTAATTGCAATATTATCATTTTCTTCTGTGTTTTCCCAGTGAGATCCATCCAAGTTTTATTACCTGCTTTTGGAAGTTAAATATATCTTGATTGCTGGTTTAAGATTGCTGGAAAATCATTTTAAACTTAAAGCCCGAAAATCTTTTTTAAATGATTTCTGCTTGATTATCTAATTATGTGCTAAATTTATATTACCCATTTTATTTATTAATCAGATTTTAATTGCCTCACATTGTATCTATCAAGTAATAATTATTCGGGACATTAATCGAGTATATTCGTATTGAAGTGGTAGAAACTCCTTGTGGAAAAAAACTCATACCTTTTGTATTTGTGAGTTTGAGTGGATTAAACACGTTTAGGATGGTGTCTAATCAGGTTAGCTAAGTTTCAATTTTTTTTCTATAAAAAAGATTAGGCGGTTGATCTTTGTTCTGGTAAAAATGTTAGATTATTCTTTTCCCTGGAAAAGAATTAGATTTTGATTTATCCTGCAATTGAATTTTTTTGAGTGAATTGTGAATGTTCATCTTTCTCTATGAAAAGGATAAGTGAGAGAGAGTTAAGTTTATCTTTAACCTGGTAAGAAGATAGAGTTTATTATTGGCTAGTGAAAAGGGTAAATTGTAAATGTAAATTTTGTGTCTGTAAAAAAATCGTGAGTTTTAAGGTTTGTGTTGGCCTAGTGAGCTACCCAAAAGGGGGGGTGAATTGGGTTGATAAAAAATTATCAGAGAAAATATTTCAAAATCCAAATAATTAATTTTAATTCTAAATTAATTATTATCTTTATATAACAGCGGAAATATAATATCAACTAGGTGCACACCAAACAACAAAAATAAATAATGAATAATAGCAGCACACCAAAAATTTATACTGGTTCACCAAGCTACTCTTGGCTAATCTAGTCACCCGAGCTCCATGGAGAGTCGCACTCACTAAACTTAAGATTCTTTTAAAGGTCGGAACAAAACCCTCACAAAGATTCTTTTCACAGGCTCAGAATCAACCTTTACAAATTCCTTTTCTCAAGTTTAGGAATAACCTCTAGTTTTTACAGGCTTAAGAATAACCTAATTATTTTTGTACCTTAGACTAAAGAATCAAAACCTCACAAACACTCAAAATATCCTTTTACCCGGTAAGGATTGAACCGTTACAAAATTACTCACAAATCAATTCAATCAAAGAAGAATTACTACCTCAATCTCTTTACAGGAAGAGACTGAAACCAGCTACCCTTTGATTAAATACTCTCACTAGTATTCAATCTGTTACTCAACTCACCAATTACAAATTGATAAGTGATTTTTCTCACTTGGAGCTTCTACCACTCCAGATAAATTAGAACTCAATTAATATCCCAAAACTAGTGATAGAAAAGTGAGATATTCAAAATCTGATTTTAAACAAAAATTGGGTAGCACATAATTGAGCACATAATCAGATTTTCTCAAGAAATTGTTTCAAAAATAATTTTCAATAAAAAATTCGAAAAATAATTTTAAAGATCAAATTTCAAATTCCAAATATAATCAAGTAACAATTAATAGAAAGTAATTTGGAAAGATCTCACTAGGATTCCATCGAAAAATAATGATTAGAGATAGCAATGAAACTTCATATCGGTAGCAACAATAATCCATAACAAATATTTCTCAAGGATAACTCTCAGAAAAAATCTCACAACTCAATCAATAAGATTACTCTTAGAAATCTCAAAGGTTGAATAACTCAGAATAATTCTCAAGATATATCACTTTTAAATGTGAAAAAACGCAAATCTATATAAAAGAGAATAAAAAAACTCTTATAGACTCCTTATATCAGTAAGACTTCATCCTGATCCAAATCACTTAATTATAACTTTTAAACTTCTCAATTAAGTCTCCAAAATATTTCTCAATCACAATTAAATAGGATAGAAAGAATTACATGTACCAAATTAAGAAATATTCAAACTTAATAAATCATATCTATAAGGATATCATAATATATATTGCATATCTCAAATAACATCAAATCCCTAAGATATCTCTCAGATCTTAACCATAAAACGACTAGTAATTGCTACTTTTAGAATAAAATCCGGAATTCCACAAAATCTTGAAAACAGTGACATAATTCGACAAACCAAGGGTCACCTATCAACCGATCAATTCAGGATGTAACCAAGCCAAAAATTATTTACCCATTAGTTGACCTATTTGTCGACCTAGAGATTCAGAGAGTTTCATTTCTGGTCACAGGTCGACCTCTCTGTCGACTTATCGATTTAGAGAGTTCACTATTTAAACTTAGGTTGACTTACCTATCGACTGAAAGATTCAGCAACTTCATATTCTATGTATCGGTCGACTTACCTGTCGACTTACCAATGCTGGAATCCTCTCCTTAATTCGTTTTGAATTTATTCTCATCGATGTTTTCACCCTTTTAACCGATTTATTTTCTCGGTTAGCTCCACTAAATTCTTAAATTCAATTTTAATTAATTATTAATATTTCTTTTTCAATTTCACATAGGAGTAAATAATTTAACTAATTAGGATCCTATAAAAAACACACATATTTATAAAAATTATTTTGTATCGTGTATGATCCTGATTGGGATATTAAGAGTTAAAATTTAACCTGAATTGTTTTCCTTAAGAGTTAAAATTTAACCTGAATTATTTGGATATGCACTTAGTATTAAACACATATCCGTTGCGTATCAAGATAATAATTGATTTAGAGAATAATTATTTGTGTTTAAGTGTTTAATTGTTAATTTTTTATAATTACCTAATTCACCCTCCTCTCGAGTAACTCTTTGGGCCAACAGGGGGTATGTCAGCTCTTATTGGCGTTGTAACTTAGAGGTCTGAATGCCCGCTTGGGATTCTTTTCTTTGTAATATTTAGGTTTGGAGAGCTAGAATTGAAATTTATTTTCATTATAACTTGATAGACCCTTGCTCTTCTTGGTTCTCTAAATAAAGTTTACTTATTGGGGAAGGAAAAAATTCTTTCCAAAAGATTTGTTTTAAGGAGGATATCTTGATAACAAAAGTCCTCAAAGAAATTGTATTTTATTTTGAGACACATAATTCTTTTTTTATAATTCTTTTTTTCTCTAAAAATGTTCTTTACTTTTCCAAGAGGATATCTTCATAACAAGACTCCTTAAAATAGTGTTTTACTTTAAAAATTGGAATCACTTTATAATAGATTTTTCTATTTTTTTTTTTACTTTAAAAGACGGAATTTCTTTATAATAATTTTTTCTAAAGATGTTTTATTTTCTAAAGAACATCTTTATAGCAAGAGTCCACAAAACTTTGGTTTTTTTACTTAAAAATATTGGAATATCTTATAATAAGTTTTTCCAAGTTGTTTTTACTTTAAAAATGGAATTTATTTATGATAATGTTTTTCCCCATATGTTTTTTTTACTTTCCACGGACATCTTTATAACAAGAGTCCTTTAAAGATTGATTCACTGCCATCTGGTCTTTCGACAGTTCGAAACGGGTGATGTTGTTGATGCTGCTGTTGATGACGTTTGTCCATGCTGGTGGGTTGATCGCACAAGTAGAGAGAGGGGAAGTAAGAAGAAGATAGTGGTGAGTTAGGTGGGTTGATTGTAGAGGTATATATAGAGGAAGTTAGGAAGAAAGATGAAAAAAATAAGAAAATACACAATAATCTCTAAAACTGAATGGATTTCTAAATTCCATTTACAAATACTCTATTTATTCAAACAAAAGAATTATGAAATTATATGATTAAATTTTTTGGATAAAATAATTATTCAAACGAAAAATTTATAAATGACGTCATTTACAAATTCCTGATCCAAATGTAATCTAATAATAATTTTTGTGGTTTTATTTTGTTTTTTGGAATTTATGTTTTATATTTTAGTTATATTTTTAGTTATATATAAAAAATAACGGTTCACGGTTGAGCGATTTGATTTTTTATAAAATTGATTTTTTTTTTTTTTAATAATTTTGTAATTTTATTTTTTTTGTATAAAATTAAATAATTCGATTTTAAAATTATTTCATAAAATTCTAACGGTTGTGATTTTAATTTTGGTTCGATATATGTGATACTTCTTATTTTGATTTCCTATGAAACCAGACCATGATTACATCCCTACCATGAACTAGGGCTCTCCAAAAAGCCCAAAGCCCATGGGCAGCCCGAAGCCCACCCGAGCCCACCGGGCTTGGCCCGGCCCGAGCCCGAAATTAGGGCTTCCGGTCGGGCTCGGGCTTTGAATATTTTATAGGAGCCCGGCCCGGAGCCCGAGCCCGAAGCCCGATTTTCGGGCTACCCGAGGCCCGAGCCCGAAGCCCGAATCTAAGGCCCGTTAATTTATATATATATATATTTGAATTTTATATATTTGAATTATTGGATTTTAAAATAGTTAAAATATTTGTTTTACAAATAGTTGAGGGAGAAAAGATTTGAACATTAGACCTCTCATTAAAGAAATAATCTTACTAACCACTAGGCTACTGGTCTTAGTTATATATTAATATATTGTGGAAAGAGTTAAAGAGTAATGTTCAATTGTCAAAATAATTTTAAGTTTTAAAACATTTGTTATCATTTTTTAAAAATATTTCTCATTTAACTAAATCTATTTTAAACTTAAAAATTATATATTTTTTGACTTTATATATATATATATATATATATTATTCACCTAATATTTAATATCATTCATTGTCTTCAATTATTTGCTCTGTTTCGATATCATTAATCTAATTTCTTACTATTATATAATTGATTATTATTTTTAATTGTTTATTTATTTATATTTGATATTTGATAATTGCTAACATAAATTTCAATTTGTCTCATTCTTTAAATGATGATTAATAGATTCAAGAATTTGAAGTTAGATCCTCATAACCAATTCAATTATATCCAACTCATATATGACTTTATTTATATAAGACTTATTTTTTTTTACTTATATATATATATATTTATATTTATTCACTTAATACCTAATATCCTTCATCGTCTTCAACTATTTATTCCATTTTTTGTAACATTAATTTGATTTTTTACTATCATATTGTTGATTATTATTTTTAATTGTTTATTTATTCATATTTGATAATAACTGCATGAATTTCAATTTGTCTCATTCTTTAGATGAGGATCAAGAACTTCGTGAATTTGAAGTTTGATTCTCATCGTCAATTCAATTAAATCCAAATGATATAAGGTTTTATCAATATAAGACTTAATATTTTTTGATTTTATGTATATAATATATACATATATATATACACACACATATATATTTATTATTATTCATCGAAAATCCTTCACTGTTTTAAATTATTAGCTCCGTTTTTTATAACATTAATTTGATTTCCTACTATTATATTGTTGATTATTATTTTTAATTATTTATTTATTCATATTTGATATGACTAACCTGAATTTCAATTTGTCTCATTATTTAGATGAGGTTCATGAGAGGATAAAAAATTTCATGAATTTGAACTTGGATTCTCATCGTCAATTTAATTAGATCCAATTAAAATACAATTAATACCCCAACTATTATAAAATGTGTATCAAGTCTTATATTCAATTCTCAAATTTCATTTATTAAGTTTGAAATTTTTAATAGAATACCTATTTTATTTTTTAAACTAAAAATAAATTTTAATAAAGTCAAAAAAAATTAAGTCTTATATTAATTTATATAAATTTAATTAAAAAATATTTTAAAAAAAAAGGATAACATGTTTTAAAACTTAAAATTATTTTAACAATTGAGCATTACTCTTTAACTATTTCCACTTGATATGTATACATAACCAAGACTTATAGTCTAGTGGTTTGTATGGTTGTCCTTCTTATAAGAGGTCTAGTGTTCAAATCTCTTTCCCTCAATTATTTGTAAAAAAATATATTTGAATTATTTTGAAAAATAAAAAGCCCGAAATTCGGGCTTTCAAGCCCGAGCCCGTTCAAGCCCGTATATCCGAAATGTGTGGGCCTATTGGACGGGCTTGGACTTCCTCAATTCATGCCGGCCCGGCCCGGCCCGAGCCCGACAAAGCCTGTTGACCAGTCAAAGCCCGATGGACCCGGGCCCGGACCCAGTCGGGCTTCAGTTATTTCGGCCCGGCCCGGCCCATTGCCGACCCCTACCATGAACTGACAGTGGAAACCACGATACTCATTTTAAAAATTGCAAAGAGGGTTTTATTGGTTGGAGGATTGGCATTTTTTAACTCCCAATAATACTCTCTGAACACAAAGCAGTATCACGAAGGAGATTGTGAGGCAACACTCTTTTTTTGGTGTTTAGTTGAACTCTATCCGCACCGCGATTATACTCTTATCTAGTTTTTTTCTTCTATAATCGCTTGTTAATCGTGTTTGATCCGTTGGTTTTGCTTTTTCTAGCGCCTTCTCGCTCCGATTTGTAACTTTGTACTGATTTGAGGCTTTCGATGTGTTTTTAGTATGCATAATCCTTGGTTGTGTTGTTCTTTATATTCATGAGACAGTCAGATCGTTGGGCCACTGGTAGTTTTTCTCATGTATTTAGATAAAATGCGTTGAACGTTGTTCATTTGAGTAGAATCGTCGATGGTTTGTTTATCTTCTGTTTCCTGGGTGTCGTTTAACTCTTCCTTTGCTAGGTTAGTTTTTGCACTTGTATAATGGCTTTGGAGTAGTTGTGTTCTAATTATTGTCAAAATATCTATTATATCTTTCTCGCGTTTCGGTAAACTTTCGGGGTTAACTGTTGGACGAATTATTTTGCATTCACATAGTGTTTAGAAGCCAAATTGAAGCATAGGATTGCTATTTGAAACTATGAAAAAATAAAAAAAATCACATGTATTATTTTCAATTCCAATTTCAGGGCTCCAATTCCTTACAAGAAAATACCTTTGACAATTGAATAAAGAGGTTTTCACTTATTTTAGTACAACTTTCTCAACTTCTGTTCTGGTTTATTTACTTTTCTTTATATGAAATATAGGTTTTGAAGTGGAAAATTTACTTTTCTGTGCTTACCGAAGCAATCTAAGTCGGAGTTTTACTTTTCCGACTTTTACCATATATTCGAAGAATATGTCTCAGATTTTCTATTCTAGGATTAAGCCCATTAGCTGATTTTAGGACTGTATTTCGATTTTGTTTCTTGTAAGAGTATTACTGCTTCAGGACCATCGCATTCTTTTCCCCCTTGAGAAAGTTTCCTTTATATGTGCGCCCATTTATGTTATAAGGGCAGTGCAGGCAGTTGGTATGGGTTTCAATTGTGTGAGTCATTGCCATGTAGATGATATTTTAGCGGCATGTTATTATGGTTGATATGCATTAATCTCTCTTTTGTAGTTTCTGCCATGGTTAGAAAAGGAAGACATGAACATCCTAGTGGGGGTGAGAGATCTGAGTCTCGGGAATCTATGGCAGGATGTGGTGGTGGTCCACAACGACTACCAGCACATCAACGACAATATCAAGTCGGTGGAGGAAGAGGCCAGGGAGCCCAGCGTAATGGAAGGGCTACCCAACAGTACTACCATTGGTCACCACAATATCATCAGGGAAGGGCCACAAAAGAACAGCCGAGAGGATCACAACCCCCTCACTTTGGTGGCATGGAGGTTGGCCGTGAGGTTGGGCCATATGCTGGTGGACCTTCTAAGCTACCAGTTCCCGAGCAGCACCAAGCAACCCAGGCTCCACAAGAGGCTTTGGTAATGGGTCAACCCATGCCATATAGGAGGCTTGAAGAAACACATACTGAGGGTAGTTCTTCATGCCAACCGCATGAGTTAAATGATCCACAAGTGACGCAGCAGTTTCAGCAACTTACTGTCCAACAGGAAGAAGCACCAAGCCACATAATTGTGCCTGCCTCAAGTAAGTCCATGAGATTTCCTCTTCGGCCTGGTAAAGGTAGCACTGGTGTCAAGTGTATTGTGAAGGCCAACCATTTCTTTGCTGAATTGCCTGACAAGGAACTGCACCAGTATGACGTGAGTTCGCTTCCTATGTTTATGTTACTGTACTCTTTTTTGATATTGTTATGCACTTCTTTAGTATGATTATAAGTATTATTGTTTTTTGGCTAGCCGATATTGAAAATATCATGTTTATGTAATTCCATCCCAGGTTTCAATTACTCCTGAGGTCACTTCACGGGTTGTCAATCGTGCTGTGATGGAACAGTTGGTGAAACTGTATAAGGAGTCTCATCTTGGAAAGCGACTTCCTGCATATGATGGAAGAAAGAGTCTGTATACTGCAGGATCTCTTCCTTTTAGTTCAAAAGAGTTCAAAATTACCCTTCCTGACGACAATGATGGATCAGGGGTTACAAGGTTACTTAAATTTGTGCTTTCATTCATGAGCTCTCTGATTATGTGACAGTTTGTAATGCGTTCAGCTTTTCCCTCATATTATGCAGAAGAGATAGGGAGTTTAGAGTTGTTATTAAATTGGCTGCACGTGTCGATCTGCATCATTTAGGAATGTTCTTACAGGGGAGGCATGCAGATGCACCACAAGAAGCCCTTCAGATTTTGGACATAGTTCTGCGTGAATTACCAACTGCTAGGTACTGATTGTAGATCTTGCTTGCTGTTATAATACTGTCATTTCTTGTTGCAGTTTCACTATCATATTTTCAGATTGATATATCTTTTGTTTGTTCATCATTATTTGATTGATTCTAGGTATTGTCCAGTGGGCCGTTCATTTTATTCACCTAATCTAGGGAGAAGGGAGCCCATGGGTGAGGGATTGGAAAGTTGGCGGGGTTTCTACCAAAGTATACGCCCAACTCAAATGGGGTTGTCACTCAATATAGGTAATTACGTTTGCCATTTTATTTTCTTTTTGCTTAGTCACTTTTTTGTAAGTTTCTCCACTTACTTTCAATTTATTGAACAACTCGGTGTAGTTCATTAGTTTTTCTTCTTTATGGAATTAGCTGCCAAGTTTATGTAGCACTTTTCCAGTAGTTTCCCTACGTCGTAACTTGTCAAAAATTAAAACAAAGTCTCTTCTCTGTTATTCTGATATTGATTTATTTATTTGAAGTTAACTCTTCGTCAAAAAATCATATAAACAGTATATGTTTGAATTAAAGCTTGATCGAAATATTTGGTACTTAAAAAACAGAGAACTCCCTAAAGACAAGTTTTTTTCTTCCAAAGCACCCCCTCCTACCTTCTACATGAAAAACATGATATTTTAGCTGCAACTTGCCTCTCTCTCTCTCTCTCTCTCTCTCTCTCAAATCTCTTAGATCTACTTTGAGTGTGAATATTGAAGCTTCACTTCAACACCAATTCATGAATTTGTTGAAGGAAATCAAACCCAAAGGGAGGAAATCTCTCTCTTTCTATCTATCTTTCTCTCTCTTTCTCTTTCTCGTTGTTGCTCCCTCCATCTCTCATATGTCATCAGATTTCCTTTTGGCGTCTCAAGTTTTCTCCCACGCCCTTTCTTTTTCTCCTCACTTCCGCATTTCTACTAATGGGGGTTAATCACTAGAAAGTAGCACATACTTTGTAATGTTGATAGAATTAGCACCGACTTGTGATATGCAACCTTCTATTTGGCGTCTGTACTAGTTTCAAAGTGGCTTGCTATTTTCTATCAGAAAAGTAAGATGGAGCAAGGCAAAGGGGAAAGAAGTTGTCCCCTCTTTCTTGTAACCCGCCGCCGCCGAAATGGAAGTTGAACATCTCATTTCTCATCATGTATTTCAAAATAATGCAAAATAGGAATAGAACCCCTACAAGCATTAAAAAAACAGAATCAAAAATGAATTTCAGAAGATAAATTGCCTAAAAATAGAAGCAAAATATATCTGAATAGAAAATACTGAACCACTCCACATTTGAGTTAATACTGCCACAAGAAGTGAAGGTGGCTCTTAATTGAAACTGACAACTGGAACAATTTTCTAGGAAAATCAAGAACAAAATTATTTGAACGGGGGAAAAATTCAAATTAGGAACTTTGTGATTTTTGGGAACATCGAAATCATTTATATTAAACAATTAGATGGTAACCCTAGCGTCTACCCTAGTTGAAGTTATGTTTAAAATCATTTATATTCATTAACACCACGAAGAATTTGAGAGGCATATGTGAATTCAGTGAAAAAAAAATAAAAATGGGCACTTATAATCTTTGGAAAAGATAAAAGAAGAAATCAGATTGAAATTATCCAAATACAGGAAGTGATAACGAATAGAAAAACAAACCCAACATCACCCAAAATGAGAAGGAAAAGGAAGAAACTAAACGAGCTAAATTTAAATCATAATGAAAATAATCTGAAAAAACTGAAAAAAATAGGGGTATTCTTACTTGAGCTTTCTAATAACAATGAGGAAATCAAATGCCTTAAAACTGAATAGTTGAAATTCCTTGTAACCCCTGTCAAAAAAAGAAGAAGTGAAACTATTTGAGTACAATGATAATGATAATGATGCTAAACCAATCAACTCAACTGATGTTTCATTCAAAAATAATTATAATTAAATTAAAAAGTCCAGCATTAAACACTAAAACTCTTAATAGCTCTCAAGATCTAACTAGAAATCGTGAAAGAGAGATAAAGGGTGGGTTCCAAGCCTGATTCGGCAATGGTGGTTGTTTCGTTGGGGTGTTGGCGTTAGTGGCGGTGTGGAGAATGTGAGAGAGTGGCGGCGCGTGGTGGATTGGTGGTTATGTGGGTGACTTGGTTGTTGTGAGAGTTTAGAGAAAATGAGAGACTTACCAACGGATTGCTCGTTGACCGAAGAGCAGCGGCGCGCAGTGGTGCAACAGAGAGAAGCTGAGATTGAGGAGAGAATCTCGTCGGCGGAGAGAGTGTGAATCTAGAACTAAAGGAAAGAAGTTGGCTGCTTGCAAAGATGGGATGAAGGGAATTATGGCTCGGAATGGAGGGAGGAAGTCAGGGATGGGTATGGCTGAGTCGAGCTCTAAGGACTAAAGGAGAATCTCATCGGCGAAGCGAAAGTGCGAATTTCGGAATCGAGGGAAAGAAATCGGCTGCTCGTGAAAGATGAGTGGGAGGGAATTAGAGTTTGGAATAGCGAGAGGGACTGGACGGTTTGAGAGAAGAAATAATGTGATAGGGTTGGTTGTTTCCATAGATAGCGAGAAAAAAGAATGAGGAAAAAATACTCTCCCATGAAAATGAAAGAGGAGATAGAAAATAGGAAAGAATTGCTCTAGCATCAGATGCTAGAGTGGTGTGCTTCTCTTCACAATGCCCTGAACGTTGGGCATTATCTTTTGTTTTTCCAGATGTTATTTTCATAGTTTGTTCTGTGTTTTTTTTAAAAGCGAGTTAAAAAAAGGTCGAGCTTGTTGATTTTGATTAACCCTTTGTCATTGGTGAGAGGGGCAACAACAAGAGGAGCAAAGCGAACGGTGAGGTCGTTGGCGTTCGGAGGTGATTGAAGCAATGTGGAGGCTCGTTGTTGGTGTTCAAAGATGGCTGGAGCAAGGCGGGCTCGATCTGGGTCTTTTCTATGCCAGTGAAGTGCATGCAGTGGTGAAGGGGAGCAGCAGCGAGGGTCGGGGGATGGCTGTGAAGCTTAGGTGAGGGTTGGTGGCCGTTACGAAGCTTCGGCGAGGCTGGATCTGCTCAAAAGTGGTGGGTTTGAACCTAGGTGAGGTTGGATCTGAGCAGAGGTGGTCGCTAGAGTTCGGTGAGTAGGTTTGATCTTTTTTTCCCCTTTTTGTACGGTTGTTGTAAAAATTGACGGGAAACGAAGAAGATAAATTGGTAAAACAAGACTATGGGATTAGTGTCCGATTAGAACTTGTTCTCGATACAATGTCAAATAAAGAGGAAAGTACAAAAATAATGAGACAACCTCACCTTATCATTCCTTCCCTCTATTTAAATTTTATAATGGGCAGTACATGGAAGCCCTAATACAGAGATAAATTCTAAAGTACCCTCTAACAATCAAAATCAACCTTTTAAGTAATCAAATGATTAGAATTATGTTCAATTGTACCCCTGCAGAAATAACTATTTATTTCTTTAATGGTTTTCCACAAGTTATGATTAATGTCCAACACCATGTCATATTGTGTTCAATTAGTATGAATGGATAGTAAACCTATAAGCTGTAGTTACAATGCAATTGATCCCTTTATCCTGTATGCCTCAAAAGTGCTAATGGGGCATGGAAGGCTTCAAATCCCTGAATTAATTATATAAGTTTGATCTAATGGAACTACCCATAAGTGATAAATCAAGAACTCTTTCTAATTCTTGCTCTACCTTGGCCAAGGAGTTTCTTAAGCTATGCCATGTCGATCACATCGGATACATTCTTAGAGCGATAAATCTCCTATTGCGCTCGTATATCTCTATATGTGAAACCATTATGTTTTCCCTATAATTGCGCAAAAAGGGTTGAATTGAATAGGACAAATAATATTATTGAAATAAATACTTGTAAATCACGCAAAAGAGTTTACGATGGAAGCAATTGATCACTTTGCAATGAATAAACATAAAGGATTGAATGACACCGCGATTTATATAGTTCTGCAAGATCACCTTGCCTTCAGTTACTTCTCATAGCTCCATATGAGATTTCAATCAACTACATCAATAATCTCCATATAGGTGGAGATCAACCATCCACATTAGCACTTGAGAAAATGCTTCTTAAGATTTCTTTGAAAACAAGCGAAACAAACTTCCCTATAATGCTATCTTTTTGAGTAAACGACCCTTACTCTAAGTACAATAGATTTCACTCAAAGTAAAATGGAGCTTCTATATCACAACTTCAAAATTGAATATCAAAGACTTAATGTAGTTATAGAACGTGTAAAGAATCATTTTCGAAAAGAATTTATATGAGATTGAAAATCAAGTAGTGTGTATGGGTGTATTTTTCTTAATAAAGCTGAATTGCTGAAGATAGATGGAGAGTAGGGCTGATTGGTTTGTTAAAATAATGTTGAAGCACTTGTATTTTTTGTGGAAAAACCCTACTAACCATTATAGATAATTTAGGAATGAAAATAACTGTTCCGCCAAAAAATCAAGGGCTTCTAAAATTAAGGATTTTAAGTCAGATCCATTGAGTTTAAATCAACTACAGGGATAAGGTTAGTTGGTTATCCAATCCACGATGCAGAATTGTTACTCTTTTGCCTCGATTTGTTGACTACAACTAGGGGCTTAGTCGACTATGCAAGCCGGAAAGTTGCATTCCTGTTTCTGACTACTTAAGTTGGTAACTTGTTCTAAAAACTCTATTTTTAGGATTTTTAACACGTCTAGAGTAGCAAAAGAGTTTTCCAACATAGACCATTTCTGAACATATTATGAAACATTGTAAACGAGAACATGGTCTAATCTTTATATCAATTTTTTTTATCTCACTTTTTAAAGTACCAAAATACCCCGTGGAAGATTTAACTCAAATAAAATACATAAATAGGGTAAGATCATTTTAAAACGATTTACCACAACAAAATGAGTGTTGTGCATCCTAGACGATCAATAATAAATGATAAAAAACAGTATTTTATGGGATTACCTAATGAGCAACTCAATAAGATCAGGGATATGGGAACAAGACGAGCATTTTTTTTGTCGAAATCCTTCCTCTCTAGGCCAAGGGAGGTGGGTTTCCATTGGAAAGATGTTTGGCGCTCTCAAGTTCCCACTAGAGCTGGCTTCTTTAGTTGGTGTATTGCTGTAACACCATCCTCACTCTCGACAAACTTCAGCGGGGTTTTGTCTCCTTAACAGATGTTGCTTCATTGCATGAGCTTGTGTGAGGCGGAGTCGGTTGCACACCTCCTCTTCTATCCTGTTTCCATTGACCTTTGAGATACATTCTTATCTCTTACTTGATCTCTTGATGCATGCCCCAGTCCTGTAAAGGTATACTTTGTTAGGACTTAGGGTGCACAGATAATCTTCTTATGACCTGGAGGATGATCCTTTAGCTTTTGAAGCATCTAGTGTGAGCAGAATTGGCAAATTTTTGACAGTGCCTCCTTAGCTATCCCCTTCCTTCAGCAGTCTTTCTTGTACTTTTTTTTTGGGCAAGGCTTTTTATCCTTTTGGGTACTTCATCCTTCTGGACTTGTTAGAAGAACTTGGGCTAACTAGCTCTTTTTACTTGGCTTTACGCACCTTGTGTTTTTTATATACATATCTTGCTTAGCCAAAAAAAAGAGCTAGTAAAGAAAATTACAATCTTTAGTTTGATTGTCAGTTGCTTTACAATTGCTTCCGTTTGTATTTAAATACACTCAAAATAGACAAGGGATTAGTGCGAAGGACTTCAAATGATGCGCTAACTGTACCCAACGAGTATTGTAAAAAATCTGTGGTTAGGATGATGATTTAGTACTATTATAGTATTTACAAATAATGTAGAGGCCATACAATGACTCAAGGCGAAGGCCTACCACAAGCTCCACAATATTGAAATTCTATTTGACAAGCAACGGAACTCCATATAAAATATTTGGTAAATCAATACGTATAATCTTACATGTAGCCATTTGTATTCTAGTGTTTGAGACACTAATGGTATGACACTCACCACTCTCCATAAGAAGAAAATCCCACGTGCTAGTCTATTCAAATTTACCAGTCCAAATTGATATTAATTCTATGACAAGCAACATTTAAGATACGAAGTACGAAGATGTTTCATTCTCATAGCTTTAATCTTTGGAGTACATCACCGTTGTATCAATGGAAAGCATACTAAATGTGGCGCAGCATTGAAATAGTGATTTTATAAATGGCATGTAATTATTACATAATTGAGATTGATTTTAGGGCTTAAGTCTAACCACAAGGAGTTGGCGTGTTCAGTCAGGGGAGAGAGAAAAGGGGTTCTGTGGGGGGTCTAAAACAACAGGGGGTTGGCGGGGATTGGTGGAAGGAGAAAGAGAGGAGTTGGGGTGGGGGTTAGCGCAAAAGGCGGTGGCAGGGAGTGAGAGAAATGCGTGCTCTTTTTTTTTTGGGTTGTGGTGGTGGGGTGGGGGGGGAACAAGAGGGTGAGAGTTTTTGAAGCTTTGTATGGGGTTTGGGGGGTGGGGGAGAGAGGATGGGACTGTTTGTACAGAAACTTGGTTCCAAAAAACTAGAAATGCAATCTAGAAATTTTATTCCAAAAATCTGGAAATGCAATCTACATACTCTTTTTTTTTCCCCGAAGAAACAATCTCAGCCCTTAAAATGTATAGACATTTCAAAATATCTCCAAATTTATAATATAGATTTCCACTCTGCAATGCTTCAGATATGTCATCTACTGCTTTTATTGAGCCGCTGCCTGTGAAAGATTTCGTCACTCAGCTTCTAAATAGGGATGCATCTTCTCGACCATTGTCTGATGCTGATCGTGTAAAGGTCAGATTCTCTCACTTGCTCTTCTCTTTTGGAAAAGGATGGCTGCAGTGATATTCTGATTTTGGTCAATATATGACTTCCATTCTCTGAAGGAATAAGTGGTTGGATGAACTTTATTTCATGCTTTCTTTTACAATTTTTTGGATTTTTTTATATATATTCTAAATGTTATGCAACTATTTTTGTTGCTCTTTTAATCAGAATGTACTAGTTTTCTGTCATTATTACCATTTCCGTAGTATACATGCTTTCTTTTACATTTTTTCGGAATTTTGTACATATATTCTAAATGTCATGCAACTATTTTTGTTGCTCTTTTAATTAGAATGTACAAGTGTTATGTACTTATGCCATTATTACCATTTCCGTAGTGTATGATTGAGTTTTTCTTTGTCTATGCTCTGTTAAATGAAACACAGGAGTTTGTCGGTTTTTCGTTTCTGTTGTGGATATAAATTTTCTACTATTATGCGACTAGCATACACTTGTGCTCTTCTTTGAAGAAAGAAGTGGGAGAGGGGTTTGAGTGCGGAGGTTTTGAGTTCTTGAGTGATCAAAAGGCTTAAGTGTGTAAGGAGCACCTAAGCATTCTATGAGCTATTCACCTTGCCTCAACCCTCGTACTGGAAAAGAACCTGTCGATGAGCTATTCACAAGAGTGGCCAATCTACCTGGAGAGAGACACTGTTGCGCTCAATTTCTCCACCTCTGTCCAAAATCTATCTGGTCCATGAACTTTCACCCTTGAAGCTCTATTCACACATTCATTGGTAACGAGGATACCATCAAGGATATTTTCCAATCAAAGCATTGTGCATACCGGAGACCATGTTATCAATCACTTTTTTGAGCAATTGTCAATAACTCCTGCTCGAAGCTTTGTATACTCCATCCGCCAAACTGATGCTTTTTAGTGCTTGTTCCATTGCTCCTTTTTCTGGATAGGAGAGCTATGAAGGTTGCATTAAGGTTGGAGTGGATATGAAATAATGAAAGGAAGGCAAAGACATTCTCATTCACCACGCCCCATCGATGGTGGAATAGAAAAGTGGGAAACAGTTGGTGCCTAGGGCCTTACACTCCTCATTTTTAAGGCAAGCACAAACTTCTGTTTCGAAAATGGCATTTCAAGCACGTCCGTGTCCTCATCTGGAACACTTTGAATCACAAACCCCCAACTTGGACGATTGACCACATGCTCTGCCACTAGTTATGATAAAAGTGTACATCACATTACACATTTGCTTCTCCATAAATCCCCTTGCCGCTTGAAAATAGGGATAAACTAAGGTTTCATCTCTCGTGGGCTGTTGCAGTCCTATGAAAATGTCTGGCGTTTCGATATTGTTCGGTTGAGTTTGACATGATTTTACTGAAGACAACAACCAATAAAAGATCTATGCTGCACAATAAACAGAAAGCAAAACAACGTACAATTGCCACACTTGCGAGAGGCGAAATTTATGCGGGTCAACCAATTTTTGGGCCAAGTAAACAGAAGGCTGCCGTTTCAGTAAATTTTGCAAGGCATGAAATTACAAGAGATGATATGATGGCTAGCCCTAGTGCCTCTATTTATAAACAGAATTAGGGTACAATATGACATGCAGTTGGATCCACTGGCTTGGCTCTAGTGCACAGTTCTGATGAGGCTTCACTCATCTAACAATCTCCCAATTGGAGACTGGTCCTGTCATGGAGCAAATAACCACATTTAACATTTTCACAAGCATGGCTTTTGCAACGACCCCTCAATTTCACGGTCAAGTTTGTAGACCAACTGAAGGTGTGGACAACTTCAACTTCCCTATGGTTTTTGTCACCACGTTGGCAAGATTCTCACTTCCACTAATCTCCTCAAGTGATTACACTCCATCCATGGGGGGACAAATGAAATGGTACCGGCATACCACAATTTACTGTGCTTAGTTCTTGCATAAATGGTTGCATTACTAGCAAGATTTATAGCACTTACTCATGACACTGTTAAACACTAATTCCTTGCTTCTTTCAAATATCCTCAATGAAGTTCTGTGACCAAATAATCTTTTTTGGTAATCCTCCATGAAGTTCTGTGACCAAATAATATTATTTTGTAGCTTCTGTTGCTCAATTTGTTCAGCTACTGTGGCGGACATTGCCAACAATCTTCTGGAATTGTGAACCTAACTGATCGCCCTGCTTCTTCCTTGGTGCCATCAGTTACTTTACTTGCCATCTTTTCCCACTGTTTCAATAACTTCCTCTTCTTATAGACTAACTTTTGCATTTGAACTTTGATCTGTTGAGGTTTGAGCCCTTTTCAAAATTTTCCCCTGCTCTCTGCGTGCAAGGCTGATCTGGAAACTTCATCTGATATTTTCCTACATATTTTTTTTTTCTTAGAATAGAATCCTTGTTGTGTCGAATGTATCTTCAAGCTTGCTTGCTCAAAGCTGTCAGTGTCCCGTTCCAAATTTCCAATAAGATCAAATTCCTGTTCTAATCGTCAACCTCAACTGTAGCCGACCTCAATTGAGACATGTCTTTGTTGAGCGAATTAAAATGATTTGTCACAAACGTGCTCTTTGTCATACTCAGATTGAATATTTTTTTTTTGTATTTGGAAAATGTTATTATGGGTGGAAGCTTTTTATATTTTTTAATATGTGTTCACGAGAGCAATTTTAAGTTGGTATGTTGTCGAGCCTGTTTGGTAACCGTTACCATCCCATCCCATCCAAGTGAGATGGGAAGAGATGAGAATTATGTTTTCTTTTTGGGAGCAAAATTGCGTTTGATAACGACAATTTTTTTTTTCTTTCTGGGAACAGAATCGCGTTTGGTAATGATATTATCCTAGAAATCAAGAACTAATCCTAAACCACAATCAAAATCGAAATCCTAAACCCCAATCGAAATCAAAATCCTAAACCCCAATTAAAATCGAAATTGAAATCTTAAACCCTAATCGAAATCGATTTCGAAATCGAAATCGAAATCCTAAACTCCAATCGAAATTGAAACCCTAACAAGAGTTGTTGCTTGAAATCGATTACAAATCGAAGTTGAAATCCTAATTTCGTAATTGAAATTGCTAATTTTAGGGGCGACGAGCGAAGGCGACGAAGTTGGAGCGACGACAACAAACAACAGTGGAGCGAATAGTAGTGGCGACGGCGATGACGTTGAACAGCAGTGGCGATGACGACGATGAGTTGGAGCGAATAGTAGTGGCGATGGCGACGAGGCGAAGACGATGACGACGAACAACAATGGCGATGGTGACGAGGACATACGAACAACAATGGCGATGGTGATGGCGATACCGACCTTGTCCTTTTTTTGATTTGGGAATGGGATGAGAATTATAAGAAACAATAATTTTTTGTTTCTCACTTCTTAAGAAAAAATGGAAATGATTCTTGCTTTTGGGATGGGAATGGGAACGGGAACATATTTACTAAACGCTATGCCCAAATAGAAATTCCAAAAATCTGGGAATGGGATGGGATTTTTTGGGATGAGAACGGTTACCAAACATGACCTTGGTAACTATGTTGTAGGCGACGTTCTGAGCGAGCAACAACCTGATTACTTCAAGAGCGTATCTGTCTGGGAGAGCCTATTCGCATTTGACATATTTTGTCGGAACATTATCTTGAAGATACTACTTTAGTTTTAGGTAATATTGGTGCAACATCTAATGAGTTAGTTTACAGTACTGACATATTTTTACTACTTTTTTATTTTTATTATTATATATATATATATTTTTTTTTTTTTTTAAATCAGACGGCTTATGTCACACCGCTCGGGGCTTATGCCTTGCCTCATAGAGAGAGACTAAAACATTTTGCCTTAAGCCATTGTCTTTTTACACTGGTTGGGGATAATTGTTAAACACATTAAACTGAAACCGAAAGAACACGCGAGATCAAACATGAACATAAGATTTATGCTGTTCACCCAATTTTTGGGCTATGTTTGAAAATGTTTTACTATATTTTGGAAGATAGGAAATTAGAAGGGATGATAAGACAGGCAACTCTAGTGCCTCTATCATGCAACAATATTAGGGTGACGTATAAGATGGCTGTTGGCTCTGTGGTCTTCAACCTAGTATACAGTTGATCAGACTCTACTTGTTCAATGCATTCTTAGAATCTTAGTATAAAAGCAATTTACTAAGATGGTGCTTGATTGGAGTTTTTGTATACATTTTCTTTTGTTTCTATCAAAAAAATTGAAACCAAAGAATATGTTTATGTTTTGCTCCCAAGTTTTCATACATAATAAAACTATTTTTCATTTTTCCGTTCCCAATTTTTTGGAAACTGGAAAAAGAAAAGGAAACATAAGCACTAACCAAGCGCCACCTTGGCTCCCTTTACTTTTGTCTCTCAGTGCTACCTCCTCTCCTGGTTAATTATTAGATTGCTGTTTGACCCCTCACTTTCTTAATATCTTGGAAAGTTCTTGCTTTATTAATCTCCAATTTTCCTTGTGTCTCAACGCATCATTTCTTAAGATCATGTTCGGGGAATGGAAGCTTCTTATCTGAAACATGACTTGGAATACCATACAGCGAATAGATCCAATCAAAAACCAACTCCAGAAACCATCCACAGTCCATTTTTAGCTACTCATTTTAAAACTTGAAAGGATTTGGCCTCTACTTAAACTACCCAAATTCAGAAGCATTGTCTGACGCTGGTTTGGAAAGAATATTGAACCACATATTGGGAAGTGCTCCTCCCAGTTTTATGTGCTAGACTCTGTCAATCCAAGATAAGCAAAGGCAAGCTTGATCCTTACCAATACTCCAACTAAAAAAACACTCACCTGATAGCGAGGGGCCAATAAGATCAAAGCTCATTAGTACAACCCGAGAACTTTTGAGATGAATAGATTTGAAGGCAATAAGTTCTTCTTTTGGAAATTCAATCATATTGAGATCTCCACCAAAATGGGTAGGCTTTCCCCATTTCATGAAAGCAAACTTTTAACTCTTCCCACAAACTTCTTCTCCTACTCTCATCCACAGCTCCGTATATTCATGTGAAATCCAATGCAAGTTGCTGTCAACATATGTTAACAGGTAAGCAATACTGTGTTTGCCAATCCTAGAGTCCAATTTAAGGACCAACCTTATATTCCAATGCACCAGAAAGTCTCCCGCTGCCCCCAGGGCATCCAAAGACACAATCCACCCACTTACTAATGATGGAAGCCAATTGAAAAGAAAAGGAACAAAAGAAAATGAAATTTTTACTGTATAATTCAATAGAAAGATCAATAATCAAATTGTCTCTTTTAGTACAATAAAACCTTATCATATAGGTTTAATCTAAAAATGGAAATAATAAAAGATAATGGCTATAATTCTAATTTGAAAATAATAAGCAACACAGGCTATAACTTGAACTTGGAAAGAGAAACACTAATGATTTTTCATACCTCACCGTACGTAAGAATGATACCACTTCAAGAGATTGGGTGCAAGTTGGCGTAACTCCTTATCTTGACCAAGAAGCATTTGAGAGTGGTTGACCCTTCCACTTGACATGATATCTTTGAAATCCCCCTTGTGAAGAGCCAATGATCTCGTCCTCTAACCCGTTTTCATTTTGATCGTTGGTATGCGGTGACATGCTGGGTAGCGCAGGTATTCGTGTGGGCGAAGTAATAGCTTTCCTAGGAGGAACAACTAAACATCAGGAGGCTCGAACGTGCCTCAATGGGAGTAACAAGTCTTCCACATTGAAGACATGACTAATACGCATATCAGACGACAAATAAAGTAAATAAGCATTGGGTCTAAGTTTAAGAAGAATGTGATGTGGTTTGGTAGCTCTAGCATGCAGTTTCTTTAAGTAGTGTTTTTGGTATTGTTAAGGATGTACCCGAACCATCACATACTCACCCTCCTTAAATTCTATGTTCCTACGTGAACATAAGCAAAAAGTTTATAATTTTTATTACATAAAGCTTTCTTGAGCCTAACACCTACATGAAGATCACGAATGTGTTGGGCAAATGATTCCGTTGTTTCAAAAGGGCTAGAATTTAGGGACAGTAGAATAAGGTCAATTGGTTGACGAGGTGAAAAACCATGCACAATTTTAAAAGTACTATTGCCTACAGAGCGATTGACTGAATTATTATAAGTAAACTCCACAGTAGGAAATAGCAAGTCCCAATTTCCCGCTTATCACCAACTAGACGACAATGCAAGTTGCCTAAATTATGATTGGCGACCTATGTTTGCCCATCAGTTTGGGGGGGGGGGGGGGGTGAAAGGCTGAGGAGAATTTTAGAGTGGTTCCAAAAAACTTCCAAAGTGTTTTCCAAAAGTAGCTGACAAATTTAACATCTTGATCACACACAATAGACGTAGGTAAGCCATGTATTCAACCACTTCACCAAAAAATAACTTAGTGACATGCGACGCATCAATCGACTTACTACAAGGGATGAAATGAGCCATTTTTGAAAGTCTTTCTAGGACATCTATGATAGAGTCATGACATCAAGTTGTCCTAGGTAGACCAAGGACAAAGTCCATACTTGGGGTTTTCCATGGCAATGTGAGGATGGGTAAAAATGTTTACATGTTGGTGTTTTTCATCCTAGCCTGAGCTAGTTGGCACATTTCACATTGCGACACAATCTTAAAAACATCTTTCTTGTAGGTCAATAAAACCTGTTCTCCACCAAAGCAATAGTTTTGTTGCAACCAAAGTGTCCCACGAGCCCCCCCAATGTGTAATACCTAAACTAAAAAGTTGCAAAGAGAAGAATGAGAATGCACAAGCAAGTGCCCTGAAATATGTGACCATGTCGAAGGGAATAATCAAGTTGGTAAAGTCGCAATCCCTCTGAGATTTCATTAAAAATGACACTAAAGTTAGGTCAAGTGGAGTGCTCATCTTTAAATCTTTCAAACTCAGACAATATGTGTATTCATAGATTGTAAAAGCATACAAAACCTACTAAGAGTATCCACACATTTGTTCTCTACACTAAGCATATGATTAAGGACAAATGTATATTCCTGGAAGAACATGGCCCACATTGCATGTTTGACACTAAGTTTCTTTTGAGATTGTAGATACCTAAGTGCTTGATGGCCAGAATACAAAACAAACTCTTGGGACAATAGGTACATCTCTAGTGGCTAAGAGCCTGTAAAAGGGCAACCCAGTGCACGAGAGCTCTCGCCTTACCCCTTTTATACGGAGAGACTATTTCCAAGTTGTACCTGGGACCTTCAGGTTACAATGGAACAACCTTATCATTGTGCCCAAGGCTCACCCTCGGCTACGAGCCTGTAAAATAACATAAAATTCTTTATCATAAGTAAAATATTTTTGTTTGGCTTCATTTAGTTTTTCCCCGAAGTATGCTATTGGATGACCCTTCTGACTCAACACGCCTCCAATTCCAATGCCAGGTGCCTCCATCATCTTGTCTTCAATGACAAGAAAAGCTCAAGATGCCGGCTTAGTCCATTTGTACTCTCTTTCTTCATGTAATCAGTAATCGGGACCATAATGGTAGTAAACCCTTTAATAAAGTGCCTATAGAAAGTGGCTAACCCATGACAACTATGAATATCCGAAATGGTTTCAGTCGATGTTTTATATCCTCTCAACGGGTAATTGGGGTCTCTCCTATTCGTTCCAGATTTCTTTGAACGTCTTGCCAATACCTCTTAGTTGCCCAGTAAGTTTCATCTTGATAAGTCTAACCCTATGGTTGTCTGACATCTCATACCAATCAAAGTAATCTTCCAAATCATTTAACTAATCTAGGCAGCGTTAGAGTTTAGAGTGCCATCATAATAAGAAATTTCAACTTTCACTTGAAACTTTTCTAGTGATATCTTCATTGCCATAGTGAGGTTGATAGGGTTTATTTTGGGTTCTCATAGGTCTAGGATAGCTATTCATCTCTTCCTCAAGTGGGTATACTCCATCTAAAAATTCAAGAATGTCATCAAATGGAAGTTTAAGTGTTATGGCGTGGTGATTTTCTAGGGGAAATATCCTGTCAAAATCCCTGGGCCTACCCTCCCTTTCATTTGTACTGTGTTCAAGGTGAATGTGGGTGGGTACTAAGGTAAGTGAAGAACTTGAATATGGAACTCTTGAAGCAGTGGGTATTGAATTGTGGAATAGTGGATGTGCATTGTGAGAAGAGAAACTAGACTCCACTCTATTTTCCCCCCCACTAATTGTTTTTTCTATATTTATACCCCTATGGTTCAGATATTGCTCAATTGGTTGAGTGACTTGTTGGGTGATTAGGCTAACTAACTCAACGCGAATCTCCTTATGAATTTAGTTTGTCGCATATGGAGGTCAATATATTAATTGTCTTGATTTGGGTTCACTTTTTCTCAAAGGTGGTAAACTAAATTTTGAAAGTGATCTATTGAATTTTTAAGGTTAGCTACAGTTTCTTGCACGGTTTAGATTTCATTTTGAATGGAATTTTTGGGAGTTTTCTAGATCGCGAATAGTCATGGGGTGGATTGTTAAGGTAATCCTGATGTTAAACCAGAAATGTTCTTAAAAGTACTATTATACGATCACAGAGAAAAAAATGATAAGAGTAGTTAATTAATATAAAATTTGCGGAAAGACTAAATTAATAGTATATAAACGTGTATAGATTTTTTGTTTTTATAATTTATTTTATTTTAGTTTATTATTATTGTTAGTTTTTGTTAAATTCAAAATTACTTGAAAAGAAATTACTACCATAAGACCCCAAAGGAAAAATGATGCAATAAGAGTACTTCATACATATTAAATGTGATTGTGAAAAAAGTAATAATAGTGATTTTTTATTCAAAAAGAGGAAAACTTGCAAACCAGGGTGGATCGTTTAGGTACATGGTAGGGTACAGGTACACAATATGATACCATACACTATAGCTGTACGTTGGGGATAGATTTAGTTGGCACGTTATTTCGGGTCGTGGTGCGCTTAGGTACATTTACCGGTTCGTCGTTTATGGTATGTTATTTCGGGTCGTGGTGCGCTTAGGTACACTTACCAGGTTCATTGTTTATACTCCGAAATATAATATATTGTTATATGTCTTCTACATAAATATTCCAACATATACACAACAAAAATTTCAAAATTCAAGGAAATGTATCATGTTTTTGTTTTTTCTTCGTCCGCAACATTTTTTTTGGCTAGTTGACACTCTAAGCAAACCCTAATATTAATATTAATAATGGTTGATAAAACGGATGGAGGCTGAGGTTTAGGGTTCTAAGTATCGGCCGTTACGTAACGAAAAATCAGGGTACTGTTACGGTTACGAACCAAAACTTCGTGCTTGGGCCAATTCACGCCGTAACTGGTTGTTAAGGCCTATTACGGGCTGATACGGGCCCCTGTTACAGACCATTACGTTCATACATGCTGTATTTTTAGTCTTCCCCAGCAAGCCACCACCACCATACATGCCATTATGCCCATACAGGTTCTTTAGGATACCCACAACCTCCTGATACTAGAAAGTCATATCCACCACCACCCTCTTACCAATACGGTGTCCCTCCACATCAAGAGAGCTCGGATTCTACTTTTGGTTACTACAAAGAAAGAGTAGAATCTAGCGGCACCGGTGGTAGTAGCATTGGCCTCACCATTTATGATCATTGCACCTTTAACTACTTTGGTGGTTGTTAAAAGTAAAAAAAGAATAGGAAAAGAACGAGACAACTTAACTATTGTTTTAGCCTTTCCCTCTATTTATAATAAGAATTAGGAAACCATATAATAAACCCTAAACCGTATGGGAAATCTTAAGTAGAACAGAAAAGACATAAATACCCTTTAACACTTCCCTTCAAGTTGGAGCATATACATTGTATGCTCTTAGCTTGTTACAAATGTATTTTATCCTTGAACCCCCCAGTAGTTAGTAAATATATCAACTAACTGATCAACTGAATTTACATGTTTAGTCTCAATCTGTTTCTGCAATAATTTTTCTCGAATAAAGTGACAATCAACTTCAATGTGTTTGGTTCTCTCATGGAAGACTGAGTTAGATGTAATGTGAAGTGCTGCTTGATTATCACACACCAGGTCCATCAGTGAAGTGTGTTCAAATCCAAGTTCTTCCAACAAATGTTTCAACCAAATTAACTCACAAGTGGTATGGGCCATTGCCTTGTATTCCGATTCTGCACTTGACTACGCCACTACTGTCTACTTTTTACTTTTCCAAGAGACAAGGTTACCACCAACAAACACACAATACCCAGTAGTAGATTTCCCATCTAAGGGTGATCCGGCCCAGTCTGCATCTGTGTAGCCCTTTGTTTGAGTATGACCGAAATTTTGATATAACAAACCGCAACCAGGAGCCCCTTTCAGATATCGGAGAATATAGATCACTGCATCCCAGTGACAAGTCATTGGACGATCCAAGAACTGACTGATAACACTAATAACGAAGGAGATATCTGGCCTGGTAACTGTTAGGTAGTTCAACTTTTCAACTAACCGTTTATATTGCGTTGAATCTGTCAGTGGTACACCTTGATCTGACAATAATTTGGTGTTTGGATCCATAGGTGAGTCAATCGGTTTTGCTCCTAGCATTCTTGTTTCGCTCAATAGGTCAATGACATATTTTCTCTGAGATAGGTAAATGCCTTAACTTGATCGAGTAACTTCAATACCCAAGAAATACTTTAGGTGTCCCAAATATTTGGTTTGGAACTTACTATGCAAACACTTTTTGAGTTCTTGAATACCACCGTGGTTATCCCCGGTAATCACGATGTCATCCACATGCACAATCAACAATATTCTTCCGACTTTACTATGCTTGTAGAAGACCGAATGATTGACTCCACAACGCCGAAGACCAAATTCAGTGACCACTTCACTAAATCTTTCAAACCATGCTCTAGGAGACTGCTTGAGGTCATAAATAGATTTCTTCAAACGACATTCCAAATTAGACTCCCTCCTGAGCAACAAACCTAAGAGGTTGCTCCATATATACTTCCTCAGTCAGATCGCCATTTAAGAAAGAATTTTTGATATCGAGCTGATGTAATGGCCAACGAAAAGTGGCAGCCAGAGAGATGAACAAACGAATAGAAGCGAGTTTGGCAACGGGAGAAAAAGTCTCATAGTAATCAAGACCGTATACCTGAGTATAGCCTTTAGCAGCTAAGCGAGCCTTGAGTCGATCAATGGTGCCATCCGGATGAACTTTGACAGTGTACACCCATTTACATCCAACTATAGTTTTGTCAGGCGGAAGCGAGACGAGATCCCAAGTGCCATACTGATGTAAAACAAGCATTTCTTCTTCCATTGCTTTTGCCCAACCAGGATAAGTGAGGGTCTCTGAAACAGACTTAGGAATAGAAATAGAGGACAAAGAAGCAACAAAAGAGGAGTATGAAGGAGATAGGTGTGCATATGAGACAAAGTTAGAAATATGATGGTCAGTACAGGTGCGCTTATCTTTCCGGATGGCAATGGGCATGTCTAGGTCAGACATGGGTGGGTCTGTTGGAGAAGAATCTGAGGGCACAGAATTGATGGGCACAACAGCGGAGGCTACCTTCTGGCGACGAGAGTATACCTGCAAAGGGGCTAAAGAAAGACTAGGTGAGATAGGATCTAGAGTAGAGGAAGATAGTGTAGGATTTGGTATATTTGGTAAAGGAAGTGTAACATCCAGATCATCTCGAGATGATGGGGCAGAAAAGTAAGGGGTGGACTCAAAGAATGTAACATCTGCACACACAAATTAGTGACGTAATGATGGATTATAACAACGATAACCCTTTTGTGTGCGAGAATAGCCGAGAAAGACACATTTTAAAGCACGGGGATCTAATTTGTCTCTACCGGGAGTCAACTGATGAACAAAATAAACACACCCAAATATTCGAGGAGGTAAAGTAAACAAGGGTGAATGAGGAAAAAGAATGGAATGGGGAACCTTGCCATTTAGGGTAGAGGACGGCATCCGGTTGATTAGGAAGCAAGCTGTAAGAACCTCATTGTACCAGAAGTGTTTGGGAACGTTCATCTCAAAAAGAAGAGTACGGGCCACTTCTAGGAGATGACGATTCTTACGCTCAGTAACTCCATTTTGCTGTGGTGTGTGAGGACAAGAAGACTGATGCAACATACCAGAGTGCAACATAAAGGAAGTAAATGGCTGAGAAAAGTATTCTTGAGCATTATCACTACGAAGAATACGCACTGGTACATTAAATTGAGTTTTAATTTCAGCACAAAACGCACGAAAAATAGCGAATAATTCTGAACGATCTTTCATTAAATAAAACCAAGTAACTCTGGAAAAATCATCCACAAATGTGACAAAATAATGAAAATCTAATGTAGAAGTAACACGAGAAGGACCCCAAACATCTGAATGAATTAAACTAAAAGGACTCGATGCTCGAACATGAGCTGGGGAAGAAAATGAAATATGATGATGTTTACCCAATTGACAAGACTCACACTCTAATGAAGACAAATGAACAAGTAACTTGAGGTTGCCAAGGCAGGGATGACCAAGGCGACAATGGATCTGGTGAGCGGATGCAACAGCAGGGCAGACAGTAGGTGGCTTAGCAGGACTCTCGTCATGATCATCAAGGTAATAAAGGTAATTTTTCTCACGCCCTGTGCCAACTGTCTTCTGCGTCCTCAAATCCTGGAAAATGACAGAATTAGGAAAAAATGAGACAGAACAATTAAGATGTCTGGTAGGCTTACTGACCGACATCAAATTAAAAGAAAACGAAGGAATATACAAGACAAAGGAGAGAGATAAGGAGGGTGAGGGTTCCACTGTACCAATGCCACGGATAGGGACAGTAGAACCATCAGCAATTGTAACATGAGACAACGAAGAAGATGACTAAATATGTTTAAATAAGGAAGATGTACCTGACATGTGATTAGTGGCAGCAGAATCTATGACCTAGGTGTGAGAGGGGAAGGGCGAATGGAAAGACAAGCGGAAGTACCTCGTTGAGCTAAAGAAGCAATGGGAAAAGATGTCTGCTGGGATGCCTTATATTGAAGGAATTGAGCATATTCCTCATCAGAGATGTCCTTGGCCGCCTGAGATTCTGGGATAGTAGGATTATCTGAATCAGATGTCACGGCATTGGTGAATTTGGGTCGACGGCCAACTAAATCCCAACATGTTTCTCTGGTATGATTCGCCTTGCCACAAAAGGAGCACTGACGAGGTGAGCCACGAACATGGTCACTACGTCCACCCCGAGGGCCACTACTACGACCACCACGAGAGAAACCACCACTGAGTTGATTACCTCGATTTCATGTAGGAATCTGCGCAACAAGCGCCGAATGCTCAGATGGCGCGGACGAACTCGAGCCAGAAATATTGTTCATGGTAGTGCTACGTGTAACGCGAGAATACATTTCAGTGATAGTGGGGAGAGTAGCACTGGAAAGAATTTGAGATCGGACCGGTTCAAATTCTGGGCGCAATCCCGCTAAGAATTTCATGACAGTCATCTGCTCACGTTTGTTTTGCATTTCTTTCAGATCGATAGTCATCGGTAGAATAGTATTTAACTCTTCATAAAGGCGGTTGAATGTGGCAAAATAATCTGTAATGGAGCGTGTGCCTTACTGAAGTTGGAAGTACTCAACCAATACATCATATATCCTGGTGAGATTACTGGAATACAACATATGAAGATACTCCCATATGGCTTTACACATCTAGATGAGTACAGAGATCAGCTACTTGAGGCTCCATCAAATTCCACAATGATGCTACAATCTGCGAATCAGCTTGAATCCATTCCTCATACTTCTTATCATTTTCTGCCGGGGCAGATTCCGTGAGATGACGGTGTTTCCCTTGTCCAGTAAGGGCTATTTTCACAGCCTTAGACCAATTTAAGTAATTGGTCCCATTCAACTTGCGGGTTGTTAACGGTTGGGGTGTAGCCGTCGACATAATATCTGCCACTACAACTAACAAACAAAACAATGTGGACAGGGAAAACAAACAACAACAACGAGTGTAGAAACTTATATGAGAAACATTAAGGAGAGAACAAAACAAAGCAACTCACAAACTTTCTGGCCAGAAACAGTGATGGCCATGGATGCGGACGTCGGTGGGATAGATCCAGGGTTTTGAAACCCTAGCAGTAGCTTCTCGGACTAGGAGTTGAACCGCAAATCGTGCAGCGAACACGAGAACCCTAACTAGACGAACGGCGAAGACAAAGCGGCTAGGATTTGAGCCGCAACAGTGGATATGATCGTCGACGGTGGTCGTCGATCGGCGCAGCGAAGGAGGAGAAGATGGATCTGTACGGCGACAGTGGGGTTGTGGTTGGATTTGAACCGCGATAGAGGGATTGCGTCGGAACAGGTGCAGCGATGGCGGCGAGGCTCGGATCTGTATGGATACGGTGGGGTTGTGGTTGGATTTGAACCGCAACAGCGTGATTGCGTCGAAACAAGAGCGGTGATGGCGGCGGAGGCTCGGATCTGGACACAGATGAGCAGCGGCGGTGGCTAGGGTTTTTCTGAACACGTTTGTGTTTTTTTTTTTTTTTTTATGGTACGGATGATTGAATTTTTTTTTTGAAAAGAGAGAAGAAAAAAAATGAATGAACAAATCTATGAGATTAATGTCCCATAACCTGCGCTCAATACCATGTTAAAAGTAAAAGAAGAATAGGAAAATAATGAGACAGCTTAACTATTGTGTTAGCCTCTCCCTCTGTTTATAATAAGAATTAGGAAACCATAGAGTAAATCTTAAACCGTACGGGAAACCCTAAGTAAGACATAAAAAACATAAATACCCTTTAACAGTGGTTATGGTGATGCAGAACAAAATCAAAATGGTGATCATACCAATGCCAACTATGAAAAGCCTGCGCGCAATTTGTTTTGGTATTGATATGAGTGTACTATTTTTGTAATGTGAGTATTACGATTGATAATATAATATACAAGTTCAATTTACCCTTCTATTATGTTTGTGTAATTTGTTTTTATTTAATGTTGTGTGCAACATTTTATTTTTTTAAGATTATTTAGTACGATGATTTTTTGTCTTTCTTATATCTTTATTGTGCTGTATGTGTTGTATATGTAGTTAAATGCCATAATATCTATTAGAATGTGTTTTATTAAGGGTTAAATAGGTAAAACAATTATTGAGTTTTTGAAGAAGTTTTGGTAATTTTAAAAAATTCATGACTGTTACGGCCGATTCTCGTTACGGACAAGCCAATACTCCTGATACCGTTACACCGCTCTGTGTTGCTAACTCAACATGGAGGTAGAAATAGAGGCAGAAATTTTGAGCGAAAAATAGAAGGGAGAGAGAGAGATGGCTAAAGTCTCAACATGAAGGTAGAAATAGAGGCAGAAATTTTGAGCTTTAACAGGTTTGTTTTACTTTTTCCATGATTCTAGATTTACATTAATCTACTATCATTCATTTTCTGGAGGAGCAGGGGATCAGATTGTTGATTTCAAGAATCTGGTGTGCGAATGCGCCATGTTTGGGATCGTAAGACCCTGATCGCGGGTCAAGACCATATGCACGGATCCATGTAACCCTGTTACAAACCAGTGCCTAGGGCATTGGAGGATCAATATCCACAATAGATGGGGCTGGTTCAGATTGGGTGTGGTGGTGAAGGTCTGTCGAAGTTCGGCGAAGGTTTGTTGATGTCCGGTGGAGGTTGGGGCAGGTCTGGCAAGATCTCTTGTGGTCTGGAGACGGCTGGGCCGAATTGACAACCCCTAGAACAAATCCGGAGAAGTCCGATGAGGGTCCAGTCAGGTCTGACGATCCTGGACCTGAAGCGGTGGAGGCCAGATCTGGGTTGGTAGGGAGGATCTAGATTGTTGCAGGGTTGGTTGAAGAGTGTGGTGGCTGGAGGGGGTTTGGGTGCATTGCGAGAGCCTCTGGAAAGGCTGATTTGTCTGGAAAAGGTTCGATGACGTTTGACGATAGCTTGTTTGGGTTCGACGAAGTCATATCTGGAATTGTGAGGGTTGGATCTGGGAGGTTGAGCAGCGGCCTGAGCGCAGAGGCGGTGTGGGGAGTATATATAGGGTTGGGTGGTGGTGAGCATTGGCGTGAGCACAGGAGGTTGATTGGATCTGAAGGGTTTGGTGTTTTTGGTTGAAGGGTTAGTGATGAACAGTAGACCTAAGATCTCCTTGAAGCTATGAATACCAATGGATGAAGGAAGCCAATCGATAAGAAGAGAAATAAAAGAACGAATTTTTACTGAATAATATAAAAAAATGATTTTTTACTAAATAATTCGATAGTCAATAATCAATAATCAAATTGTCTCTTCTAGTACACTAAAGTCTCATTATATAGGCTTAATTTAAAAATGGAAATAATACGTCACAACGGCTAATTAATAGCTATAATTCTTATTTGGAAATAATATGCAACAACGGCTACTTAACAGCTATAATTCTAATTTTGAAAGAGAAACACTAATGATTTTTCGGCCCCCGCCGAAATCAACATCGAAGCGGTGGTCTTATTTGATCCTCAATTCCTCATCACTTACCCTTCCAAACGCTTCTAACAACCTGAGATGACATGGAGTTTGTGTTCATGTCATTAGATTCCTGACATTTGAAGGAAATATTTTTAGCTTTATCAACAATTGATAGATTCAAAAAAACCAACTGATCCCACTGTCCTACTCTCCCCTCTTGTTGATCCGTCCTTTGTACTTCATACTAGAGGCTAGATCCATTACTTTCTGATTCTTCTTCTGTTTGCTTGCATTCCTTTCATGCGTGTCTTCTCAATAAAAGAACAGTGCCATCAAATCGTCTCCAAGCCAACCAGCCTAAGGACATCAGATTTTCCGTCTAATATTAAACTCTCCCGTCTTAGCCACGTTGGCTGCATAAGATCATATACCAAGGTCAAGATTATACAGTGACTAAAAAATTTAAGCCTAGAGTTAAAAGAATCAGCAGCTTCTCAGTCATGCGTAAACTCAGCATCTCAGCCAATGTGAAAGCTCTTTACCCCCAAATCAAGTCCAATCTGCATCGAGCCTGCCCAGCTGCTGACCACCCGGACGACCTGTTTTGGCTACAACCAACCTAGTTTATCTGTTTGATTTCCCGTTTCTTTCTTATTCTAGTCTAATTCCAGTTACACCTAAATCGAGCCACAGTCGAAGCTCTCCCTAAAACGATCAAGTCCAACCAGCCAGCTGGTTACAACTCCGACAAGTTTCTCATTTTCCTTCTTTATTGTTCTTTAGTTTCCCCCCCTCCAACTTCACCTTTTGCTTTTTCACATCCTGTTTTTCATTTATTTTTTGTTTGTGTTCTTCACTTCTTTTGTTCGATTTTTAACTGCTTACCCTTTTTATAACTTTGCATCCATTAAATGGACTATAAAGATGAAAAGATGTTGAATTCCAGAGGGTTGGAACACCCTTCTGTATTATGTGTAGAACTAGTAAAACACCATATCACACTTCAATTACTACTCTATTGCTCTAGGAGTGAGTTGATAAACAATGTTGGCTAGTGGTGGTTGAATGTTGAGGTCATGAAAGGAATAAAGATAGAGAAAGAGAAGTGGTTTTGGATGGTGGCTCCAGGGATGGTGGTCATGGAGGATGTTGGTGATAGGTCTCCGTCATGGTGTTTAGGCCCGTGACCAATAATGATGTTTGAATCCCATCCTGATTCATTTTAGTCCTCCAAGTTCGCATATAAGTTGAAAGGGTTACCCCACCTATAATGATGTGGTTTTCTGTTGGAACCTTCTAAGATGGTATTAGAACTAGGTTTCTTGAAGTTTCCTTCTTCTTTCCCCCTAAATCATTAAGCCATCATTCTTCCGCCCTTGCTTTCTTTTGATCTCCATTAATTGCGCACCGTGTAAGCTAGAGTTTGCATGCGAGGGTTGGGTGGAATCCATATTGTTTCAACGAGGCTTCCAAAATTGGCATATAAGTCGATGAGGGTAGTGTTCCATATGGTTTTAGGTTGTAATCTCTTAAGACGGCATCAAGGTTAGGTTTCAGAAAGCCTCCATCTTCTTCTCCCAAGTCTTCCCATCATCTTTGAACTCTGTTGTGTCCCTCACAATCTCTCCATGATCTCCATCAATTGCACCACGTATAAGTTGAGATTTCCCGTGAGGAATTCTACATATGGTTTTAACCGATTAATTTCGATGTTAAGATTGCTCTTGAGATGAAGCAAAAGGGCTTATGGATATGTACTTATAATCCTGAAACTGTAGTGCAAAATAAAAAGGGGAACGACTAAACTGAATGTCAATGATGCAATGGGAACGAGTTAGAACTCGAGCTTGTACACTTAACGAGATGCAAATTTTGTCAACTATGACAGCTATTAGGCAATGCTTGAGGTCATTGGACAACATAGTCCATGTATGAGAACACCAACCTTCCATGAGGGGCCCTATTCAAGAAAGATGTGCATGCATAAATTGATGAAGGAATACAAATAGGAGAGAAAATCAAATGTGGATGTTCCATTTTGGTGAAGGTTGTAAGAAAAGGGAAGAAATATTTTGGTTAATTGTTGTTGGAGAGGCATGTTTATTGATTCCATTGATGAATCCTTGAATGCAAAGAGTGGTGAATAGATGTTTGTGTTACTTAGCAAGTATGGATAAGATTGGAGACCTTAATGTGGTTCAAGTTGTTTACAATTAGTGCTTCAGCTAATATGATGGTGGATGATATAAAACAATTTTAATTATAATATGTAGTTAATTTCAAATTGTAACTTATTTTTTGCTCTTGCTTGGGACCTTGTTAGAATATTATTATATGGGTTGGATGTGCCTGTCATGCATGATTTTGATTTTATGTAGGATATCTCCAGGCTACCTACCTAATATGGTGAGAACATTCCAGTGAGATATTTTCTTGAATGGTTTTATTTGCAATTGCCTGAACGTAGTGAACGTGATGAGGATACCCATCAAGTACAAAAACTTGATTTGCAACGCTTGCCATTGCTTTGTCAAAAACTAGATTTGCAACGCTTGTCCTTATTAGGAATGGCTAGCATAGCATGAACACATGACAAGTGATGACTTCTGTCATAATAGTGTCGGTTTATTTGCTTTTCTTTTCATGGATGCTAAATTATTTATAATTGAACTACTTGGTTGGTTTTTCTCTTGTAGAGTTCATAAGTTCTTTTGTAATGTTTATTAGACGGATTTTCTCGTGTCTCTTTTTAAACTATGCACCATTGTGATTTAGGTTCTATAATTCATGTTGTGATCATAATATCACTTTGATAGTGTAGATATACAATATTATCTATTATATTGCATGTTTTTGTAAAAAAGGCACCTTACTTTGATGAAACACATTTATTCCGTTGCCCGTATGCTATGTGAAACCTTGATGCATCCTTTCACAAGTTTCACTAGCCCAATTGGGTAGATTCCAAATTGTGAGGTCTAAGTCCCATGACAACAACCTCCCTTCAATCATGGGCCCCCAAACAAATATTTGGCTTGGATCCACCTGCTTCAGGCTTCGGGCAACTGAAATTCACATGCCCCACAAGCTCCACTAAAGCACAACTCTCTCGAGTTACTGAAACATCTCTTCCTTCCAATAAAACACAAGGAGACCCATTATTCTGATTCAGAAGATATCGTGGGTCTAGCCCCTCCTACCAATCCCTGCTAGAGGATACCCGTCCATCTAGCACTATTTCATACCAATTGATCTTGTATCTCATAGTCTTAAGGAGGCCTATTAGCCTCCTTTTCCTTGAGAAAGGGAGGTGCGAATGCGATCCATCCCCTCCATGTTGTGTACTTGTTGGAGCTACTTATCTTTGATTAACCCACCTCAAAATAGAACTAATTATTGGACGATCTTCACCCTCTTGTCCTTTATCCATAAGAACTTGAATCTGTTTATACTACTTGAGGTTCGGTTTTGATGGAAGTGATGTTCAGAGAAGCTTTGATCAAGAAGCATAGAGTTGTGTGTCTAAGTGGCAATAATTATAATGTATTTAGAATTCCCTACAACTGTGGTGATTATATTGCGTGAGCAGGTTTTATCAGACATTTTGGCTCATAACTTCATTTCTTTTGTATCTGGTGAGACTAGCTTAGTATTTTGGAAATTGCTTGTGGTATTCCATGAATATTTATCATAGTTGCTCTTAGAGGTTTGCAGTTGCTTAATGCTGTTGTGGGACCCGTTATTGTTTTGTTCTTCTACAATGATTTACTTGGAAATGCATCATGTCTATTACTTCTAGCAGTCCGTTTGATTGAATGATGTTTTTATTCACTCTTTGAAAGTGATTATTTTTGAGATAGTTGTGTACCTAGCTTCATGGACAAGATATTTTTTTACTTGCTTTACCTGGATCATCAGGAGTTTCTTGAATTTTTCTTTTGATGGCCATGATAGATAAAAAAGGCTCTGAGAGGTATAAAGGTTGAAGTTACACACCGTGGACATATGCGTAGGAAGTACCGTATAGCTGGTTTGACCTCCCAGACAACACAAGAATTGACGTAAGATACAATTTCTCATATACGGACTCAATGGATTTATTCCTACGAGTGATTTGTCCTTTTGACTTTTCTGACATGATTCATGGCTGTTACGTTTTCAGTTTTCCAGTTGATGAAAGAGGTACAATGAAGTCAGTTGTTGGATACTTTCAAGAAACTTATGGTTTTGTAATTCAGCAAACTCAATGGCCTTGTCTGCAAGTTGGAAATCAGCAGAGGCCAAATTACTTGCCTATGGAGGTGCAATAATCGCTTCTTTTGAGTTGTCACTGTTATGCAGTGCTCATGCATTATTATGACTCAGGTATGCAAGATTGTGGAGGGTCAAAGGTACTCCAAGAGGTTGAACGAGAAACAAATCACTGCTTTGCTAAGGGCGACCTGCCAGCGTCCCCAAGACAGAGAGCATGGGATTCTTGAGGTATGTTTTGCACATACACACTTTTTAGGCCTTGGGTCATAGTTTTTGTTGGCATAACTAGTTTATTTGTTGCTTTTATGATCTATATTGGTGAGTTGTACTTCAACTACTGTTTCTGTAAATTTCATTGCTTAGTTTTCTTATATGGTGCAATCCATTTTTTTAATACATTGCCTGAAGGTACATTCACTTTGTTAGCATCGAGTTTCCTTGTTGGGCAAGGACAACGTGGTCACGTGTGCGACACGGCGAATATGTGCACACAATTATATTTTCTAATAATCAAACACGGCTGGACACATGGGAGACACATCTGGACACTTCATGACACTCTTAAATTTTAGGTGTAATTTTGTTAATAATCAAAAAATTACAAATTAGGTTTATTGTAATATTTTATACTTGAAATGAATTAATCAATTGTATATCTCATTAATCATACAATATGGGACTACATATAGGAAAACTTAAGAACTAAAAAAGGTAAATAACTAATTACAATTAACTATTTTCCTAATCTGTATATTTGACTTTCCATATATACAAATACTATCAATATTGAATATTTCAACACTCCCCCTCAAGCTGGTATGAAGATATCTTCCATTGTCAGCTTGCATACTAGATAGTCGAATCTCTTCTTTGGTAATCCTTTTGTTAGAATGTCTGCGATCTGTTCAGTAGTCGGTACATATGGCATACATATTTGTCCACTATCGATCTTTTCCTTGATGAAATGCTTGTCCACTTCCACATGTTTTGTCCGATCGTGCAACACCGGATTGTGAGCAATCGCAATGGCTGATTTGTTATCACAGTAGACCTTTATAGGTACTGAATTAGATATCTTCAACTCTCTGAGTAATCTGTTAATCCATAACACTTCACAGATGCCGTGAGCCACTGATCTGTACTCCGCTTCTCCGCTGCTTCTAGCTACGACATTCTGTTTCTTGCTCCGCCATGTGACGAGGTTCCCACCAACAAAAGTACAGTAACCGGAGGTCGATCTCCTGTCCGTGATGCTCCCAGCCCAGTTTGCATCGGTGTAAACCTCTACAAGGTGGTGGCCACGTTTCTTGTACAAAATTCCCTTTCCAGGAGTACCCTTTAAGTACCTTAGTATTCTATAGGCAGCATCGAGGTGTTCTTGTCCTGGTGAGTGCATGAATTGGCTGACCATGCTTACGGTAAAGGCTATATCAAGACGGGTATGTGATAAGTAGATTAACCGCCCCACTAGTCTTTGATATTGTTCTTGGTTTATCACAGCTTCAGGTTTGGCCGGTTGTAGTTTCTCATTCGGTTCACTTGGAGTTTCTATAGCTTTGCACCCGAGTAACCCTGTTTCATTCAGTAGGTCGAGTACATACTTTCTTTGACTCACAAATATGCCTTCCTTTGATCTAGCAAATTCCATTCCAAGAAAATACTTCAACGGACCTAAGTCTTTGATTTCAAAATTATCAGCAAGTTTTCCTTTAAGTTTTCTCAATTCGTCACTATCACTTCCTGTTAAGATAATATCATCTACATAGACAATTAAAATGGCAATCTTACCATCAATTGAGTGTCTATAAAACATATTATGATCTGCTTGGCTTTGTTGATAACCCTGACCTTTTACAGTGGTTCCAAAGCGTTCAAACCACGCTCTTGGAGATTGTTTTAGGCCGTATAGTGACTTCTTTAACTTGCACACCTTTCCTTGTCCTATCTTTCTTTCAAAGCCCGGTGGTAAACTCATGAACACTTCTTCCTCCAAGTCTCCATTTAGAAAGTCATTTTTCACGTCTAATTGGTGTAGTGGCCAATCAAGATTCGCAGCTAAGGACAATAGAACCCGAATCGAGTTTATCTTAGCAACTGGAGCAAATGTTTCTTGGTAGTCTATTCCATATGTCTGCGTGAACCCTTTAGCCACGAGCCTTGCTTTATACCGTTCTATGCTTCCATCTGCCTTACACTTAACTGTGAATACCCACTTGCACCCGACTATCTTTGTATCCTTTGGCGAATCAACTATTTCCCACGTACCACTCCTTTTAAGAGCATTCATCTCTTCCAGAACTGCTAGCTTCCAACCTGTATCACCTAGTGCTTCCTCAATGTTCCTTGGAATAAACAGATTAGTAACTTTAGAAGTAAAGACTCTATAAGGTTCGGAAAGTTTTGTGTAGGATACATATCTAGATATGGGATGATTGGTGCAGGTTCTAACTCCTTTCCTGATGGCTATAGGGATATTAAGATCTGGAGGAATACTGGAATGAGAAGATTCATCAGGAGGTGGTAAAGATATAGGATTACCTGGATCATTGCTTGGGGAGTCGGATTGACCTTGTGCTAGAACAGTAGGCTGATCTGTATTCTTTTTTGTACCTTTCCGAGTATAAACCCGCAACTCAGTATATGATTGTGGTATTTCTTCATCTGTTTGTGAAGGAATTATGCTCGGCACTTGTGTACTAGTAGGGATTCCTTTTTGTTTTTCAATATTGTCATCACTTGTTTTTGACTGATTTGGAGGAAAAATTTCTAAGACTGTGGTAGGGAGAGGATCATCAGTGACCCAAAAATTCCCTTCCATTACATTCTCCCCCTGAAAGGGATTTTTGTCAAAGAAGGAAACATTTTCCAAAAACGTGACGTCCATACTAACATGAATTTTCTTGGTTTGTGGATTGTAACATTTATACCCTTTTTGATTTGGTGCATAACCGATGAAAACACATTTTTCTGCTCTAGGATTAAGTTTAGACCGAAATTGGCTAGGAATATGAACATAAGAGGTGCAGCCAAATATTTTAAGAGGCAGGTCAGCTGATATCCTAGAAGTTGGAAAGTGTGTTTTGAAGTTATCAAATGGTGTGGTGTAATTTAGAATACGTGTAGGCATGCGATTTATTAAATATGTGGCTGTTAAAAGAGCATCACCCCACAAATATTTTGGAATATGCATAGAAAACATGAGTGCACGTGCGACTTCGAGTAAGTGTTTATTTTTTCTTTCAGCAATGCCATTTTGTTGGGGCGTGTCACGACACGTGGATTGATGTAGAATACCATTTGTTTTCAAAAAACTGCCTAAACATTCATTGAAATATTCTGTTCTATTATCTGTGCGAAGAATGCTAGGTTTCATTTGAAATTGGTTTTCTAGCATAATGCAAAAATCTTTAAATAAAGCTGCTACATCAGATTTTGCACGCATCAAATATGTCCAACATAAACGTGTATGGTCATCAATAAATGTCACAAACCATTTTTTTCCAGATAGTGTTGTGATTTTTGAGGGACCCCATACATCCCTGTGAATTAAATAAAATGGTTTAGATGCACGATATGTTTTTGAAATATAAGAAGTACGCTGACTTTTTGCAAACAAACAACTTTGACAATAAAAGGAAGAACAATCCATATTCGTAAATAACGTCGGAAACAAATGTTTAAGATATTGAAAACTTGGATGTCCTAATCTAAGGTGCCAAAGCATGATTTTATCACGAACAGACGTTGAACTCATACCACTGGTGCCGTGAGTTGTTTTATTCCTCAAGGAGTTATCATCGAAGTAATACAGGCCATCCACCAATCTAGCACTGCCAATCATCTTCCTCGAGCTCTGGTCCTGAAAGAAACATTGAGATTCAGAGAAAATGGCATGACAATTCGAATTTCGCAATAGTTTACTTACAGATAAGAGATTACAAGTAAGTTTAGGAACGTGGATGACCGTTTTTAGATTAACACTATCTGAGATTGTTATTTGGCCTTTTCCTGCAATGGGTGAGAAACTACCGTCTGCAATTCTAATTCTTTCATTACCAGAACACGGTGAATAAGTATTGAAAAGGTGATAAAAACTTGTCATATGATCAGAAGCACCTGAATCAATAATTCAAAGTGCTAAGTTTAAGGAACAAGAAAAAGCTCTAAATTTACTACCTGTTTGAGCTAAGGAAGCATTAGGAGTACCAAATGATGGATTGACAGTCAGCAGTTTCAGAAGTTGATCAATCTGTTCTTTGTTGAATGGAGTGGTGGCAGCTTCATGCGCGGAAGGATAGGATCGGTTAGATTTTTCTCCCGTTTTGTTGCTCTTCAAATTTGCTGGTTTCCCATGGATTTTTCAGCATGTTTCCCGTGTATGACGGGGCTTGTTGCAGTAGTCGCACCATATACGAGGACGTTCCTCTGCTCGGCGTGGAAACCTGCTGGAGTGAGCATTAGCAGCAGCCAAAGCAGACTGGTCAATTGGAGCAACTGTAGGGCTGATAATTTGTGGCTTGTTAAGCATAACGTTCTGACGGGTCTCCTCCCTTCGGACCTCCGAGAAAACCTCATTAATTGAGGGAAAAGGCTGACGACCAATGATTCGTCCCCTAACTTCGTCAAGTTCCGGTTTCAGACCTGCTAGAAACTTAAAAACACGATCATCATCCACCAACTTCTTATAGTGGCTATAATCCTCGGTCGAATGCCATTCATGATCGTCGAACATATCTTGATCTTGCCATATTCTCTTCAATGAATTGAAATACTTAGTGATACTGTCTTCGTCTTGGCGGATATCACGGAGTTTTAGAGTCAACTCATACTTTTGAGATTGGTTTCCCAGATCAGAATACATCTGATTTACATTGTCCCAAAGTTCTTTCGCCGTAGGGTAGCACATGTAGTTGGAGCTGATTTCCTCATCCATAGAGTTTACGAGCCATGTCATCACCATGGAGTTTTCAGCATCCCAAGTCGTATGCGACGGATCTTTGATGGAGGGCTCCTTTGCATCACCGGTTAGATATCCCATCCGTCCTCGTCCACGGATATACATTCGCACCGATTGAGACGAACGTAAGAAATTTGTTCCATTCGGACGAACAGAGGTGATTTGGATGGAGTGGGATTCGGAAGGGAGATGCTTTGGTTCGGTAAGTTGGCTGGACCTTTGGATGGATTCCGAGGTAACGTCGGACATGGTGAAGGCAAGGGAAAATACCGTCAGAACTTAAGAATCGTCGGGTTGGCCTTCAACGAGTAAATCTCGCGAAACCAAGCTGCTGGATGCTGAGTTGACTCACTGAGAATCCCTGAGTTGACTCACTGAGAATCACTGAGTTGACTCGGTTTCGTCGTTTTCAAGCAAATTCGGCAGCGGTGGCGGTGGTTAGGGCGGCGAGTGTTCGTCGGTGGCCGCAATCGAGTTGAAATCGCAAGATCTGTTTCGTACAGATCTCGCGAGGGTCCGTTCGTCGACTGCTAGGGCTCCGGCGAGGCTGTCGGCGGCAAATAGAGGACTGACGAGGCTTCGTTGTCGGTTGTAGAAGGCCGGAGAGTGTTCGTCGGCGGCTGTAGAGGACCGGCGAGGCTTCGTCAGTTGTAATGAGGGCTCGTCGTCGGCTGTAGGGGAGCTTTCGTTCGTCGCCTGGCTGTAAGAGACGCTGGCGAACCTTCGTCGGCTGTTATGGGATGCCGGCGAACGTTGTCGACGACTGCAATGGCCGGCGGCGAACTTCGAAAACTTGTAAAGGGCCGGCGGCTGCGCAGAGGCTAGGTTTTTTTGGGTTTTATGCTCTGATACCAACTTGAAATGAATTAATCAATTGTATATCTCATTAATCATACAATATGGGACTACATATTGGAAAACTTAAGAACTAAAAAAGGTAAATAACTAATTACAATTAACTATTTTCCTAATCTGTATATTTGACTTTCCATATATACAAATACTACCAATATTGAATATTCCAACATTTATTATTTTGTTACACTCTTTGCATCTCCTCATTTTGATCACATATCCTCAATTTGGACCTGGTCTAAATCCTTTTGAGAATTAATTTCTACTTTTTTGAAAGGTGATGCTAATACCTTAAAATCCTTATAATCTATTTCAAATGAATCTAATGGTGGATGTATTGAACTAACATCTTGCATTTTATTAGCTATTTTCCACGTCTTCTTATTTGTTTAAATGGTTTGAACATATTTTTTCTTATAATAGTCAAGAAAGGTATATTTCTTTTTTCTTTAACCAATTTCTTTTTCCATTTTGATTTAATTTTCTCTCTTTCTTCTTCAGGGTGTTTCTATTTTTTAAATGATTTTTATGGATAAATTCTTTTCTTAAATAATCCATATCTATTTCAAATTCTTTATTAATGGTTAAAATATGATTATTTATTTGATTTTCATCTAAAATTTGTGAAGCAATTGAGGAGAAAGAATCTTTAGATTCTTCTTTGTAAATTCCATGAGGTATGTTTGTTTCAAAATTAACTCTTCTAAGCGTATAATTTTTATTTGGTTTTGTGTAAATACTGGAAATACTTTTTCTTCCTAAATCTTGATGACTTTTAGATGTTTGAACCGAGTTCATACTTCTAGATCTTATTATAGGTGTTTGAAAATTTATTGTAACATTCCCATCTAAGTTTTGACTATGGCTTGTTACTATAGTTTTTCTTAATTTTACAGTTTTGACTTCTTCAGGTAATTCTTCAAAATACCATTCTCCTCCAATAGGATTTCATGCCAATGAATTTTTTTAGGTTTTGAAATTAAAATTGACCTATTTTCATTTGCTTGAATAAATGTTGTCATTCCTTTAGGACTCTCTGTTTTTGCATCTAAAAATACGGTTGATGTTGTAACTTTATAATACACTTTATAAATTTATTTCTAAATTTTTTGATCCTTTGTACATTTTATAGTCTTTTGCTTGAACGTCTAAGGTTAGAATTTTATATATTTATTTATCATCTATATCAACTCTAAGATTTGGAGAACATTCAAAATATATTGGTCTTTCTACTATATTAGCTTCTATTATTCCTAATAAGGAGTCATCAAATTCTTGATGTCTTGAATCTCTAAGGACACTACATATAGGTTTGTTTAATCCTTCTCTTGTTAAAGGAAATATTCCTATTTTAACTAATCCTATTTGTATTGTATCATATTTTGGAATAAATGTTTGTAAATCTTCTTTTCTTAATAATCTTAATCTTTGTCTTGAGTTTTCTGAATGTAAAGTTGTTAACCTATTAACAATTTTGATTACATATTCTTGCTCTTTTTCTTATAATTCTCCATATTGATTTATCCTTTTTTCAACTTCTTTAATTTTTTAATTGCTCTTCAATCTTTTTATATTGATTTTCTTTTCCCAAATATCCAATATGTTTTCTTTTATTTTGAATAAGATTAACACTTTTTATTGCTAAATTTTTTAAACTATTGATTTCCTTTTGTTTCATCTTGTTTACAAAATAAAAATGTATTCTTGTCCAACAATTTTGGTTTGAATTCCTTCATTATTGACGAAAAATGCATAAAGTAAAGTGAAAGTGTTCCTAAAATTATTGATTGTTGCATAATAATTTTAGCATCAGATTTTGACATTTCCCAAATTTCTTTTGCATTTTGATATGGAAGTCCTGCGCCTTTCTAATTTCTTAATCTATCTTCTATGTTGCCTAGAGAAACATGAAATTCTTTTGAACTTGATCCTGAATTAGAACCTTTTGAGCCTGATCCTAGATTTGGGTATGAAATAGTATTTTTCCCTTTTCTAAAGATACTTTAAAATAATTCTTCCATAGTCTAATGTATCTCACAATACCTATTCTCACTACGGTAAAGGGTTCATAACCTAGACGGGACCACCTCGGGACCACCTCTACCTGGGCTGACCAACAGACTTACTGGCTGACCAACGCCTAACAATTCTACCCACGTTACTATTTATGATCTTAAGTATTTGTGATATACGTCAACTATTGAACAATTATACCTAATATCTTGTAGAATTGGCTGAATACTATACTCACTCTACCACCCCTAAGAACATAGCTCACTAGCTTTGATACCAGCTACGGTACCAGGATACCAGAGGCAAAACAAAAGCTTCAGTAAGATATTATTAATATTGTATTAAAGTTTTGAAAATATTACATAAGAGTTACAAAATATTGAAAATTTCAAAATATTGGAAGTACGTCAAAAATACCATTAAAACTTACAGGGGATAAAGATGATCTTGAGTAATCATACAAATTTTTGAGTAAGGCTAGAAGATTTAGAACTTTTAAGTTCTAATCTTATTTTTTGGAGGAGATACACTCAGGGTTTTGAATTTTGAAACACTCAAAGATTTTCTGGGACAAAATGAAATTTCTTTCAGGACTTCATTCTCCTTTTACAAATGACACAAGGGAACTTTATATAGGCTTTGAACTCTAAATTTGTAAACTTGAATTGAATGTAAGGTGAGATCTGCTGACATCATCATGCTCTTTTTTTAAAATTGGTGCCATCTTTGGACAAAAAGAGGCCATTTCTTGTCCTTTCCTGACTGATTGATGCCTGACTGATTGATGTCTCGTTTTGTCCTTTGCTTTTTGAAAAGTTATTTTGTCATGTTGCTTTTATATGTAAGCAGTGACGTAAATGACTCAATAATGTATATGGTGACATGAGCAATGACGTTTATTGAGACAACTATTGAAATAGTCATACCACACATGGGCGGTGGCCTTTGAGTGTTATTACACATGACTATAGTTCAATTTTTGTCTTGATAGGTCATTTTTTAGCTTTTCCTTTTCTGATCTCTCTCTCTCTCTTGATTTTTGATCTTTCTTCTTCTTTTTCACAAAAAATATGCCCAGTTTTCTAATGGAGTGAGATTGATGGATTCCGAAGATGAGGCTGATGTTAGAGGTTGGGTTTCATTACTGTCTAAACTTTAATCTATGTTCGGAATGAGTTTTTGAAGCTGGTTTAATTAAGCTTGGAGATTGTGTTTTTTCTTGGATTTTAAGGAGGATGGGAAAATGTGTTCTTTGGCTTTCTTTTTTGAAGAGGCTATAGATTTTGAGGCTTCTAGGGAGTTGTGGCTCAAAATGTTTTGTTTTAACGAGGCTTGAACTCTTCCTTCTGGGAGATCAAACTTTTTCCACCACTTGCTTTTGAAAATTCATCTAACCGTTGGGAATTGGTCCAAAAGAATTTGAACCACTAACTATAGAGTAATCCTAGCAGAAAATTTGGGTAGAAATATCAGCAAAAAAACATGAACTTGGAAATCTCATTTTGAAAATCATTTGTGAAAGTCCATTGTGTTGACAAATACAGAAAATCATCCAAAATCTATTTTGGTAGAATTGTGAGACTGAGTCCAAATTTAAAAAACCATGAATGAAACCATAAGGGAAAATCCCTATCGATATTTTTGTCGAAATGAAGAAACCATGAGTAATCATAATTTTTGAGATAAAAAACTTTGATCTAGGCTTGAATGTAGTCTTCATAATCATAATATTGGGGATTGAATCGACCTTTGAAGCTTCTTCGAGAATGGAGACTTTTTTTCCAATCTCTTGGGGTTAAGACTTTGGGATTCGGAGTTTTGAGAAAATGATTCTTGAAGGTTTTTTTTGGGATCACTAGTATGAGTAATAATGGCAGAATTAGTTCATAAAACATTCGCGATTTACGGAGGTTGTCTGGTAAGAAATGATAATTTGGAGAAAAAAACTTTTATGATGCAATCGAATCGGATTGTGGAACTCCGTTCCTTTTCAATTATGAAGAGGTCTTCAAAGATATCCTTTTTGATGTATTTTCTTTTGAAGTGTCTTGAATAGTTGACCTTGTTGAGGAAGAGGGGCCTTGAACAATTTGTTTATAATCAAGCAGCTGGAATCTATTTTGAGTAAAGTTTTGAGTAAATGGGTTTGGAACCTCAACAAAGTTGTCGTAATAATCGACATCTTTACTTGATTTTGAAGCCATCTTTTTTTTTTCCTCTGAATAAAATCTCTTGTTAAAAAATCTGATAAAAAGTTTGAAGATCCTTTAATAAATTCAATTTGAAAATCAGATATGGATAAAATATCTTGCCATTTGACAAATATTTGTTTTGAAACTAAATTTTTAATGTCTTTTTCTAAAACTTCTTTTGCACTTTTGTAATCAATTCGAAGTAAAAACTCTTTTATATATAAATCATCTTAAAATTTTTGAATACATAAAACAATTTATAAAATTTCTTCTTTGATAGTTGAATAATTGACTTGGGGTCTAGACCATAATCCACTATGAAACCTAACAATGGACTCCTTGTTATGTAATATTTGCTTAAGGATTCCCCCATATCCTATGTCTGAGGCACCAGTTTCTACAATCATGAAGGCTTGAGGATGAGGAATACTAAGACATGGTAGGGTTTTGACTTTTCTAAAACATTTGTATGTTCTTCTGACCAGGTAGGTGGATTTTTCTTATGTCTTCTATAATGGTTTGAGTAAAATTCTAAGGTTTGAAATGAAATCTGCTACATAATTTAAACATCCTAAAAATCTTTGTAATTGATTTTTATCCGTAATCTCATCTTAGAATTTATCTTCAAATTCTATGATTCTATGGATTTGAGTAATGGTTCCTTGATAAATATCATGACCTAAAAATCTAATCCTTGTTTGGAATAATTTGATTTTAAGTTGGGATACTACTAAACCATTCTTTTTGATAATGTTAAAGAAAATGTTTAAATGTTTGAAGTGTTGTTCTATTGATTCAGAGAAAGTAGAACATCATAAATATATACTATGGTAAATTTTATATATGGATTAAAGATTTCATTCATAACATTTTGAAATTCTAATGGAGCTTTTTTAAGACCAAAAGACATTACATTCCACTTGTAATCACCAAATGGCACTCTAAAGGCTGTTTTGTTTTTATCTTCTTCACATATTTGAATTTGACAGAATCCTGATTTCATGTCAAATTTTGAGAATATTGATGCATTAAAAAGTCTATTTAAGAAATCCTTTTTATTGGTTATTGGATATCTAATCCATTGAAGAACTTTGTTTAAATGTTTATAATTAATAACTAATTTTGGTGCTCATCTTTTTATTTCAACTTGATTTCTTACAAAAAATGCTGAGCAGCTCAAAGGGGACTTACTTTTTCTAATTAATCCTTTATCCAGTAATTTTTGAATTTCCTTTTTACAATATTCTAGTAATTCTTGATTCATTTGAATTGGTCTAGTTTTTGTAGGAATTTTTTCTTCAAAAAATTCTTTTACATAAGGTAATTTTCCCGAATGTTTCTTCTTGGTTGAAAAGCATTTGGAAGGTTAGAGCAAACTTCTGTTTCTAATAATTCTCGATATTGATTTATCCTGTTTTCAACTTTTTTTTTTGATTGCTCTTCAATCTTTTTATAATGAATTTCTTTTCCCAAATATTTAATATGTTTTCTTTTATTTTGAATAAGATTAACATTTTTTATTGCTAAATTTTTAAAAAATATTGATTTCCTTTTGTTTCATCTTGTTTAAAAAATAAAAATGTATTTCTTATCCAACAATTTTAGTATGAATTGCTTCATTATTGACGAAAAATGGATAAAGTAAAGTGAAAAATGGTGTTCCCAAAATTATTGATTGTTGCATATCTTTGACTAATATACAAGTAGTTCTAAGACATACATTTTTGTCATTGCAAATATGAACATTTGACATTTTATAACTTATATTTAATTTTGAACTGTTAGCACCAAAGTCTTTCAGTGATTTTTTCGTAGTATTGTGTTGGAATAAGTCATTCTTGAACACAATTTAAATCTGCTCCTATATCTAATAAAACTGACATTTCTAGTATGAAATTATTATTTATGACCAATTTTACGTTTGTAAACCATTTGTGAATATAAACTCGACATATATCCTAAAAAGGCTTGTTGATCATCAATGGTTTGACTAGTTTCAATTTCTTCGTTAGAACTTGAGTCTTCTATGATAATTTCTCTCCCTTTATTGAGGTTTTGAGATTATTAACTTCTTCTTGTAGAGTTTTAATTCGTATTTTAACATTATTAATTTCTTGTTGTAAATCTTGAATTGTAGGTTGAGATTTTGTTTTACAATATCTTTTAATTATGTCCTTCACATTATATTCTTCATTTATAGCTTTAGTTTGTTCATCCTGTGTTATTTGTTCCTTTAACTTAGTAAATATTCTTTTTTGATTTATGGATCATGAATATGTTCTATCATAATTTTGCTTTATTTTGAAATTACATTTATTGATCCCGAACATTTTGCACAAGTACAAAATCCTATATCTTTATTACATGATTCTATGGATTCTTGTTCAGATTCTTCACTTGAAGTTTCTACAATTTTATTAATTTCTCCACTTTCAAATTCTTCTGATGAATTTTCTAATTCGCTGTTTATGAATAAAGATATAATTTGTTTTTTCAAGTTTTCACCATAATCTACAGCTTGAATTTTTGTTTTCAGCTTACAATTTTTGCTATAATGACCAGGTTTTCCGCATTTATAGCATATAATTCCTTTTTAATCTTGTTTGGGTCTTGGTTTTACATTGGGTTTTCTTTTTCTGTTATCAAAATATTTTTCCCATTTATTAGTGTTTTTAGGTTTTGTGTAATATTTTCTAACAACTTTCTTTTTAATCGCTTGTTTCTTTTTTATAGAAGGTGCTTGTATTTTTTCATAACCATATTGACTACAAAAATCGCCTAATTCTTTTTTGCTTTGATTTAATTCATTTTTCATTTGAATTGTCAGTTTTAAGTCTGTGCATAGGGTTAATCCTTCTTTATTTATTGTAGTTATTATTTGTCCATAAGTTAGTGAATTGTAATCAGGTTCTAAATCCTTTTGAATTTTTTGAGCAAATAATTTTGGTAATCCTGCTATAAATCTTTCTTTCCAAAAAGCTTCCCTACAATCTGTCTTGAGATAAATTTTTGATAAGAAAATATGTTTGTACCATTTGAAGTCTTGTAATTTTGGACATCTAAGATTGATTAATATTTCATTATCTTTGTTTATCACTTCATTTGGTTCTCCTAAGAATGCTTTTGATATTGCCCAGATCAGTAAGGAGACTGGATCTGAGGTCATTATTGGTTCTTGACTAGTGCCTTCATTTTTAATTTAAACAACAGACATAATTCCTGTTCTTTCATTATTGGTATAACAATTATCCTACCATCCTTTTAATGGACAAGCAAATCCTTGAGTTATCATTTTAGCTATTGCTGCCATAGCCATTTCATTAACGTGTCCTAATATTTGATATTCTGAGAATCCATCTATGTTTCATTCATAAAGAGAAGTGCCGTCATAGGCAGTTCTAGGATTAATTTTTTCTTCATATAACACATTAGGAAAAGATGGCCTGAAATAATAGGGTTTTTAAGATTGTTTCCAATTTGAATTTTTTATTTTATTAATTTCTAAATTATCATTTGTGTCTTCAAATTGATTTTTAAGTTTTTCATCCTCTTCCATTTTTGTTAAAGTATTGACATTAATTATTATTATTATTGTTCAAACTTAATTTTGATAATTTTATGTTAACAATATCTAATAATTTGTTAATTTCATTTGGATTTTTTATTTCTAAATTAAATTTGAAATCTTCTTCTACTTATAAAGTTTTATGGATGGGGTTTTGTATTTTAATTTCATCCTTTAATTTTTTATTTTCTTCATTTTTTTATGGTTTTGCTTCTACAAAGTTTTTGAGAATATTTTCAATTTATTTAACTGATTAGTAGTTGTATGTAGTACTTGATTAGTATAATTATTTTGACTAATGACACGGTCTAAATCCTTTTGAGAATTAATTTCTACTTTTTTGAAAGGGGATGCTAATACCTTAATCCTAATAATCTATTTGAATTGAATCTAATGATGGTTGTATTGAACTAACATCTTGCCTTTTATTAGCTATTTTCCACGTCATCTTATTTGTTTAAATGGTTCGAATATATTTTTTCTTATAATAATCAAAGAAAGGTATATTTCTTTTTTCTTTAACCATTTTCTTTTTTCATTTTGATTTAATTTTCTCTCTTTCTTCTTCAGGATGTTTTTCAAAAAACTTGTTTCTATCTTTTAAATGAGTTTTGTGCATAAATTCTTTTCTTAAATAATCCATATCTATTTCAAATTCTTTATTAATGGTTAAAATCTGATTATTTCATTGATTTTCATCTAAAATTTGAGAAACAGTTGGGGAGAAAGAATCTTTAGATTCTTCTTTATAAATTCCATGAGGTATATTTGTTTCAAAATTAACTCCTCTAATTGTATAATATTTATTTGGTTTTGTGTAAATACTGGAAATACGTTTTCTTCCTAAATGTTGACGACTTTTAGATGTTTTAACCGAGTTCATACTTCTAGATCTTATTATAGGTGTTTTAAAGTTTATTGTCTATAGCTTGTTGCTACAGTTTTGACTTCTTCAGGTAGTTCTTCAAAATTTCATTCTCCTCCAGATAGGATTTCATGCCATTGCCGTTTTCTAGGTTGTGAAATTAAAACTGACCTATTTTCATTTGCTTGAATAAATGTTGCTATTCCATTAGGACTTTCTCTTTTTGCATCTGGAAATACTATTGATGTTGTTACTCTATAATACACTCTATGAATTATTTCTAAATTTTTTGATCCTTTGTACATTTTATAGTCTTTTGCTTAAACATCTAAGGTTAGAATTTTATATAATGATTCATCATCTATATCAGCCCTAAGATTTGGATAACATTCAAAATATATTGGTTCTTCTGCCATATTAGCTTCTAACATTCCTAGTAAGGAGTCATCAAATTCTTGATGTCTTGAATTTATAACGGCTCGTTAGGTTGGATGGAATAGAATGTGAGAAGGAATAAAATAGATTTGTCAATGGAATCACTATTCCATTATCTTGTTTGGTTGTTATGGAATGAGAGAATGAATGGAATAGTGAAACGCAACAAAATTCCCATAATATCCTTTTAGATATCAATTTTGAATATTTATCTAATTATAGATTATTTTATTAAAAAAAATTACAAATGGGTTTTGCTCTAATTAATACATTAGTATATATATGTATATGCTGTATATGTATACACATATACGGTATAAACGTATATGTACACGCACGCATATATATAATGTTTGTGTATATTGTGAACTTTCAGAAAAATGAATATCTGATGTATTGAATATGAGGCCTTTTTTCGGCTATATGTGCAGAATAATCTTAGCTTAGCTAATTACAACGAGATAATTGAGAGATTAGATAAATAAGGAAACTAACTCCTAGAAAATAGAAACAAAGTTATTTAGTGGTTCTATATTTTTCTCTAATTCCCACTATTCTAACATTTCTATTATTAGCATATCACGCGTGTACTAATTAAGTTATTTTCCAACACTCCCCTCAAGCTGGTGGATGTGCATCCTTCATTCCCAGCTTGCATATAAGTCGTCGGAATGCTTCACTGTTCAGTCCTTTTGTAAGTACATCTGCAAGTTGATTGTTTGTTGGGACGTACATTGTGCAAATTAATCCGCTGTCTAGCTTCTCTTTTATGAAATGTCTATCTACCTCAATATGCTTTGTCCGGTCATGCTTAACGTGATTATGAGCAATGTTGATAGTCGAGTTCTTGTCACAAAATAGCCTCATAGGTCCGTCCCAATTAATTTTTAAGTCTTCTAGAATTATTTTGAGCTACAGTAAATCACAAACTCCTTGCGCCATCGCCCTAAACTCTGTTTCAACACTTGATCTTGCCACTACTTTCTACTTTATACTTCTCCATGTTACAAGATTGCCTCCTAGGAAAGTGCAATAGCATGTCGTGGATCTTCTATCAATTGGTGAACATGCTTAGTCATCATCTGTTATACGCCTCAAGGATTAATACCGTGTTTCTTCTAAATAGAATCCCTTGTCCTGGATTAGCCTTTAGGTAATGTAGTATGCGATGGATAGATTGTAGATGAACTTCTCATGGGCTGTGCATAAATTGGCTGACAACACTCACGGCATAAGCAATGTTTGGCCGTGTGTAGGCAAGGTATATGAGCTTCTCAGCCTGTCTCTGGTACCTCTACTTGTCCACGGCTGGATCATCTTTTGCTTCTCTAAGTCTATGATTTTGTTCAATCGGTGTGGAAATTGGTTTACATGCCGACTTTTTTGTTTTCTTAAGAAGATCAGTCACATATTTCTGTTGTGAGATAAGGATTCCTTCTCTAGAATGAGCTACTTCAATTCCTAGAAAGTGTTTCAACCTCCCAAGTTCTGTTATCTCAAATTCACTGACAAGACATCTTCGTAATCTTCCTTCTCCTTCTCTTCGTTTCCTGTGACTATTATATAGTTGACGTACACCAAAAGGGCTGTTACTCCCCCTCCATCCGAGTGTTTTATGAAGAGTGTATGATCTCCCTGACTTTGCTTGTATCCGGTGGTTAGTATCACTTTGGTGAATCTTCCAAACCAAGCTCATGGAGATTGTTTTAGGCCGTAGAGCGCCTTCCTTAGCTTACAGACTTTGTTGCCTCTCAGTTGCTGCTCATATCCTGGTGGAATGTCCATGTATATCTCTGCTTCTAATTCGCAGTGAAGAAAGGTATTTTTTACATCAAATTGCTCCAAATACCAGTTGAAATTAGCAGCCAGTGATAACAAAACTCTCACCGTGTTCATCTTAGCTACTGGAGCAAATGTTTCTTGATAGTCTACACCATAGGTTTGCGTGTATCCTTTCGCCACGAGTCTGGCTTTGTATATTTCAATAGAGCCATCGGACTTGTATTTTACCGTAAACACCCACTTGCAGCACAACCTTCTTTCCAGGTGGTAAGTCAACTATTTCCCACGTCTGGTTCTTCTCTAGTGCTTGCATTTCTTCACTCGTGGCATTTCTCCAATTCTCATTAGATAATACCTCATATAAAATATCTGGAATATGAATGGAGTTTAGACTGACTAGAAAGGTCCTATGTGAGGGTGAGAATTTCTCAAAAGAGAGGAATTTTGCAAAAGGATACAATAGGTGTTTTGTGCATTCTCTTGTGCCTTTCCTAATAGCAATTGGGAGATCATGGTCTGGTGTTAATTGAGATTGGTTAGAAATTGTATTTACCTTTTTCTCAGGATTAGGAGTTGAAACTTTGACTTGCATGGGATTAGGATCCGAGTCTCTTCTCCGTGAATAAACCTGGACAAAGCGAATAGAGTCATGACGTTTGTTATGCTCTGTCATGGGTCTAGTGTGGGCGGGTGTGGGTGTTGGCGCCGGCAGGAATGGTTCGACCTAAACAGGTGGGTCCGCTGGAGCTGGTTCGACTGGAATTAGATTAGATGGGGCTGATCCGGTGGACACAATTGACTCACGAGTCGGTAGATCGAGCAGAAACAAATCTCTATCCTTATCTTCTCTAAATGAAGTCCCCCCTTGAAGATAAGGCTGGTTAAAGTATGGTTTTGTTTCCTTGAAAGTGCCATCTATGGAGACAAAAAATTTATGTGTAGGTGGATGGTAGCATTTGTATCCTTTCTGGGTGGACGAATAACCTACAAACACACACTTAAGAGCCCTTGGATCTAATTTTCCTCTATTTTGACTATGAACATGGATGAAGGCAATGCAGTCGAAGATACATGGAGTGAGGTTATTTGTTGTACAAAGGTCAGGATAGAATTGGGACATTGTGTCCATTGGTGACTTAAACCCTAGCACTCGACAAGGTTAACGATTAATTATATAAGCAGTTGTGAGTATGGCTTCCCCCAATAATGTTTTGGAACATTATGGTGAAGGAGAGGGCTCGGGTTGTGGCTAGCAAGTGACCATTTTTCCTCTCTGCCACTCCGAGTATCAACGCAAGAGGATTCATGGATGATTCCCTCTTGTTGAAAATATGGAGATAGAAGTTGATTAAAATAATCCCTTGCATTGTTTGATCGGAATCTTTTGATTTTTGCCCCAAATTGGTTTTGAATCTTGTTGTGGAAGTTTGGGAGTACATTGCTTACATCTGATTTATGCTTAAGAAGAAAGATCCAAGAAACCCTAGTACAATCGTCAATGAAAGAGACAAACCAACGAGAATGACACACATTTGGAACCGTAGAGGGTCCCCATATATCACTGTGAATCAAATAAAACGGAACTGGGCTTTTATTATTGCTGATTGGAAAAGGTACGCGTTTGTGCTTCTCAAACTCACATACATCACAATGAAATTGTTCAGCACCTAGACCTCTTAACAAAGTAGGAAACATAGTTTTCAAGATTCCAAAAGATGGATGCCCTAGTCTAAAATGGTGGAGCCAAACGGCGTCTTTATTGGATGATGATAGAAATGACAGAGATAAATTATTCTTGACCATATGTGACTTGCTTGGTTCGTCAAGATAGTAGAGCCCGTTTCTCTCTTTAGCAAGTCCAATCTTCTTCCCCGAAACCTAGTCCTGAAAAACACATTGAGAAGGATTGAAAAGTACATTACAATTCATATCATGTGTGAGCTTTTGAATGGATATTAAGTTGGTGGACAACTTCAGGACATGAAGCACATTTTTTAAAGAGAATGACTGATATGAATATCTCCTAGACCAGCTACAGTGGTTAAAGAACCATCAGCCACTGCTATTTTGCAATTACTAGGACATAGAGAGTAGGTTCTAAAATTTAGTGAAGAATGAATCATATGGTCCGCGGCTCCTAGGTCAATGACCCATAAATTCCTGTTAGTTTCATCTGAGACATTTAGTCCTTGAGAAAATGATAACTTACTTGAGCATGCAAAGAGAGCATGAACCACTAGGTTTTTCCAACGATCCCAGAAGCCCCCTTAGCTTCTCTACCTCCTCTTTATTAAGCATACCCTGGTCTGAACCTGGTTGATTCATGGTGAAATAGTACTAGTTCCGTTGCTGCCCCAGATTATGTTGCTATCCTTTTTGGTTTCCCCACTCCTTGCTCGATGATTTTCTCTTCAGTTTCCAGCACTTCTCTCTGGTGTGTCTCAGTTTCTTGCAATAAGTACACCAGAGATTATCTCGGCTATCCGGGTTCGAGGATCGAGACAGATCTGCCTTTCCATCTGTCTTCACGCCTATTTTTGTCGCCATAGCAGAATCTTCAGGAGCTTGGGGTTTGAGCATCACTCCTTGTTGACTCTCCTCTATTCGAGTCAGAGAGATGGTTTTGTTCAAAGAGGGTATCTCTTCTTTGCCGATTATCTGCACCCTTACTTGTTCAAGCTCATAATTAATTCCTGCAATAAGTCATAAACTCGATCTTTTTCGATGAAATTCTTCAAGGTTGCTACATCTTCTGGACATGTAGTCTCGAAACAGCGATAATGGTCCAGCTCTTGCCACAGATTCTTAAGCCCATTTGCTTACTTTGTGACAGTTTTGCTGCCTTGTTTCATTTCAGCGGTCTTGACTTCGATGTCATACACCTGAGTTGCATCACGAGCTTTTGAATACGTCTGTCGAACAACATCCCAAATTTCCTTTGCCATGGATAGAAACATGTAGGTGTCGCTGATTTCAGGAGTCCTTGAATTCCACAACCTAGACATAATCATGGAATCTGCTTTATCCCACGCTGCAAATTCGGGATTTTCCTCCTTCGGTCCTGTGCCCAGAAAATGACTGATTTTCCGTTGCCTTTCAAATACGGTTGGATAAATTGGGACCACTTCAGATAATTCTTTCCATTCAGCCTGTACGTTGCTTGAATATTCTGCAGATCACTTGAAGTCGGATGATTGAGAACTTTTGTGGAGAGGGTGGTGTTTTAAGCTATGGTGGGTTAATGATGGAGAAGAAGGCAAGAGGGATCAGAAGCGTCGTTGCGAGATTGGAGAGAGAGTGCCTTCGTCTTCGTGACGGATCAGAAGCATCGTTGCGAGATCGGAGAGAGCGAGGTCAACGATGAGATCGACGCCTATATTGGCGGCGAGGGCCGTCGTCTTCGCGATGGCTCAAAGGAGCATCGGCGCAAGATCGGAAAGGGAGCGAGAGGGAAGGAAAATTTGGTGATAAAGGCCGGAGGTATGGTCGGCTATGAAGGTCAAAACAGATGAAGTGATGAAGGCTTTGGAATTTTAAAGAAAAAAAAAACTCTAAAGCTCTGATGCCATGTAAACTTTCAGAAAAATGAATATATGATGTATTGAATATGAGGCCTTTTTTTGGCTATATGTACAATATAATCTTAGCTAATGACAAGGAGATAATTGAGAGATGAGATAAATATGGAAACTGACTCCTAGAAAATAGAAACAAAGTTATTTAGTGGGATTCTATCTGTTTCTCTAATTCCCACGATTCTAGCATTTCTATTATTAGAATATTACACGTGTACTCATTAAGTTATTTTCCAATATATATATATGTATGTATGTATATATTGTTATACTCTATTATATATATATATATACATGTGTGTACATATATTATATATATACACATTTATATATACACTATATACACATGTATATAGATACTATATATGTGTACAGTTTATACACACACACACACACACACACACACACACATATATATATATATATATACACTATATATATACAGTTTATACACACACACACACTATATACGTACATATACATACATACATATATATATACACACACACGCGCGCACACACAATATATATATACATATACATACATATATATACAGTATATGTATTATGTAGATATATATGTGTTTGTATAAATATATATTCTTGAAAATGTGGGCTCGCCTGATGGATGAATATTGAGGGAGAATTTTGGGAAGGGCATTTGTGGAAATTAACTTTTGATTCCATTGGCCCAAGTAGATTCCACCACATCAAGTATGGAATTCAATCCCATCATTTCTCATTCCATTGGAATCAATTTTTCGATTCCATTGGACAACCAAACAAGAGAATTGGAATCGAGAGTGGAATGGCAATTCCATTCCACCCCGTTTCCGTTCAACCAAGCATGCCATAAGGACAATATATGTAGGTTTGTTTAATCCTTCTCTTGTTAAAGAAAAGATTCCTATTTGGACTAATCCTATATATATTCTCTCATATTTTGGAATAAATGTATGTAAATGTTATTTGCTTAATAATCTTAATCTTTGTCTTTAGTTTTCTGAATGTAAAGTTGTTGACCTATTAACAGTTTTGATTGCACATTCTTGCTCTTTTTCTATTGATCCTGATTGTTTAATAATTTTAGCATCTGATTTTGACATTTCCCAAATTTAATTTGCATTTTGATTCGGAAGTCCTGTGCCTTTCCAGTTTCTTAATATATCTTCTATGTTGCCTAGAGAAACATGAAATTCTTTTGAATTTGATCCTGAATTTGAACCTTTTGAGCTCGATTCTAGGTTTGGGTTTGAGATAATATTTTTTCCTTTTGTAAAGATACTTTGGAATAATTCTTCTATAGTCTAATGTATCTCACAATAGCTTCCAAATGCTTGATTATAAACAAGCTATTCAAAACCCCTTTTCCTCAACAAAACCCATTACAAATGACCTTGCTTAAAAACAAAAAACCAGAGTCTTTTTCTTTCCTCACACCTTTCTCAACCCATTACCACTAGAGATTAAAACCCATATTATCCATCTTTCAAACAAGTCAGACTTTGAAATTCATGTCTTTCTCCAAAACACTCTACAAAAACTCTGCGAAACCCATACCTTTCATCCAGGTCTTAAATACATGAATACGAGTTTTTATGACCTCACAAGCTGTTGCCAAAATAGTCTAGAATGCCAAAATATCTCTCTTGAACAACTTGATTGTAAATGTAAACTCACATATAACATTGTTCAAGCAGGAAATGATCTCAAAAATTACAAACCCATACTGCTTTACCATAATGATACTTTCATCAAACTCATAGCTCAAAATCTTCTTGATCATGGATTCTTAGCTTCGATCAATTTCTCTCATCTAGATCAAACAAATCATGTAGGAAGAAAATTAGCCACTTGTGTCCACAACCTTTTCTTGAAACCTAGAAGCAAAACTGTTGAAGCCATAATTGAATCTCTCTGCCCAATTTATGATGGACTTATTCCTTATCAAGTCAAACAAAGAATATTACTTAGAAGAAAAACTTACAAAGATACTTTAATCCGTGGAGAAATCATCAGTGATGCTCACTGCAAATTTGAACTTCTCTCAATGGAAGATCAAATAAAAATTTGGAACATCAGAAATATTGTCAGCAACATCGACTTCAAGTTCATCCGATATGCTGATGGACCATTCCATTAATCATTGAAGATACAAATCAAAAGATTTATAATGAAGGAAGATTGCCAGAAGCTGAATTCAAGATTGATATACCAAGAACTCCAGAGATGGAAAAATGTGAAGAAGAATGGAAAGAAGAATAAGATAACGAAAACTTCATCAGAAACTTTGAATATCATCAACTTGACCTTTAATAAAATGACCTATTAAGACAAAAATTGGACTATAGTCACGTGTAATAGGTGTCTCAATAGTTGTCCCAAAGGCCACCGCCCACGTGTGGTATGGCTATTTCAATAGTTGTCTCAATAGACGTCATTGCTCATGTCACCCTATACTTTATTGAGTCATTTACGTCGCTGCTTACATATGAAAGCAACACTACACATTAACTTTTCAAAAAGCAAAGGATAAGACGAGATATCGACCAATTAGGCATCAATCTGTCAGGAAAGGACAAGAAGTGGCCTCTTTTGTCAAAAGGTGGTACCAATTTTCAAAAAGGAGCATGATGATGTCGGCAGACCTTACCTTATATTCAATTGAAGTTTATAAAATTTGGAGTCCGGAGCCTATATAAGGTTCCCTTGTGTCATTTGTAAAAGGGGAAAGAAGTCTTGGAAGAAATTTCATTTCGTCCCAGAGAGTCTTTGAATGTTTCGAAATTCAGAACCCTGAGTGAATCTCTTACAGAAAATAAGATTAGAACTTAGAAGTTCTATATTTTCTAGTTTTACTCAAAAATTTCTACGATTACTCAAGATCATTTTTATCCCCTGTAAGTTTTAATAGTATTTTTGATGTACTTTCTATATTTTGAAATTTTTAGTATTTTCTAACTCTTATGTATTTCTATTTTCAAAATAATAATAAAAAAATTACAAATTAGGTTTAATATAATATTTTATTATTTTGTTACACTCTTTGCATCTCCTTATTTTGATCACATATCCTCAATTTGTTTTTTCCTCATTGTTACTTTGAACGAATTGAAGATTCTTATTCTAACTGAAAATTGTCAACTTGATTTTTATAAGTCGCAGTACATGAAAATGCATAATTTTATTTTTGCCATGTTGTTTCCTATCCTATTTTTAGGAGTTGTCGTGTCGGAGTGTCCATGTTGTGTTTGTGTTTGGGTCCATACTTTATAGCCGGAAGGTCTAGTTTCAAAGTTATATTGTCGTATTATTGGGAGATGAAGAATTCGAAACTTGCTTAGTATGTATTAGTTTCCAGATGAGGGATAACTTTATTTCAAGTCAGGGCGCTCTCTTCCTGTTTGTGATCTCATGTAAATGTAGCACGTGCATGAATAGCTGTGGTAATTTTAATTTTGGTATGTAGTGAGAATTCAGTGGTTTTCCTTTGGGTTATGCATGGAGATATAATTTTTTGTCCTTCATTTATGTTCTGATTTGGTCTTTAAGGACCTAATTGTGCAGCTAAATCCAATAAAAGTGCTGGCATTTTTTTGTAATAGCCATATAGATGTCTTTTATTTGTGTTTCTTCTGGATTGCTTGCTTGATTGGAAAACTATTCCTTTTCAAACACATCCTCGTCTCCGTAAGAAGAAAGAATAAATTATTAATATTAACAGCTATGACTATTCAGTAGAACTTTGTTTCTTTGTTATGTGTGGTTAATTACTGTGTAAATTACTTCTGCCAGACTGTTCAGCACAATGCTTATGGAAATGACCCTTATGCAAAGGAGTTTGGAATCAAAATAAGTGAGAAGCTTGCTTCAGTTGAAGCTCGTATCTTGCCTGCTCCCTGGGTAATTGGACTCTTCATCTTTGCACCTGTTGAACATATCTTTGTAATTGTTACTATAATGGCCTTTTTATTTGGTTTGAAGATAAACATGACTTAGTGCATTGGTTTTGCAGCTCAAGTATCACGATACAGGCCTAGAGAAGGAGTGTCTGCCCCATGTTGGGCAATGGAATATGATGAATAAGGTACCCTGGATTTGAAAAATAAAATTAGCATACTATGTATGCTAGCAATGCTAGGTATACTTGTGTTTCCATTATAAAATTTTCTTGATGGTCAGACAATATGAGTTCCATGCTTGAGATGGTGGGTTCATAATTGACAGAGAAAGTTAACTACTATGAAAGATGGAAAGTTTGTCTAATTCCTATTCCTGCATCTTTAAATGACCATTTAGGACCATTTGACACGGTTCAGGATCTTAAACCGCTCGAGCGGATAATTCATAGTATACATTTCAATCTGTTAATTGCAATGTTCGACTCACTTCCATGTTTGAGGCAGTATAAATTATTATGGAGTTGCTTGTTATCAGGACTGTTCTTTATGTTCATACATTTATAGCATAGAAATACTATATATATGTGAAATTGTTCAGTGATACGTTAAATGTATACTCTTTAAACTGTTATAGCTCTTTGGAAGAAAGAAAGTGAAAATGAAGTTAGAAATGCCAACCCATTTAAACATTCAACAATTGAGATGGAAGACGATCCTCTGGCTACGGATCATCTTGAAACATAGAAATAATCATTATAGTCTAGAGCCACGTAAGCTGATGTTGCGCAGTACACCTGTCTATAATAAATGCATTGAGAAATGTTGAGAGCAAAGGACGAAGAGACCGTAGTATTGAAAGATAATTCCTATGGCCAATCCAATTTATTAGGTTTGTGATTTATTCTGTAAATTACCACTCTTAAGTATTCATTAGTAAAAGGGCATTTTCCTTATTTTACATATTACTACAAATGTGTTATATTATTGTTAAGATGACATAGATATTTAGTTGAAATGTGTTACCTTTTAATGGTGATTAAAAGGAGTGAGATTGTACACATTCGGTAACTCATATCCATAATGTTCCTAGTTAACAAAAATGTTAATTGCTACATAATAATTGTGTTAGAATAGTTTGTGGGGTGTATTTCCTTTGAGAGTGACAAATCTCTATCCACTAGTGTGAGACACTAGAACAATCACCTATGGACTTGCTAGGAGTAAGAAAGGCCTGAATGTGATTATACTTGATACTCTATTGGAAATTTTGCTAAATGTAAAATTTGAGTGTCAGAGTTGTGATGGTGGTTCTAACATTTTGATTTGAGGTACTGAATAATTATGCTTGTATATTCCTATACTTTAGAAGTACTAAATAAAGTGTTCTAGCCATGAATATTTAAAGGTACTCATTGGATTTGGTGAATTATTTATGAAGTATGCAATAGAGGATCTATGTCAATTATGATGTCGTTGCTAAGGTGTTGTGGTCTTTGAGGGGTATGATGATAGAGGTGGGCATCTTAAAAATACTATGAATGCATGTGGAGAAAATACATGTCTTTCCAAAACCACCCTTCCCATTTGGGAGAGTAACGAACTACCTTGTCTTGAAATCTTTTAGTCAGAGTAGTAAAAGAATAGAGCTTTCTGCCTCTCTGCATATATAGGGCGTACTAGGTATGTGAGATCAAAATTCTTTAGAGGAATACCAGTGTAGGATGAAAGCTTCACAGATCCAGAAGGGAACCCTTTTGTTTTTTCTCTTTTGCGGGGGGGGGGGGGGGGGGGGAGAGGAACTTTTTGCTTTTTGTTAATAGTTTACCCAGAGCCCTGACAATAGAAAACTAAGAAATTGACCAAGTGAAGGATGAACCTTTGAGCTCCACTTAAAAAAATGAGGATATTATCATTAGTTCAGTATAAAAAATATGATTGAGAAGAGGAGTATGTCTGCAGATCAGATAAGGCTTGATAACTGGTTTCTTCAAAAAGTTCCAGCGTCTACTCAAGGATGCCTTAGCTAGAATAATAAGAGAAGGTCAGAGAGGGCCTCATTGCCTCACAACCCCTAGAGCTCCTGAAGAAACCATGAAGGGAGCCACTTAGTCTGATGAAGAAATGAGTGGTGGAAAGACTGTCAACACCTTCATCATGTTAGATTAGGATATTGTCCCCATGAACTTTCTTAGAAATGCTTTGAATCGACTAGACGATTTTGCGACTCTTGTAACTCTTCTCATTCTTTCTGTTAGTAAGTGATTCATCCTCTTGTGACTTCCACACTAGAACATTTTTTTGACTATAATTTTTTGAACCCCTTCTCCACATTTCCCAACACCCACCATATTTTTTTAGAGTCATGCATCGACTTGAACCCCTGAACCCCCCCCCCCCCCCCCCCCCCCCCCCCCCTATCTGAGTGTATATAAGCGTGGGGGATTAGGAATGCAAAAAAATAGCAGATCAACTTAACTGAACCGACCCATACTGATTTTGATGGCTTTGAACCAATTTCAGTTGGCCAACTGTGAGTTTGGTCTAAACCCGACCAAATGAGGTGAGTCAGAAGGTTTATGGTCTCGGAATTGTTCTCACCCAATCTGACCGACATCTTAATACCACGTCGAATTGTGTAATATATGTGTGTCTGTGTGTGTCTCTGTGTGTGTGTATTCTCTTTTGCTTCTTTCTCAGCTTACAATCTCAAACCGTAGCCGCTCTCCTCTACTCTCTCACTTTTTCTCCTAACTCATATCTGCCACTCTCGTCTGACCAGTTTTGCAACATATAACCGTCAAGAGAAGGAAGTCAATAGTTAGAATTAATTCATGGTCAATGCAAGCCGCTTCACTAAGGTGGTCACTCTGAAACTTTCAGACTGAACATTTTGTTGGCTTACAGTACAAAAATAATCAATTAGCATAGACCTACGCAAAAAAACACTCTCTTTTCCCATTGTAATTTTTTAATATTGTTTTGTTTTGGATCTGTAAACTTCGATTTATATATTTGTGTGAGATTGTTTTTGTTGTTTTATTGATCAATGGTTGCGTTTGTATGTTACGTTATAGTGAAATAGAGATCTAGAGATTGTGCTTTGCACCTTAAATCATATCATCCTATTGATTTGCAAAACCAGAAAGCCGAACGATCGGAATGAGTTTGAACGGACTCCAATCGATCATTGACACACTCGAGTTTGTTTCAAATTTTATGAAACCGAACATTGGTCAGGTTAGTTGGTGGTTTGGCCCCGAAATCCGTCACGTCGGATTGATGGTCAAGCCTAGTTGGGTTGAAACCCTTGGTTTGTTACACTAAACAAGCCTTTTGAGAAATTCTTTTTTTTTTTGTTTTAAGGATTTTTTTTTTGGATCAGAAGGGTTTGGGTGTGTGCAAAACCCATTAGTGCAGGGACCAGATAAAATTGTTACACCAATCAGCGATGGGGGCAGGAAGGGCAACAGTGATGATTAGAGTCGACCGGGGTTGAATTAGAATAATCTTTTCTTCGTTTCTAGGTCATTCTATTGTAGGCGTATATAATTTGGCTTCCTTAAGTATGTTCTTGGAACTCAGCATTCATTATTCACAATACTATATCCTAGCCTCTTTTCTCTTTTCACCTTCGATTCTACGTTATTCATTAATCTTAACATGATATTAATAGCCTAATCTCATAGAAGGAAGTTTGATTTTGTGCACAACGACCGCGGGATGTTTGGCGTCTGTACAATCTTGGCGTCTGTGATACTCTAATTTGGTTTTTCTGCAGCAAATCATCATATCGCTATTGTGACTTACTTTCTCTGTCGTATTCGATTTATGATTTTCTTTTGTTAGTATTCGTAATGGCTTCTGAAAGGGATGGTTCACTTCAGTCTATTGGTGTGAGATTGATTTTTTTTTTTTTTTTCGTATTGAATTATATGAATAAAATTTTTTCTCAATGGCAAAAATATGTGTGGTTATATTAGTTGTACGTTGGTTAAACCCGAAGATCAAAAGGCTGAAAATTTTGCATTTTCATTAGACACTTGGGAGGCAAAGAATACGAAAATTATCACTTGGATCAACAACCATGTTAATCATTCGATTGGTATGCAATTGGCGAAGTATGAATATGCCAAATAGGTCTGGGAACATCTGTTAAGACTGTACACGTAGTCTAGCTCTGCAAAACAATACTAATTAGAATTTGATATTGAAGTACTAAGATAGAATGATATGAATATTCAATAATTTTATTCTGTTATGACAGATCTTTGGGATCAATTGGGTCTCCCGGAATCGACAAAATTACGATGTACTCCATACTTTCTTTGTAGAGAAGAATGTTTGGTTCAATTTTGGATAGCATTACGTGATAATTATGTGGGACTTTGTTTGATAATTTTGTGTCGTAGCCCACTTCCTTCTGTTGACTCAGTGGTCAGTGCATAGTTGTTAAGGGTGCGCTTAGGCGTGTGCCTAGGCGAGAGTCGCAGCGCACGCAACCTCTGCGCTTCGCCTAGGGTTAGGCGACTGACTTCCAAAAGGCAATCACCTTTCTCGCCTGGGCGTGAGTCGCGCCTCACGTGAGCAGACAATTTCGAACCTTCAATTTCTCTTTCGGATCTTTTCTTCCTCTTCGAATCTGGTTCTTGAGCAGCTGAATCTCCTTCGGACCTTCGAATTTCTTCTCCTTCGGATCTTTTCTTCCTCTTCTCAGTTCCCCTATTCTCCTTGTTCGACTGTTCGCACTTCGCAGGTCTCTTCGCTTCGCTTCATTTTTCTTTCTTTTTTTCTTTCTGTAATTATTTATATATTAATTAATTTAACTGATTGTTTATTTAATTATTTGTTTAACTAATTGTTTATTTATTTATTTGTTTAAACTTTAATTAATTGTTTATTTATTTAACAAAAATTGGTTTTATTAGGGTTTTATTAACAAAATTTGATTTTATTTATTTTATTGTTTAACATAACTTGTTTTGTTTATCTGTTTTTCCCTTTTCTGTTGTTTATTTAACAAAACTTAATTATATTAGGATTTTAGTTTGGATTTTGGAATGGTTAGTTTGGATTCTTAATTGATTGAATTTATTTGAAAATTTTATTTGTTAATTCTTCTTATTTAGTGTCTCATATGCAACTTGAGTGTGTATTTTATTTTTTATATTTGAAATTTAGTTCATTGTTTTACTTCTTCATTCTAGATTTGTAATATATTAATGGTATAAATTATAATTATTATTATTTTAATGTCGTGTGCCTGGCTTCGCTTAGGCTAGCGCCTCGCTTTGCGCCTTGCGCCTAAGCTCCGAGGGACCTTGTGTGCTTCAGTGCACCTAAAGCCTTTAACAACTATGGGTTAATGAGCTATTGACCGAGAAGATACGCTTCAAGTTTCAATTAGTTAAAAGGATTCTCCAAACGCCTAGTTCATTTGTTTTGGCAGTTTCTCCTAAACCACCTTGTAATCATTAGAACAAGCCTTATCTGGAGCCTGCTTTTGATTAATGCAATTTCTGTAAACAAAAGGGTCATCGGATGGCTCAATACACTGAGTAGAATGCAGTTTTAGCAACAACAACTGCTGCTCCGTAGGAGAAATCTTACAATCAATCTCTTAAACGACCTTATATGCCTCCATAGATTAATGCCGCAACAATTGTACCTTCATCAAATTTATATGGTTTTGGAGACCCAACATCTTCTAATCCCACATTGGGGCCCTTATTGAGCAGTTTCCGAAGTTCCTTGCCACAAAGACACGTTATGTCTGGCGCTTCTTCAGTAGGTTTGTTACCTCCTAGTTCTTCAGGTATGTCTGTCTCCATATGAGTATAGATTCTAGAGCCTCTCATTATATGTCACCTTTTCATCTTTTGTTTTTTTGAATCCTACATCATTTGTATCTGTTATGACTGCTGATGGTACTCCTGAATTCCGATGCCGTTAGCATGCATGGGTTTTGTTATCACACCTAGGTTATCTCTTTTTAGTGTTCATCACATTCTCAGCCTTGTATTGAATCTTGTTTCTATTGGCCAATTAGGTGATTCTTGTTACTCAATTTTTTTCTCTTCTACTTATTGTCGTGTACAGGATCCACAATCCTAGAAGTTGATTGGAATAGGCCATTGGCAAGGTTTTGGACGAGGTAAGAGTACCAGGTGTTGCAGCTTCCAGTGTTGACTTTTCTTCTTTTCCTTTGGCTTCTTTTTCTTCTAGTTTTTATTTATGGCATCTCATCTTGTTCGTGTTTCTACATCTCGTTTAAAGTACTTAGTGTCTATAGGAGCAATAAGAAATTTGTTAGCTTGTGATATTTATGATTGTAGTAGTTTTAAACTGGCAAAATTCTCTACTTTACCTTTTAATCGAAGTATTGTTTCTTCTCTTTCACCATTTGATCTGGTTCCCTGATTACTAGAAAAAGGAGGTGTTGATATTATGTTTCTTTCGTTAATTATGCTCATTATTATGGGGTTATCTTATGAAATTCCGTTCTGAATTTTTTAGTATTTTTCAAATGTTTCAATCTCGTGTTAAGGTCCAATATCTTGCTATTATCAAATACTTTAGATGTGATTTGGGTAGGGAGTAAACCTTTGGGTTTTAATCCTTTCTCTGAATTGCTTGCTTTTGATGAAACCGTTCACCAAGCCTCGTGTACTGACACTTCCGAGCCAAATGGTGTTGCTGAAAGGAAACACATACGCATTTTTGAAACTGCTCGTTCCCTCTTACTGTTTGCCTCTGTTCCTAGTACTGTTTGGGGAGTAGTCTTTACTACCATGAACTTAATTAATAAAATCTCATCTTCTCACTCTTCAGGTCGGTCTCCGTTTGAAAACTTTATGGCCTTGCTCCTAGTTATCCTTCCTTAAAGAGTCTTTTGGTGTACTTGTCTTGTTTTTCAACCGAGTGTAGAGCATAGTAAATTATCTTCTCGTTTTGTCATTTGTGTCTTTCTAGGTTATGATGAGGGACAAATGGATTATCGGTCTTTTGGTCTAGTTGTATAAAAGCTATATTTGTTCGGTCATATTGTGTTTCTTGAGTATATACCTTTCTTTTCTATTCTTGCTAGTACACAGAACTTAATTAAATCTGATTGCATTTCCATCGATCATTTCTTCTCTAATGATCCATATAGTTTATCTCAAAACCCATGCATTATAGATACTGACCCACTTGTTGCTTCTCGACCCTATGTTCCTATTGCATCTCTTTCACTACATTATTCTCCCAGGATTCGCATTATTAGTTCTGCAGGTACCTTATGCTTCTAAAGTTATCTTACTTCCAACGGCGGGCCAAGCACTTTCTGAGATTGTGGATCCTCCTCCTTGGTATCCTCATTGCATTCGTTAGTCTACTCATATACTTGATGTTTTCTACTCCTGCTTCATTTTTAGCCTCTATTGACTGCCTCTCTGAGCCTTTATCGTATAAAGAGGCATCTCTTGATCCCCTTTGGCAACATGCTATGGCTGATGGACTCTCTGCTTTGCGCAAGGCGAATATTTGGGATTTTGTATCTTAACCTCCCGATAAAAGTACAATTGGTTCTCGTTGGGTTTACAAAATTAAAACCAAGTTTGGTAGTTCAATTGAGCAGTACAAAGCTTGATTGGTTGCGAAGGGATTTTCTCAGGTCTGGCTCCATTTGAAGGATTTGGGGGCTTTATGCTACTTTCTGTGTATTGAAGTAGCATTTTCTTGAAAAGGTATCTTCTTTCTCAGTCTTAGTATGCAATTGACATTCTTGCGCGGGTCTACCTCACTGGTACTAGGATAGTTGATGCTCCTCTAGAGGTGACTTTTCGATATTCACCTTTTGATGGTGCCTCTTTGCCAGATCCTACCTTACGTCGTACTATTATTGATAGTTTGATATATCTACTCTTACTCGTTCAGACAATGCCCATGCTGTTCACGTTGTTAGTCAATTTTTAACTTCTCCTACTATGGTTCATTGGGATGTTGTTCTTTGTTTCCTTCGGTATCTTTGGGGAACCCTCTTTTAGAGACTTTTACTTCCATCAATCTTGTCTTTGGAGTTGCGTGCATACTCTAGTGTTGATTAGGCCAGTGATCCAACAGATCGCAAGTCTATCATTGGGTTCTGTATATTTTTGGGCTATTCTTTTATATCGTGGAAGAGCGAGAAACATACCGTTTTTTCTAGATCTTCCATGGAAGATGAGTAATGGTATCCACTACCATTGAGATAGTTTGATTACGTTAGTTATTTGTAGGTAGTGTTTCTCTTTCTCATCCCACTCTTATGTGTTGGAGAATAACTTAATGAGTACACGTGTAATATTCTAATAATAGAAATGCTGGAATCGTGGGAATTAGAGAAAAAGATAGGATCCCACTAAATAACATTATTTCTATTTTCTAGGAGTTAGTTTCGTTATTTATCTCATCTCTCAATTATCTCTTTGTAATTAGCTAAGATTATTCTGTACATATAACCGGAAAAAGGCCTCATATTCAATACATCCGATATTCATTTTTCTGAAAGTTTACATGGTATCAGAGCTTAAGGGATTTTGGGATTTTTTTATTTTTTATTTTTTTCTATAGAAATTCCAAAGCCTTCGTCGCTTCATCTGTTTTGGCCTTCATAGCCGACCATACCTCTGGCCTTTATTGCCAATTTTTTCTTCCCTCTCGCTTCCTCTCCGATCTCGTGCCGACGCTCCTCTGAACCATTTACGAAGACGACGGCCCTTGCCGCCGATATAGACATCGATCTTACCGCTGACCTCGCGCTCTCTCCGATCTCGCTACAACACTTCCGATCCGTTACGAAGACGAAGGCACTCGCCGTTGATATTACCGCCGATTTCAGATTTGAAAATCCCTACCCCCTGGCTCCATTTTTCCGCCTCTTGCTTTCTTCTCCATCATTAACCCACCATGGCTGAAACACCACCTTATCCACTGAAGTTCTCAATCATCCGACTTCAGGTGATTTGCAGAATATTCATGCAGCGGAATATTCAAGCAGCGTACAGGCTGAATGAAAAGAATTATTTGAAGTGGCCCCAATTTATCCGCACGTATTTGAAGGGCAAGGGAAAAATAAGTCATCTTCTGGGCATTAGGACCGTAGGAGGGAGATTCCAAATTTGCAGGGTGGGATGAAGTAGATTCCATGGTTAGGTCTAGGTTATGGAATTCCATGACTCCTGAAATTAGTGGCACCTGCATGTTCCTATCCACGACAAATGAAATTTGGGATGATGTTCGAAAGACGTATTCGAAAGCTCGTGATGCGGCTCAGGCGTACGTGATCAAAGTCAAGACCACTGAAATGAAACAAGGCAACAAAACTGTCACTGAGTACGCAAATGCGCTTAAGAATCTAGGGCAAGAGCTAGACCATTATCGCTGTTTCGAGACCGAATGTCTAGAAGATGCAGCAGCCTTGAAGAATTTCATCGAAAAAGATCGAGTTTATGACTTTCTTGTAGGACTTAATGCTGAGCTTGATCAAGTGAGGGTGTAGATAATCGACAAAGAAGAGATACACTCTCTGAACGAAACCATCTCTCTGACTCGGACAGAGGAGAGTCAAGAGAAGTGATGCTCGAACCACAAGCTCTTGAAGGTTCTACTATGGTGACAAAAGCAAACGTGAAGACAGATGGAAAGGCAGATCTGTCTCGATCCTCAAACCCAGATAGCCGGGATACTCTCTGGTGTACTAATTGCAAGAAACCGAGACACACCAGAGAGAGGTGCTGGAAACTAAATGGAAAACCACCGAGTAAGGAGTGGGGAAACCAAAGAGGATAGCAATGTAATTTGGGGTAGCAACGGAACCTGTACTATTTCACCATGAATCAATCAGGTTCAGACCAGGGTATACTTAATATAGAGGAGGTAGAGAAGCTAAAGGGACTTCTGGGATCGTTGGAAAAACCTAATGATTCATGCTCTCTTGCATGCTCCGGTAAGTTCTCATTTTCTCAAGGACTAAATGTCTCAGATGAAACTAACAGGAATTTATGGGTCATTGACTCAGGAGCCACGGACCATATGATTTATTCTTCACTAAATTTTGGAACCTACTCTCTATGTCCTAGTAATTGCAAAATAGCAGTGGCTGATGGTTCTTTAACCACTGTAGCTGGTCTAGGAGATATTCATATCAGTCATTCTCTTTAAAAAATGTGCTTCATGTCCTGAAGTTGTCCACCAACTTATTATCCATTCAAAAGCTCACACATGATATGAATTGTAATGTACTGTTCAATCCTTCTCAATGTGTTTTTCAAGACCAGGTTTCGGGGAAGAGGATTAGACTTGCTAAGGAGAAAAAAACGGGCTCTACTATCTTGACGAACTAAGCAAGTCACATATGGTCAAGAATAATTTATCTCTGTCATTTCTATCATCATCCAAAAAAGACGCCATTTGGCTCCACCATTTTAGACTAGGGCATCCATCTTTTGGAATCTTGAAAACCATGTTTCCTACTTTGTTTAGAGGTCTAGGTGCTGAACAATTTCATTGAGATGTATGTGAGTTTGCGCAACACAAACGCGTACCTTTTCCAATCAACAATAATAAAAGTCCAATTCCGTTTTATTTGATTCATAGTGATATATGGGGACCCCTACGGTTCTAATTGTGTCTCATTCTCGTTGGTTTGTCTCTTTCATTGACGATTGCACTAGGGTTTCTTGGATCTTTCTTCTTAAGCATAGATCAGATGTAAGCAGTGTACTTCCAAACTTCCACAACATAATTCAAAACCAATATGTGGCGAAAAATCAAAAGATTTCGATCAAACAATACAAGGGATTTTTTTAATCAAGTTCTATCTCCATATTTTCAAAAAGAGGGAATCATCCATGAATCCTCTTGCGTTTATACTCCACAACAAAACGGAGTGACAGAGAGGAAAAATGTTCACTTGCTAGCGATAACCTGAGCCTTTCTCTTACACCATAATGTTCCAAAACACTTTTGGGAAGAGGCCATACTCGGCACTGCTGCTTATATGATTAATCGTCTACCTTCTCGGGTGCTAGGGTTTAAGTGACCAATGGAAACAATGTCCCAATTCTATCTTGACCTTTGTACAATAGATAACCTCACTCCATGAATATTTGATTGCATTGCCTTTGTCCATGTTCATAGTTGAAATAGAGGAAAATTAGATCCAAGGGCTCTTCAGAGTGTGTTTGTAGGCTATTCGTCCACCTAGAAAGGATACAAATACTACCATCCCCCTACATATAAATTCTTTGTCTCCATAGACGGCACTTTCATGGAAACAAAACCACACTTTAACCAGCCTTATCTTTCGGGGGAGACTTCATTTAGTGAAGATAAGGATCGAGATGTGTTTTTGCTCGATCCAGCTACTCATGAGTTAGTTGTGTCCACTAGATCAGCCCTATCTGATCTAATTCCAACTGAACCAGCTCCAGCTGATGCCGACACCCACAACCACACCCATGAAAGAGCATAATGAACGTCATGACTCTATGCGATTTGTGCAGGCTTATTCATGGAGAAAAGACTCGGATCCTAATGCTATGGAAGTCCAAGCTTCAACTCAACTCCTAATCCTGAGGTAAATACAATTTCTAACCAATCTCAATTAACACCAGACCATGATCTCCTAATTGCTATTAGGAAAGGCACAAGAGAATGCACAAAACACCCATTGTATCCTTTTGCCAAATTCATGTCTTTTGAGAAATTCTCACCCTCACATAGGACCTTTCTAGTCAGTCTAAACTCTATTCATATTCCTTATACTTTATCTGAGGTATTATCTAATGAGAATTGGAGAAATGCCATAAGTGAAGAAATGCATGCAGTAGAGAAGAACCGGACGTGGGAAATAGTTGACTTACCACCTGGAAAGGAGGTTGTAGGTTGCAAGTGAGTGTTTACTGTAAAATACAAGTCAGATGGCAATCTTGAAATATATAAAGCCAGACACGTGGCGAAAGGATGCCCGTAGACCTATGGTGTGGACTATCAAGAGACATTTGCTCCAGTAGCTAAGATGAACACGGTGAGAATTCTGTTGTCACTAGCTACTAATTTCAACCAGTATTTGGAGCAATTTGATGTAAAAAATGCATTTCTTCACAGCGAATTAGAGGAGGAGATATACATGGACATTCCTCCAGGATATGAGCAGCAACTGAGAGGCAACAAAGTCTGTAAGCTAAGGAAGGCGCTCTATGGCCTAAAACAATCTCCACGAGCTTGGTTCGGAAGATTCACCAAAGTGATGCTAACCACCGGATACAAGCAAAGTCAGGGAGATCATACACTCTTCATAAAACACTCGGATGTAGGAGGAGTAACGACCCTTTTGGTGTACGTCGATGACATAATAGTTATAGGAAACGATGAGAAGGAGAAGGAAGCTATAGGAAGATGTCTTGTCAGTCAATTTGAGATAAAAGAACTTGGGAAGTTGAAATACTTTCTAGGAATTGAAGTAGCTCATTCTAGGGAAGGAATCTTTATCTCACAACAGAAATATGTGATTGATCTCCTTAAGGATACAAGAAAGACGACATGTGAACCAATTTCCACACTGATTGAACAAAATCATAGACTTGGGGAAGCAAAAGATGATCCAGCCGTGGACAATGAGAGGTACCAGAAATTGGTTTGGAAACTCGTATACTTTGACCACATATGACTAGACATTGCTTTTGCTGTGGGTGTTGTCAGCCAATTTATGCACAGCCCGAGAAAAGTTCATCTATAAGCTGTCCATCACATACTACATTACCTAAAGGCTAATCCAGGACAAGGGATTCTACCTGTGGCTCGAAATAATTCGGGAAGACTTAAAGATTAAGTGGGATGGACGTATGTAGCTATTTTGTGATATAAGTCGGCTATGAACATCGCTCATAATCCTGTTCAGCATGACCGGACATAGCATATTGGGGTTGATAGACATTTCATAAAGGAGAAGTTGGACAACAGATTAATCTGCACACTGTACGTCCCAACAAACAATCAACTTGCTGATGTACATACAAAAGGACTGAATAGTGAAGCATTCCAACGACTTACATGCAAGCTAGGAATGAAGAATGCATATTCATCAGCTTGAGGGGGAGTGTTGGAAAATAACTTAATAAGTACACGTGTAATATTCTAATAATAGAAATGGTAGAATTGTGGGAATTAGAGAAAAAGATAGAATCCTACTAAATAACTTTGTTTCTAATTTCTTGGAGTTAGTTACCTTATTTATCTCATCCCTCAATTAACTCTTAATTAACTAAGATTATTCTGTACATATAGCTGGAAAAAGGCCTCATATTCAATACATCAGATATTCATTTTTCTGAAAGTTTACACTATGTATTGTGATAGCAAGAGTGTTGTTCAAGTTTGTCACAACTCTGTCTTTCATGAACGGACTAAGCACATAGAGATTTATTGTCATCTCACTCGTCATCTTCTTCAGCATGACACTATTACTTTGTCTTTCGTTTCATTTTCCATGTAGATCACCAATTTGTTTACCAAGTTCATTCTATTTCTATTTTTGTTTTCGGTTGGCACACTCTAAATATTTCTTGTAGCCACATCATGATTTTGAGGGGATATTAGAGTTATTGTATTTATTTAGTATTAAGAGTAGAATAGTCTTTTCTTTATTTTATAGGTCATTCTATTGTAACCCTACATAAATTACCTTTTCTAGGTATTTTATATGTATTCATTATTCACTCATTATTCACGATAATATATCCTTGCCTCTTTTTTCTTTTCTCCTATTCATTAATAGAAATATTGGTATAGTCAAAGGGGAGAAATATTATTCAGCTAAAACTAACAATTCTTATATACATACATCTTACTAAAATGAAAAAAAAAAAAAAAAAAAAGGAGAAGAGTATACCATTCCTCAAAGCTAATAAATGTGCACTCTTGCCTTTTTGTTCTTTGATCTCGTGTTACAGTTCTTTCTATGTCAAACTCTCTTCCTCTATGAATCTATATATTCTTGTGTGTGTGTGTATCACGATTTATGTCAATATTTAATATATTTGTTACCCTAAACTTAGCATCATCGAAACTGAAAATAACATGATACCAATATTATTGAATTATAAAATGAATTGTTCCTTAATTATTTAAGTCTGTTTAATTAAAAGGACTGTTTGTGCCATGCATAATACAATAGCTTAGTTTTAAATTGTTATATAGTGAAAGTAATTGTTACTTAATTATTGAAGTCTCTTTAAATAAAAAGAGGCTCTTTACTGCCATGCATAATTCAATAGCTCAGTTCTAAATTGTATAAACATCCTAACATTCTAACGCCTAGGTTGGCCTTGGAAAAAAATGAAAGGGTTAGGCCGTGTTTGATAACACTTAATTTATTTAAGTGTTGAAAATTTCAAGTGCTGAAAATATCAAAATCTTTTTTGATAAAATCAAAATTTTAAATATTGATTTTTAAGGTACAAAATTTGAAAACTGAAAATTATTTAAATTACATTATTACCCTCTAAAATTAAAATTTTAAATCAAGCTAATACGGGAAAAAAATCGAGAACAAAACAATGAAATAAATACATCAATAACATGCTAAAAAGTTCAAATATTTAAATTATTACAAGTCAACAGTAACATAGTGTTAAAGAGAGACAAGAATGAGAAGGCGTAACAATTGTGTTAGTCTCTTCCTCTATTTATAGTATTAGTTAGGAAATAATACAAAAAACCCTAAACAATATGGGAAAACCCTAAATAGTACTGAAAAGACATAATTACTCCTTTAACACTCCCCTTAAGCTGGAGCATATATATTGTATGCTTATAGCTTGTTACAAATATACTTTATCCTTGGACCTCCTAACTGTTTAGTAAATAAATCAGCTAACTGATCAACCGACTTTACATGTTTAGTCTCTATCTGCTTCTGCAATATTTTTTCTCTAATGAAGTGGCAATCAACTTTAATGTGTTTTGTCCTCTCATGGAAGATTGAGTTAGATGCAATGTGAAGTGCTGCTTGATTATCACATACCAGATCTTTCGGTGAAGTGTGTTCGAATCCAAGTTTTTCCAACAAATGTTTCAACCAGGTTAACTCACAAGTGATATGGGCCATCGTCCTGTATTCCGATTCTGCACTTGACCGCGCTACAACTGTCTGCTTTTTACTCTTCCAAGAAACGAGATTACCTCCAACAAACACACAATGCCCTGTAGTAGACTTCCTATCCGAGGGAGATTCGATCTGCATTTGTATATTGCTTAATTTGAGTGTGACCAAAGTTTTGATACAACAAATCACATCTTGGAGAACCTGTCAAATATTGAGAATATGAATCATTGCATCCCACTTATACGTAGTGGGATGATCTAAGAACTGACTGATAACACTCCCAACAAATGAAATATCTGGTCTAGTAACCGTTAAGTAGTTCAACTTTCCAACTAATCGTCTGTATTGTGTTGAATTTGTCAGTGGTACATCTTGATCTGCCAACAACTTGCTGTTTGGATCCATGGGTGAATCAATCAGTATAGCTCTTAGTATTCCGGTTTCACTCAACAGATCAAGAACATATTTCTTCTGACATAGGTAAATACCTTGACTTGATTGAGTAACTTTGATCCCCAAGAAATACTTCAATTGACCCATTTGGTTTGAAACTTGCTATGCAAAAACGTTTTGAGTTCCTGAATACACTGGTGGTCGTCCCCGGTAATCACGATGTCATCCACATACACAATAAACAATATTCTCCTGATTTTACTGTGCCTGTAGAATACAGAATGATCGACTCCACAACGATAAAGACCAAATTCAGTGACCATTTCACTGAATCTCCCAAACCATGCTCGAGAAGACTGTTTGGGGTCATAAATGGATTTCTTCAATTGACATACCAAACTAGACTCCCCTTGAGCAACAAACCCAAGAGGTTTCTCTATGTATACTTCCTCAGTCAAATCGTCATTTAAGAATGCATTCTTGATATCAAGTTGATGCAACAGCCAACGAAAGGTGACAGTCAAAGAGATGAACAAATGAACAGAAGCGAGTTTGACAACGGGAGAAAAAGTCTTTGAATAATCAAGGCCATATATTTTAGTGTGAGTCGATCAATGGTGCCATCCGAATGAACTTTGATTGTGTATACCCATTTACATCCAATTATTGTTTTGTTAGGCGGAAGCGAGACAAGATCCAAAGTGTCATTCTGATGTAAAGCTAATACTTTCTCTTTCATTGCGGTCATCCAACCAGGGTGAGTGAGAGCCTCTGTGACAGACTTAGGAATAGAACAGGGGATAGGGAAGCAACGAAAGAGGAATATGAAGGAGATAGATGTGCATAGAAGGCAAAGTTAGAAATAGGATGTTGAGTACATGTGCGCTTACCCTTCCGGACAACAATGGGTATGTTCAAGTCAAACGCAGATGGATGAACTGGAGAAGAATCTGAAGAGACAGAGACGATGGGCTTGTGGGCGGAAGCTACCTTCTGGCGACGAGAGTATACCTGCAAAGGTGGTGAATGACAACTATGCGGGACGGGTTTTGGAGCGGAAGGAGATGGTGTCGGGGTTGGGAGGCTTGGTAAAGGAAGGATGACATCCAAATCATCCCTAAAGGATGTGGCAGAAAAGTATGGGGTGGACTCAAAGAAAGTGACATCTGCATAGATGAAAGAGTGACGTAAAGAAGGATTATAACACAGATAACCTTTTTGTGTGCGGGAATAACCAAGGAAGACACATTTTATGGCACGAGGATCTAACTTATCCTTATCGGGAGTCAATTGGTGGACAAAACAAATTTATCCAAAGATAAGGGAAGGTAAAGCAAACCAGGGTGATCGGGGAAAAAAAATAGAATGAGGAACTTTGCCATTTAGGGTACAAGATGACATTGTATTGATCAAGAAGCAAGTTGTAAGAACTGCATTTGCCAAGAAGTGTTTGGGAACATTCATCTCAAACATCAGAGTTCGAGCCACTTCTAGGTGATGTCGATTCTTACGCTCAACGATTCCATTTTGCTGCGGTGTATGAGGACAAGAAGATTGATGCAATATGCTAGGCTGTTACATAAAGGAGGTAAATGGTTGAGAAAAATATTCTCCGGCATTATTACTACGAAGTATACGCATGAACATGTTAAATTGAGTTTTAATTTTAGCACAGAAGGCAGAGAAAATTGAGAACAATTCGGAAAGATCTTTCATTAAATATAGTCATATAACCCTGGAGAAATCATCGACAAATGTGACAAAATAACGGAAGCCTAATGTAGAGGCAATACGAAAAGGACCCCAAATGTTTGAATGAACTAAACAAAAGGACTTGATGCTCGAAATTGAGCTAGGGAAGTAAATGAAGTACGGTAATGTTTTCCCAACTTACAAGACGCACAATCCAAAGAGGACAAATGACGTAAACTAGGAACAAGTACCTTTAGATTGACAAGCCAAGGATGACCTAGGCGACAATGAATTTGGTGGGTAGATGCCACAGCAGGACAGGCAGTGGGCGGGATAATAGGTGTCTCATCATGATCGTCGAAGTAATAAATGCCATTTTTCTCACGCCCTACGCCAATCGTCTTCTGTGTTTTCAAATCCTGGATAATGACAGAATCATGAAAGAAGCAAACAGAACAATTAAGTTGTGGAGTAAGCTTACTAACCGATATCAAATTAAAAGCAAAAGAGGGAATATACAAGACACAGGATAAAGAGAAAGAGGATGAAAGTTCCATAGTGCCAATACTACGAACAGAGACGGTGGAACCATCAGCAACAGTAACAGGGGACAATGAGGGAGATGACTGAATATGTATAACTAAAGAAGAGGTAGCTGACATGTGATTGGTGGCAGTGGAGTCTATGATCTAAGGTGTAGAAGGGGAAGTATGGAAAGAAAGATATGCAGTAGGGTTACCTCGTTGAGCTAGCGAAGTAATGGGGGTAAATGTCTACTTGGACGCTTTAAACTGGAGGAATTGAACATATTCGTCATCAGAAATTGCCTTGGGAGTTGGAGAGTTGGATGATGAAATGGGAGCAACTTGATTAGAAGTTTCCGCATGGGCATATTTAGGAGAACGACCAACTCTGTACCAATAAGTATCTTGAATATGATTTTTCTTTCCACAAAGTAAGTACTGACGATGTTGACCACGATAATGGCCACTGTGGCCACCTCAAATGCCAGTACTACGACCACCTCTTTTCCCTTGATTGGTAATGGCAACTTGTACAATATTGGACCCATTCAACTTATGAGTGGGTAACAATTTAGGCACCACACTCGACATGAATAACTTGTTAAACGAATAGAACAGTATACTCAATACAACAACTAACAGTGACGATCAAGGGAAACAACCCCTCAAATAATATTAGAATGAGAACTTAAATCATTTTTTTTGTTTTATTTATTTTTTTTTTCCAAAAAAAAAAAAGGAAGAAGAAGAAAAAATGATAACTTAGCTAGCTTAGCTTGAGGCAGCTCATGGGCAGTGCATGGTTGATGATGGCAACGGTGAGCCGGTGATGTCGGATCTGGACGGTGGTGGCTACAACGGCGACTACTGTGTCGCAAGAGTTCAGTGACACTTCAAATGAGGTCGCGAAGTTCTGGATCTGGACGAACTGTAGCAGCGAACAGATCGGGGCCGAAAGAGCCGTTCGGCGTGGTGATATGTGAGCGGCAAAGGTCGGCGACGTCAGAGGAGATGGCGGCGACGTGGAAGACGTCGATGGTGGAAGGTGAGTAGCGGATCTGGTCTGCGATGATGGTAGGGCTCTATTTTGGGGACAGAGATGGGTGGTGGAGGCTCAGAATGGGCTGGACGATGGCGGCGAGGCACCGGTGATGGCCGGCAAAGGGCAGCGAAGCTCTGGTGACTTGCTAAGGTTGCGGTGGCTGGGAGGGAAGCTTCGGTGACTTGCTAGGGTTGCGGCGGTTGGGAGGGGGTTAAGGTTTTCAGACAGGTTCTTTTTTTTTTTTTTTTTGTTGAAAGAAGGAAAGGAGAGACAAAAAAACTTAAATCATGGTTTGAACAGAATTATAGGATTAATATCCTATAACCTGCTTCCGATACCATGTTAAGGAGAGAAAAGAATGAGAAGACGTAATAATTGTGTTAGCCTCTCACTCTATTTATAATAGTAGTTAGGGAACAATACAAGAAATTCTAAACAATATGGTAAAACCCTAAACAGTACTGGAAAAATATAATTACCCCTTTAACACATAGAATTCCAAAAAAAAAAAAAAATCTGGGATTTTTTTTTTTTTTTTTTAATTCTTAGATTTCCTTTTTATGTTGACACTAAACAAACACAACCTTAACTATTCTCATTTTTTGTTTCATAGATTCACTGGTATTTAAATGTATCATTCAAAAAAATCGATAAATTATGTGTTGCTTACATTATCGCCATTAACTTCAGAAATGATTTTTTTGATGTCTCTTGCATCGTTGATGCCAAAATCAAGTGGAGCTTGCACTAGCTCTTCAATCGTAATGTGCCTGATTTCATAATTAGTCAAAAAAAAATTAAAATTCATTAATGGATTTCACAATTTCTTGGAACAAAAATAGAACATGTGGGAACAAAGAAATTTGTCTGTTCTACTTTTAGATTGTTAGAGGCATAACAAAATTCTTCTCGCATGTCGGTTTATATTCCAAGTTTTTAGGGAACAGAATGAGAAATATGTGAAAATAAAGGTTGTTGAAGGTAAAAATGTCTCAACTAAAAAAAATGGGGGGGGGGGGGGGCGGGGCGGCGTTGAGCCCATTAAGCGATAAAAAATAAATAAAGGGCCATTGGATGAAAATTTTTAGACCTATTGTTTGAAAATTTTAAGTGGCACTTTATTAAGTAATATTAATTAAAGTTATCAAATAAACTTAATTAAATAAGTACTTAATTTGTTCAATTTACCGCTTAATTCGATTATTAAACATGGCCTAAGTCTCAAACTTTGAGTTTGTTGAGTATTGCTTTTCCACCCATTTTTCCCTTTTACCATCTCGTACAATTAAAATACCAATTGTAAATTTCTTTGCAAGTTTAAATATTTTCTACACTAATTTTATTTCATGCATATCTTTTTACCAATGGTAAATTCTGTTTCCCAAGGACTATATATTTACATGTCTTTGGTGTTTCCGTTCTCATACAAGTATATTTTCTTAGAAAAATAATAAATTGAATAAGAAATTTAGCTCAAATAACATTAAGTTCCTTTAGTTACTGAAACAGCTAGCGATTAAACAATTTAGAGTTCTAATTTTTTTGAATAAAAACTAAATTTTACCAATTATAAAGATTATATTATATGTCACTATAATATATTAAAGAAATTCACTTCTTGCTTTAGTGTAATCCATTTATTAATATGTTAAAAAAGGCAATCTATTGCACAGAGCTTCCCACCATTATGGGGTTTGGGAAAGGTTCGGATGTACACGACTTTTAACCCTGCCAATAGGAAAGTTGTTTACAAGATTTGAACTTGTGACCTCCAGGTCAAAATGGAGCAATATTTACTATTGCACTAAGGCTCATCAACTTGTATATATTATAATGTTGATTGCATAAAATAATTGTTGTACTTGTTCCTTTTCTGGACGGTAAGGTAAAAAATGAAGTTAAAAAATGAATGGTCAAAGAAAAAGAAGAGTATGAGAAACTGAACAAGAAACTCAATATCCGAAATAAACAATTTGTGTGTTCCACTATATCAAGCATAAAAGAAAATACTATTTCATCGCAATATTTATTTAATTTCATTTTCTCTTAAATTATACAAATATTAACTTAGATTGTGCGTATGACTACACATGCCAAGCAGCTGGCCATCTTCTAGTAGAATTGAAGAGAAAATATGTATTTCTTTTTCATATATGAAATATAAAAAAGGGTCTCGTGTAATGTTTGTCTTAAGCCCCAAGATCTATTGAGCGCTCTTGGATGTGAGTTATATGGATCTTTGTGGTATATATTTGAATTATGTTTCTATGATCTTTTCCCCCTCTTCTTTTGGTTGGGTACATATAAACCTTATATATATATTGAACTGAATATGCTTAATGTAAGAGTGGCATCTGTTGCAGAAAATGGTCAATGGGGGAACAGTGAATGATTGGATATGTATAAATTTTTCGCGTAATGTGCAAAACAGTTTGGTCCATGATTTCTGTTTTGAGCTTGCACAAATGTGTACTGCTTCTGGCATGGTATGTGAGTGATCACCCTTATTTCTATCTTGATTTAGCTTCGAGCTCTGAAATATGATTTTTTGCTGTATATAGGCATTTAATCCTGAACCTGTACTCCCGCATCAGAGTGCACGCCCTGATCAAGTGGAGAGAATCTTGAAAGGTCGGGTTCAAGATGCCATGAGTAAGCTTCGGCCAAGGAAGAAGGAGCTTGACCTCCTAATTTGTGTTTTGCCTGACAACAATGGCTCTCTTTATGGTATGCAATTTCGAATCAACGAAAAGCTTCCGTTCCTGCTCTCCATGGTCCCAAGCACATCTTTTTAGGTTATACTGGGGTTCACTAGGTTAATCTTTCATGTTGTGTCTTTGCAGGTGATCTGAAACGAATTTGTGAAACTGAACTTGGAATTGTTTCACAGTGTTGTTTGACGAAGAATATATTCAAAATGAACAAACAGTATCTTGCAAATGTGGCTTTAAAGATAAATGTAAAGGTGGGAGGAAGGAATACTGTTCTTGTTGACGCACTATCAAGGCGCATACCTTTGGTCAGTGACAGCCCAACTATAATTTTTGGGGCTGATGTTACCCATCCCCCTCCAGGGGAGGACTTAAGCCCATCCATTGCAGCTGTATGATACTTACGGACCTGCCCACTTCAACTTACTTCTCTTTTCTGATTTATTAGGGATAATCGATTCTTGATTTCATTTAAACTGCAAATTTCCTTCAATCTAGGTTGTCGCATCTCAAGATTGGCCAGAAATTACAAAGTATGCTGGGTTGGTTAGTGCTCAAGCCCATAGGCAAGAACTCATTCAAGATTTGTTTAAAACATGGCAAGATCCTGTTAGAGGGCTGGTATCTGGTGGAATGATTAAGTATGAAAAAGATCAGTTGACAGTAGTCTCTCACCCAATGATTTTTTGTTGTTGTTGTTGTTGTTGTTGATGATGTCTATTTAGTTTCTAATGGCTGGTATAAATGGGTAATTCCTGTTTCTCCTTGTATAATTTAGGGAACTGCTCATTTCTTTCCGTAGAGCTACTGGCCACAAACCACAACGCATCATATTTTATAGGTATTACCATATTATTCAGCCATTACCTTGTTTGACCTGTTGGGAATGTTGTTGCCATGCCTGATAACACATGCTGTATCTGCAGGGATGGCGTCAGTGAAGGCCAGTTCTTCCAAGTTTTGCTTTATGAACTGGATGCAATTCGAAGGGTAAACGTTATAATACCTTCTTCTTTTTTCTGCTAATACATTCTTGTCAGATTACTTTTCGGTCTATTTAGTTATCAGTTTATAAATCTCGTTTTTTTCGATATCCAATCTCAGGCATGTGCATCTTTGGAACCAAACTACCAGCCGCCAGTCACGTTTGTTGTTGTTCAGAAACGTCATCACACAAGGTTGTTTGCCAACAACCACCGTGACAGACATTCGGTCGACAAAAGTGGAAATATATTGCCCGGTATCTCATTCATTTTTGTTCCACCCTCTTTGCTTGAAATTCTATGTTTCGGATGCTTCCATCATGATTCATGACGTGAAAGCTTATTGTATCAAACTTACAGGTACTGTGGTCGATTCAAAGATCTGTCATCCTACGGAGTTTGACTTTTATTTATGCAGCCATGCAGGGATTAAAGTGAGTCAGGCTGGATTAGAATTCTACTGTTATGATCTATTTGAGTTTTTATGTTTCGCATATTTCCTACATTTCAGGGTACAAGCCGGCCAGCACATTACCATGTTTTATGGGATGAAAACAAGTTTACAGCAGATGGGCTGCAATTACTCACAAATAACCTTTGCTACACGTAGGTGCATTAGTATTTTAGTTGTAGTACGTTGTTGCAAACTTATCCAACTTGTGGCATTCTTTCCTTTAACATGATTAATTTGATTCTGATTTTTCATTTAGATGTGTTAGTGATCATTCTGTGTGACATCCGTGTCATTTTGAATTGTTTTTAACTCATCATTGTTTTCCCCAGTTATGCAAGGTGCACACGCTCGGTTTCCATCGGTAACCTCTCTCTCTCTCTCCCTCCCCCTACAGTGTGCTTTCCTCTTAAAGTAGTTAGTAATATTATACTCAATTTACAATTCCATTTTGCATCTTTTGTTTCTCGTTGTGTGCTCAGCAAGTTTTCTTTGTACTAATTATGGCATTTCCTGCCCATTGCCTTGGTCATCGGCAGTGCCACCGGCTTACTATGCGCATCTTGCTGCTTTCCGTGCTCGCTTCTATATGGAGCCCGATACATCTGACAGTGGGTCAATGGCAAGTGGCCGTAGAGGCTTGGGTGTTGGTGCAGGCCCACGAAGCACACGAGTACCATCGGGTGCAAATGCTGCTGTGAGACCACTTCCTGACCTCAAGGAGAATGTGAAGAGGGTGATGTTCTACTGCTAGTATTGTCCCACAAGTGACCTCCCACAATCACCTTTCTGTAACTAGGGAATTTGTAAACAAAACCATCCTTGGACCACCTCTTGCTTGCTTGTTCTGCCTTGGCATAGAATTTGGGGTCTTTCTCTCTCTCCTTTCCTGGTACTTTGACTTTCTTAACTAATTCTATCTATAAATTTGCTGGAGTTTTCTGTTTTGTTTGTCGAATAAAGTGATTTAGAAATGCTGATGAAACCAGTGGATCAAGATGAGAATTTGGTGATATTTCATGGTTCTTGCAAAACAAATCTAGATTTGGGCGAGAAATCAAAATGGCTGTGTAGTAGTAGGCTTAAAGTTAAAAGCACTCTGCTAGGGGAGTGAATGGGATTATATACCCTAGTAGTCCTAGCACCGCAGTCTTTCCCCCTAGCTTAGCCTCCAGGGGGGATTTTGAACTCGATTAGGATTAGGAAGACAGAGAAGTCCGAGCAGATACCTACTTGGAGCGTTTGACATGACCCCCCTAATATAGAGAGCTCAACCTTTTTTACTAGATTCCGTTTCTCTTACACTTTGACTGATTATTTTTGGTTATTTCTATTTAAACTGCCTTCCATAGTGTACTTGATTTGCCTGTTTGGGGTTCTAGTAGTTGATACTGGTGACAAGATGTCTATGTATACTTCATGCCATGTGCTCTTGTATTACCATGCCTAGACCAGGGTGAGAGAGAGAGAGAAATGCAGTAACCAAATCATTTTGATATGATCCACTTGATCATCCCCATCATAAACCTGGGGCTGTTGCCAAGGCCTAGATTGGCTAGCATATGGAAACCATTATTGTTCTTGAGCCCAGCATAGTGGACATAGAAAATGGGGTCAACTCCTAGACTACATGCGTTGGGCCAACGTTGGTCTGACAAGGGGGGAGGCCATCAAGGCCGTCGGTTGTTGCTTGAATTTTTGGGGTCTTTTAACTTCACCCCTACATTTTCTTAATGTATGTTTGTATTTCAAACAAATCTTTTTTAGTTGTAGTATGCAATATGGTATAATCTAATATATATACTTTTATTAAGAGTGAGTACATATGAAGAATTAATTAAACACACGAAGCTTTTTTCTTTTTTTCTTTTGAAAAAAAAAAAACCAAAACAAAATTTGCTTAGGTTCTCCCACGGCCGACCTTGGTTGTATTCTCGTACATGAAGTGTTTTCCTATTTCTATAGCGTGTCTAAAAGAGGCAGTGAGCCACCTTCCATGGCAATTTTGTAATATTTTTTTTGATTTTTTTTTTTTTTTTTAGGCAATCATCTGCTGTTAAGTTGGTTCTCTATTCTGTCCTTTCTTTCCCAATTTTTATTTTCTTTGGTTAAACTACAAATACACCCTTAGAAGTTTAAGCATAATTACATTCTTCTCCCTAATTTGTAAATAAAATATTACAGATTTTACTCTTAAAATTTGATTATATTTGCATTTTACTTTTTATTATTTCATTTTCTATTAGTCCATAGTACATAATCGAAATTAAAAAAAAAAAAAAAAAGGAATAAATAAATCAAACAAATAAAAGGAAAAAAATAAGAAAAAAAAATTAAATAATAAAATGTCACAAACTTTACATTTAAAATTTGATTGTACTTGTATTTTACCTTTTAGTATTTAATATTTTTATTTTCTATTAGTCTGTAGTATATAATAGAAACAAAAAATAGAGAATAAATGAAAAATAGAATTTAAAGAAAAAAAATTTGAATAATATAAAACAAGTGAAAAAAAGACTAATAAAATAAAAATAAAATACAAAAAAATTTCAAAAAGAAAAGGAAATTATCAACTACAAATGGAAAATAAAGAACGAAAGAATAACACACAAAAAAAAAGTTCGAAATATATAATATAAATAAGTTCAACAAAAAAAATAATAATCAAAAAATCAGCAGCAAAGCACATAAAAATATAAAAGTAGTTGCAAAAAGTAATCAGTGTGTTTTCTGAACAAATCTCAAACCGAAACCAATTATCAGTTCAACAACAAAAACAAAATCACCAACAAAAAAATAAAAAATTGCAGCCAAACTTTTAGATCTAAAAAAATTTGAAATCGGAATGAAATCAGTCCAATTTCATTCTTAAATGTCACACTAATGCATATATGTACGTAGTTCAAGAGAAAAAACCCTAGATCTGGGGCCAATGGCTGTAGATCCGAAGAGAAAAAGGATTTTTTGATATATATATATATATATAGAGAGAGAGAGAGAGAGAGAGAGAGAGAGAGAGAGAGAATTGGCGACGAATGCGTGAGAATGAGATGGGGTGACAAAGGCTCATTAAAAATTTCAATAATGCAGCATGTGGCAAGTGAGAATAAATTGGAATGAGATGGGGGTGACAAAGGCTCATTAAAAATTTCAATAATGCAGCATGTGGCAAGTGAGAATAAATTGGAAATGAAAAAAGTGGGAGTAAAAAGAATCACCAATTTTTTGTTTCTGGAATTCAAGAATCACTCTTAAAAATTTGAGAATAGTTGGGAACATAAATGTATTTACCAAACACGTTTATGTACATCAATACCAAAAATTTGGGAGTGGGAACAACAATCAGGGAGCCCAAACACTAACCAAACGGGGCCTTAAGTTTTCCAATTCATCATCCATTTCAAACTCCTATTCGTTGCTGCTCTTTGAATTATGTAGGAGCTCGGATCGTCGTCACACGAAGCTACTTGTTGCATGAACTTACTCGTCCTTTTTTTTCACTAAACTACTCGCCATCGTTACTCGTTACATCGTCGTTGGTCTGCGTTGTCACTGTTGCACGAAGTTGGTGCGTTCAACTCGAATCTTGCTCGTTTTCTTCAGGTTTGTTGTTCCAATTTTTATGTAGATTTAGGATTCTTTGTTGTGTAGATCTAGGGTTCTTTGTTATGTAGATCTATTTTGTGCATTTTGTGGATTTTGTACATAGAAACTATGAATTTCTTGTGTATTTTCTAGATTTTTTTTGTATAGAACTATGAATTTCTTGTGTATTTTTTTTGCTAAAAACTATGAATTTCTTCTGTAATTTTTGCATTTCTGGTAGTTCTCATGAATAGTTATAGAAACTTGAACAATTGATTTGTAGTGAAAAATAGATATTCTGATTGATCTAAAAAAAAAAGAAGTATTCTTTGATCTTATTATATGCTTTAACGAATAGTAAAGATTTGACGTAAATCTTTGTTCACTGTTTACTTCTTCGTATGGGTACAAGAGTTAGGGATAGACAATCGTGCAAATAAATCATAAGCGCCTAAATATGAGGAAGTTGAAATGGATGTAATTATGGTTATCCTTTCAATGATTGTGGTAGGACTATACTACATGAATCGATTATATCGAGAGATGATGTTGAATGTCTTGAACAACTACATGTTAGCAGATACTATTTTATGAAATTATGTCATGTCTTGAAAGAAAAATGTCAATTGAAACGGACAAAACATGTCTCCATTGAAGAGGTTGTAGCAATATTTCTCCACATTCTTGAGCCTAACCTAAAATATAGGGTTATAAAAAATACTAATTATGGGTCCAAAGAAATAATAATGGGCATTTTAACCGTGTTCTTCGTTCTGTGATGAGATTAACTGAAGATTACTTGAAGTCACATTAATTCATGCTTAGTGAATCGGAGTCGACTAAGTGGAAATGGTTTGAGGCTGTAGATTATTACGTTATAATTATTAAATTCTTATTTTCTTATATAGGTAGACAAATTATATTTTCTTCTTAATACATTTGGAATTATCTTGGAGCACTTGATGGAAGCCATATTCCTGTATCTGTGCATGTGGAAATACGACATAGATATTGTAATAGGAAATGTGGTATTTCAATCAATATGTGAGGTGTGTGTAAACCGAACATAAAATTTACGTATGCATTGCCGAGATGAGAGGGTTCTACGTGATGCCATTAGCAAGCGACATTGTTTACATATGCCACATGTGTAAATACCACATTTTGTCCTACTAGCACATGACATTCCATTATAAAAGAAAAGTAACAAAAACAATAATAATAATTTTTGCTGAGTCAATTATTCATGAATATATAAAAAATAAAAAAATAAAAAAATAAAAAAATAAAAAATCTAAATTAAAATGGAGAGTCCCTATTCAAAGGCTTCAATAATTAATTCAAGCTTTAAGGGCTAAATTAGAAACTTGAAATAATAAATTAAATCTCCAGAGTTTAAATTAGTATTTCAAAATTTCAATTAAATATAAAGTTATCCAATTAGAAATTAGGAACCATAATAATGCCTTTAGAAAGTCAAGTGGAATTTCTTTTCAATTCAAGAAGTTCTAGGACTAAATTAAAATTTTGAAAGATTGATATTGTAACCCAAGATTCAAAGTTAATGGAAGTCTTACAGTCCCAATTAGGCCCCCCGAGTAAGCTAATTGAGACAAATTTTCAAATTAGAATGTTTAGTGACTTAATTAGATTTTTAAGCTACTTTAAATTGATAGTCAAAGGCACCAATTGTGACTCTAATTTTTCAATTTAATCTTTGATAATACTATTTAATTCTAGAAAGTCTCAAATCGGAGCTCCAACTGACGTTTAGAAAGTCAAAGAATAACTTTGGGTCAAAATTGAAAGTTTGTAAAAGTTATTTTCAACCTTAAATGATTGAATTGGAAGCAATTTTCATGTTTTAATCAATAAATTTCACTTTTCAAAAGTTAAATTTGAAGAAATCAAGTGAAATTATAGTGTTTGAAAAAAAAACTATTTTGTCACCAAAGTTTGAGCATTTTAAAAAATTCATGAAATTGACAAGCAATTTCAAGTTTTCCGCAAATTAAGGATCCAATGAAGTGTTGGATGACCCAATTTTGTTTATTTACCATCAATTTTATTTTATTTTTAAAAAAAGTGCATTTAGTTGTAATTTTTGCCCATTTCCAATCCATTTCGGAAGATGACAAGTCTTGAATTCCATCTTAGAATGGATGGGGGTTGTTTGGGAGTAGTTCTAGACATTACAAAGTAAGAAAGATTTAATGGGGTGGGTTTGGGATGAAAATTCACAAAATACCATTTATAGGTGGATAAAACGTGTTTAAGAAGTTAATAAGAAAGGGTTGTCAGCAGCTATGGTTGTTGGTAGCCCAAAAATGGATTCCTGCACATCCAAAGATGCGCACACATCCAAGGATGTGCAGGGGAGGGGGATGCGTATATAAGGCAACCCATTCCTCTCCCCAAAAACACTTGGAACACTTAAAACCCTCTCCCTCACTACCCTACCCGAAATTTCACTTGTTTTTCTTCATTGCGCACTCCCCCACCCTAAAAATCTCCCCCACCCCCCCCACCCACCCCAAAAATAAAATAGAGAAAAATAAAAGTGGATATGAAAGACCCAACTCCGAAATCAAGTGTTCCTCCTCTTACCCCAGATAAGTTTTCTTCACTCAAAAGTCTTTTCTTTCTTGCTTTTTACTTCCTAAGGACATTTAATTAAAGTATAGTTAGAATAATTGTGTTTTTATTGTATTTAAGTAATCAGAATCACTTTGTAGATCCGATGAAGTATAATGTATATGTGTGTGTATCTATATATATATTTCTTGCAGTAATCAATTAGTCGAAATCAATTTGTAGATCTAATGAAAAAAACTAAAAAAAAATAAAAGAAAAAGAAAGAAAAAAATTCTTAGAGTAACCAAGTAGTCAGCTTGCTTTATAGATCTGATGAAATATTGTAAGGACACAAAAGGTATGAGAGTAGTCGGGATTCACTTGTGGACTCGACGAAAAAATGGTGAAACTAAAAAAATAAAAATAAAAAGAAGAAAATGAGGAAAAAAACATAAAAAAAAAAAATAATAAAATTACTTTGAGAGGACAAAATCAACCCACGTGGACTTGGTTTAATTCAAGATTTTTTTGGACAAATGTACCATCTTTGGATAGGTGTCTTGGGGGTGCCTAACACCTTACCCCAATTCTTTTTCTAAAATAATATCTCAAAATAAGGTTTTTTCCAAAGGTGTTTTTTCAAAGCACCTATTGAGTTTTAATTTTTTTGGGGATGCGTCAGCTGGTGACTCTATTGAGGAGATTTTGAGGGTCAAACCTGGATTGTTTGATTAATCTTTAATTAATCTAAGACCAAATGATTTTATTTGGTCTTGACATTCTTGTTTTTGTAAGTATCCTATCACTTTAGTTCTTCTATTTTTTTAAAAGTTGGTTTGTAATAAGGGTGTGTGAGTGGCTATACTTTCTGTACTTACTACTTCTCTTTATTTCTTGCATCTAGTTATTTACTTTCTGTTTATATACTATGTCCCAATTTTAACTCCTTCCACGACACGTGCACTTTATATTTTTGCATCACAAAACCCAAATGAGGATACCTTTAGGACTAGATAGAGGTCTACAGTAGATATGTCTAGCCGCGCTAGTTTATCTGCTAGAATTGGTATCGAAAGAACCTTGCTCTATCACCGATTTAAGATAGTTGTACCTACTGGACACTGGAGGTCAGAAGATATAGGAACTGAGCCTTTCTAAGATATATTAGTTGGAAGCCCTGAACCTCATATAGTGATCCTAGGATAGGGTGTTGTCCAAATTCTAATAGGACAATATTCACTAGGGAATGGAAGGAGATTTCAATTTTTACATAACTCATTTGTGAAATGATTAGGGGTTTTGAATCGAACAAGATAACATCATTAAGCCAGCTAGAGGTCTAGATTACAAAATAGAGAATTCCATATAATTTCAATTTTTTTCCAAATAAAGTTTCATTTGGCATAAAAAAATCGTTTTTTCTAAATTGCCACACACAAACTACAAAAGTATATGGAAATCCTTGTTGTTTCCCTACTCTATTAAACTTATGGATGTCATAGTTTAGCAGGTTCAAACTGTTCTTTTACAATTCATATCGACTTAATTCTTTGTCTAAGTGAGGAATCAAGCGAAATGTTTCGATATTCGATAATGAGCCAAATTACAAGAGTGATAGATTTTCATTGATTTCAAGACCAAGGTTGTAACCATGTAAAATAATTCCCGATTCGAGGTATGCAATTTTGAAATCAATGGAAATTTCCTTTGCCTCAACATAGAATTTTCACATAAGGCCCAATATCAAATCTCAAAAGGTCCCTTGAATCCAAACTCCACTTAGTTGTGCTAATAAAAAGTGTTTCAAGATTCAAGAAATAACTTCTCACAAGGAGGTTCACAACCTATGTTCCCCGATCGATGCTCATGCCTGGGTTAATTTACTTGATCAAATGGAAAATATTGACGAAGGATCATAAGGACCTACAACGGTGTCACAATTAAGAGCGGGGGCCACTTCGGTAAAAGGATCCGTCAATCAAATGACTGGCCTTCTTCATCAAAATCAACAATCCAACAAAATTCGCCTAACACAGACCCCGAACTCCACCAACTTGTCGTCATCACACATGCCATCAACCTCTTTGGGACCTAGCCTAGTAGTTGGAGAATCTCTCTCTTAAGCATCTCATCCTGCATCAGGATTGCAAGCGGCCCTTGCAATAGACAACCTAGTCTCAGTCCCAATGTATGTAATAATCATCTCCCAGGGCCTAGCAAGTCCCGCTACCCCTGGAATGGCAGAGCGCATTGAGAAAGAAGTTAAAGAAAAGTTTCAGATAACATTTTTACTAAACAAGAAACTTCAAGAGATGGAAATGGAACTTAAAGAAGTGAAAAGAGACGAGCTGACATCATTACTGTAGGTCAAGTTTCTAGATAACTTTACAATGCCAAACCTCACTAAGTATGACAGTTAAGGGTACCTAGACTGGCACATCCAACGCTACAAAAAAAGATAGGAGCCGACATTCACAAAGAATGATTTGCAATCTAGCTTTTGCAGAAGTCTCTAGAAGGGCCAACAACTTAATGATATGGAACCTTGGAATAGGAGAAATTGAAGACCTTCCTTGATGTCGGCACGATCTTTTGCGAGCAGTACAACTATAATTGAAAAATCTTTCCAAATAAAATATTCCTTCAGACTCTAACAAGAAAGAATGGCGAAACATTTAGAGAGTTCACCATTAGCTGGAGGGATAGGATGGCCTAGGTAGTGCCTCCCATAGAGGAGACTAAAATGGTGCAAATGTACATGCAAGCCAAGCCGCACCCATTCTATTAACATATGCTCAATACAATGAATGGACCCTTTTTGGGTGTGATCCTCAAAGGAGAATATACAGAAGAAGTGTTGGACCAAAGACCTACCTAATAGGGGGGTAAATTGGACAGTTTAAAAATTAATAATAAATTCAAATTCCCTAGCAGATTTTTATCTTGTTAATATGTAGAAACATGAATTACTAAATATACAAATAAAGAGTTGAGGGATAGAGATAGTGACACAAGTTTATAGTGGTTCAATAAGTTACTCTTTCTTATGTCTACCTCCTTGAGCTCCCATGAGGAATTGACAATCTACTAACTACTCCTGATTATTTTCTTAAGTAAGAATCAAACCTGTACAACATTTATCTTCTTAGGTAAGAATTAAACCTTTAGGTAAGGTCCCTTTATGCCCAATCAACACTTTCACTTAGACCAATTACCTTTAGGTCTAAGGTACTACTCAAAAAAAAAAAAAAAAAACTCAGATTGTTCTCACAAGAGCTTCTACAAACTTAATTCAAAGTAAACACAATTATTGTCCTGAAAGTAGTGATAGAAGCGTGTATTCAAAATGTGAGAAACAAAATATGGAATTTATCAATTTAAGCACAAAAACTTTTTAAACCAAATTTCGGAAAAACATCGTTTCAAATAATTTTCAATTAATTTCAATAAGAACGATTTTTATCTCAGATATAACAAACCCAAAATAAATTGTATATATATATCAAATAAATCACAATAATTTTGAGTACACAAAAAATAATTGGAGAGATCTCACTAAGATTTTCTTAAGAAAGATTGATAACAATAGCTGCATAGTAATCTTGGTTTTGCAAAGAATGCATTTTCATTGATCAAGAATTTCTCAAAAAAAATTCTCTCAAAAATATATTTTAGAAAATATATAATCTCTCTCTTTCAAAATCTGATTTCTTGTAATTCTTGATGATCTTTCATTCAAAAAACGTAAGTCTATTTGTAGGGATTTTTAAAGATGGCCTATAACGGCTAATTTTTAAACAATATTTCCAAAAATAAGACGTATAAACCCCTCATATAAATCTGATTTATAACAATTATAAAATCAAAAATAATTTGATCAAACTCCCAAAAAGGATGGAAAGAAATATTTCGGGCGAAATCATAAAATTAAAAAATATATGGACTCAAGTAATTAAAAATGATTTTCTAACATTCAAATGTTGAAAATATGGTTGGAAGATCTTTGAAAAATGTGAAGTCAAAATAAAAAAATCAAACAGGATCACTCGACTGATAACTTCATCAGTTGACCCTTTAACTTTAACGTTTAAATTTCTAGCCGCTTTAAAGATGATTTGGTCGACCGGATTCCTTGGTTAGTTAATCGATTTTCTCTTTGTATCTACAATTCGATCCTATCAATCAACTGATTATTTTTCAATATTTCTTGATTTTTCAAAACTTTCTTGATCTATTACGTAGAAAACCTCTTTATTAAGATAAATTTATCACTTCTGACCATTTTCATAAATTCGTATAATTATTTATGTCTCATGCATAATCCTAATCAGGTTGCATAAGGGGTTAAAAAGAATTAAGCTATTTTTTTACCTAGTAATACAAAAAATCTTCTTTCAAAATATCTTCAATAGCTTCCATTGCAACCAACTTGATCTTCAATCATTTTTTATCATTTTTTCTCATTCTAATGCAAGAACTAAGCTCTGAAAATATTTCTCAATTAAAACAATTAGTCCCTTGAAACATCTAAGTTAATTGTTCCATCAAAACATCAAATAATATTCTGGGGTCAACAATCTCCCTATTTTTATGATGAAAATTAACTTAATGTTTTCTTAAAAATAATATTTATAACCATATTTTCCCTAAGTATGAAGACATATTTTGTTTAATTTAAAGACCATAATAAGAAAACTTTTTAATATTAATGATTTTCAAGATATACAATGCAATTTATAAAAAATATTCTGAACTAATTTATTTTATTTTTTAAAAAATTTCTCCCCCTTTTTGGAGGAAAACATCACACAATTCTTTCTCTCTTTGTCATCTCAAAAAGTTGGGGAAATCAAAACATTGGAATGTCAGATTACTTGCAATGATTTAATAATTTGATAAGGTTTCCTGGCAAAGGTTAAATCTTGAAATAAAGATTGATTTATTTAAGAAAAACACAATCATAATTGTGTTCAAATTTTTTGAAATCACCTTCATTTGTTTTAAAATCTTTAAGTAAATAAAATTTTCAAACAATTTGACACTAATATAATGAAGAATGATAACTCAACATTTTATGGTAAAACGACTCTACTTAATCAAATAAGACAATTATAATACTTGTTAATAATAAGCTGATAAGGGTATTTTTGGGCACCTCTGAGTTAGCACTTGTGATCTAGCCACGTGTCCATCCTTGTAGTGACAGGGACACATTCTGAAATCCACAACGTCAAGCTGGAGCATACGCCGACCGTGGCTCCTCTCTGGAATCTCATTTGCACATAGGGAGGAGCGAGGAGCCCCGCAGGGACATGCGGCTCTGAGCTCTGTGTCATGCCCTGGGCAGTCGATTTTAGGGACTCAGCCATTCACCTCGACCGACTCCCCCTTCCAGCTTGTTTCTTCTCCAGGACTCTACGAATTTTCGTTCTCTTCCATCGGCTCACCGCCACGAGCCTGGCAGAGGCCCGTGGGCTTTTGCCAAATGGGCCCAAAATCCCAAGCCCATCGATTATCTCCTAAACGCCCTGGATTATCGCCTAAACATAGGGTTTCGACTAATTAACCGTGTTTAGGCTCGACTAATAATCTCCAACTCCTATATATATCGGAGGCTATGCAAGCCCGAGATACGTTAGAATATGCTTACATTATGCGTGAGTTCATTTGTTTACTTACTGCGTTATTGTACCTTTTTTCTCTGAGCATTGATTACCACGCTGGAGGGACTTCACCGGGATAAATCTCGGTATGAGCCTTCTGTAGGTATAATCTATGAGGAGCAGGACTCTAGACACAATAGGTTAGTCCCCCTAGGACCCAGCACATCTTACCCGAAGAATTTTCAACCAATGACTCCACCTCAGCAGGAGGACCCACTCGTCATCCGACTGGACCATACTCGAGGTGTGTACCAGTTTTATATACCAACAGTTTGGCACCGTCTGTGGGAACGTGCAAAAAGCCTTCCCCTGATCACTGCTCTCTACTCAACTGAGCTTGGGTGGTCACAAGGTCCAGTTAGATAGACACAAAACAGAAGAACCAGAAGACATATCGAAAGATCCAAGGGCACACCCCCAGATCCCACCAACGAGAATAATTGCCCCCTCTGTGGTTAGGAAGGACCATCCACTCTACCACCTAGGGTTGCGGGAGAGACCTCGGGAGCTGTGGAGGCATCTTGAGTTGATCTCTTTGAACGCCAAATGTAAAAGTTCAAGTCGAATGTATAACTTCTCATTGTGCGCTTGCCATCGCCCTCTGTTCAGGGTGGACTAGCCCTCCAGCCCGCAACGCCCGAGGAGTCACCTCAAGACCGTGATGTTTTTGTGGACACTCCGAATAGGAAAAGCCCGAGGGTCGCCCTTCGCCTCGCAACCCTGAGTTTGAAGGACAAGAGAGGGCCCCCTTGCAATGCCGAGATCTCCACCTCCTCTGCCACGCGAATTTGTGCCATGGGATATATCGATGTCCCCTAATGGTTGATCTCTTCATCAGCCCACTAGGTTCAATCACAGAGATCGGCGTGAGTGTGAAGTTGACTCCTACTCACTTTCCTCCTATCACCCTGCGGCCCGAGCTACGAGCACTCACTTGGCCAACATGGAAGCCCATCTCCAGGAGGTGCAAGGAGGCCGAGTAGGACTGGGAGTTGTTCTGGATGTGAATTCTCCTTTTGTGGATGAGGTTTTGGAAGAAGTAACGCCGACACACTTCACTCAACCCCAGATGAGTCCGTAAAATGAGACGTCAGATCTCGTTGACCGTTTGTCTATGTTCAAGTCTCATATGGACATGCAAGTAGCCTCTGTAGCTTTATGATGTAGAGTCTTTCCTGTCTCCCTCACAGGTACAGCAAGAACGTTGTTATAGAGTTTGAGGCCAGCGTCCATCTCCACCTTTAGGGTACTCGAGCAGTTGTTTCTAGCTCATTTTTTCCGCTCCTGGGGGAGGCCGAGGACTGTAGCTCATATTCTCACACTTCAACAACAGCCCACTGAATCTTTGGGAGATTACGTTGAGCGCTTCAATCGAGAAGAAAATACGTGCGACAACCTTCCTGAGGCTATTGCATTAAATGCCTTTGTTGACGGGCTCCGGCATCAAAGATTGTCTTACGACCTCTGCTCCAACCCTGCTCCAACTCTCGATAAAACTCTAGATTGATGCCCCAATACTATGAGTTTTACCAAGACCAAGGTCACTCCACAAAGAACTGTTTCCAACTGCGGTAGGAAATTAAAACTCTTGTCCAACGAGGCTATCTCCGGATATACGTCCGGAGAGAAAATCAGGAGCAACCTAGCGGGGATGAACCACAGGGAGAGCCTTGGGCCTAGAGAAGAAGGGAAAATCGCAACAGTCCATCGCCCCGAGGGGCTGAGGCCGGGGAGGATTACCAACGCGTGGATGGTGAAATCAACCACATCCACGGTGGATTCAGCTCCGGAGAGATACAGAGTTACTAGGGTCACACGTCTGGGCACATACGATCTTGAAACAGAATCAAATGTGTCACTCAGGTAGCCGCATAACACTAACTAGCTAAAGTGCAGCTTCTGTAGGGATGATACACTTTTGTGAACAACTTCCAGTTTGTACAAAGTGTTGTAGTTTTGCTTATCAAAATAAAGAATGCGTTTTGTGCAATGTGCCTTGTGTTTTCTTCGGTTAACAGCATTCCGACCCCCCTGAGTAGTATCTCGGCTTCCAGCATCGCGAGTAACTCTCCACAAGCCTCATCCCGGCGCTCAGCGTGGAGGGTGACAACCAAACCTTCTCCAGAAGTCAATAGTCCGTACTCGGGGACATACCAAGATTATCTACTAAGGGCAGGGCATTGATCGGGTCTGAGGGCCTGCAGTCAAGTACCTCTCTCTACGAGTCGACTGTGAGTTAAGCATTCTAAAAGGGAAGGTGCTCCTATCTGGACTAAATGGAGATAACCTAAAAGGATTTTTGAATGAGCCTGACTACAGAGAACTCCCCGATGATCTGCCACGAGGGTCCAACTGTTGCGTTGTGCCCTTGTGGACCGAAAGGACCAGACACCCTAGGAAACTCTCTACCTAAGTCCACAACACAATTTTCTTACAATCAACTTGTGTCCCGGACTAGGGGGCTGGTAGTCCATGATCCTGGGCAGAGACGAGAATTTTTTCAAACTTTTACAATTCTGAAAACGCGACCAAGCAGAAAGCGACTTGGCAAAAATGTCAGAAGAAAGAGTAGGCTCCAAAGTACCCTGGCTATGCCGCTTGAAAGCTTACATGCTTGTGTGTAGAAAAATAGGAATAAGTGAAAAGGAGTCTACAAAATCCTAAGTTCTGAAAAAGCGACAGTCCAGAGCTCAGTCCTCTTCACCCTCGTTATGAGGGACGTCCGTGAAGGGGAAGTGGAGTCAATCTCGCCCTCCTTGGGGGCCCTCTCGTCATCACTGTCTGCCTCGGCATCCCTGTGCGTGGCACTGTCTAGGGGTTCAACCTCAGTGCCCCGTAACCGAAACTATTAGGTTTGATGGTCACCACCCTGCCACGCTACTCCTAGTCGGTAGGGTCCGAGTATTGACTGGCACTGCCCTGCCGTGCTACTCCTAGTCGGCAGGGTCCAGTGACGACCTTCTCCAATAACGTCGTTCAAGAGTGTCGTCAAGAAATTTCACCACATCTCATCGTGCTGACGTTGTCTTATCTTACTCCCCCCGTCCTACCGTGCTGCCTCAGGCCAACTGGGCGCAGATGGGGGTCTCCCAAATTCTTTCCTCAAAAAATTAATGCGTACAAAAAAATAATAAAAAATAAAAATAACAATTAGGGAAGGAGGGCAGCATGCAAAATAATAATAATAATAATAATAATAATAATAATAATAATAATAATAATAATAATAAGGGGGGAAGGCTCTGCCCTCCCCCTCATACAATTTTGTTTTTTAAAGGGCCACCCTCCCCCCATGTTGGCCAAGGGGGCCTGCAGTGGCGTTAGCCTAAGGGCCACTGCCCCATCCCCCCTCTTTTTTCTTTTGCTTTTGTTTAGGGGAGCAACTTTGCCCCCCCTTAAATTTTGAATGGGGGGCACAACCCCTTGCCCTTTTGCCCGTCCGCGAAGCGCACTCCCTTGGGGCTCGCCTCAATTTTCTCCGCAGTAAAGGCGAGTCCGTGCTCAGGGCTTGTTCACGATGAACGTGTGTCGCCCTGAAAATCGAAAAAATTTTAGAGCCGACCTGCCATGCTACCTGACCCCGGACCTCGGCCGTATGTGAGCCTATTTGAAATTAGCTTCTCAAAAAATACTAATCGTGGAAAAAGCGACGCCCTAAAAATCGAAAAAATTCGGGGTCGCCTTGTTGGGCTACTTGACCCCGAACCCCCGCCGTATGGGGGCCTATTTCAAATTCGCTCGCCAGAAAAAGTCAACTTTTGAAAAATTGTTGTCCTGAAAATCGAAAAAATTCAGGGTCGCCCTACGGTGCTACATGACCCCGGACCCCAACCGTATGGAGGCCTATTTCGAATAAACTCCTTAGGAAAAACTCACGCTTGGAAAAATGTTGATCAGACGTGTTTCTCACGCTTCGAAGTCTCTAGGACGCCCGTTCCATCCAGGAATTGATATCCCTGACCGCCTCGCTTTCCTCGTCGCATAGGGCTAGGGAGCAACTGATGAGGAATTTTTGGGCACCTTCAAGTCAACACTTGAGATCCATCCACGTGTCCATCACGTAGTGACAGGGACACATTCCGAAATCCGCTCCTCCCTAAAATCTTATTGACACCTAGGGAGGAGCGAGGAGTCCTGCAGAGATGTCCAGCTCTGAGCTTTGTGTCGTGCCCCAGGTAGTCGATTTTAGAGACTCAGTCATTCACCTCGACTAGCTCCCCTTTCCAGCTCGTTTCTTCTCCAAGACTTTGAGGATCTTCGCTCTCCTCCACCGGCTTACAGCCACGGGCCTGGCAGGGGCCCGTGGGCTTTGCCAAATCGGTCCAAAAGTCTAAACCCAACGATTATCTCCTAAACTCCTCGAATTATCGGCTAAACACAGGGTTTCGACTAATTAACCGTGTTTAGGCCCGACTAATAATCGCCAACTCCTATATATAACAGGGGCTATGCAAGCTCGAGGTATGTTCAAATACGCTTACATTACATGAGAATTCATTTGTTTACTTACTACGTTAATTATGAGAATATATTAGCTACACCAAGAGATCCGTTGCATGTTCCAGTTGGCCCAATAATAAGGGCAAGGGCAAAAAGATTCAAAGAAGCACTTAATGGGCTTATTCGAGATATTGGGGCCGAAACTACAATGGTGAAGCCTAAATTAGGCCCATCGGACAGTCAAGGCGTAATTCACCTCATCAAAGCAAGCGAATGGGCTTAAAGCTTTATCCTGAACGGGCCAAGAATGAGACCCACGAATTTATTTTATTTATTTTATTATTTTAAGTCTTTTAATTATTTTTAGGCTGATTTGTGAGGCTTGATTGCCAAGTAAATCATTTCATTTTCCAACTAGGAATGTAAGGTAAATTAGGAAGCTTCCTTATTCTTTATTTAGCAATTATATTTTAGGGTTTCCTTTTTCCTCCATGTAGACTCATGAATTTCAAAGTGTATTAGGGTTTCTTTCTTATTCTCTTGGCTGCCTATTTCAGGGACTTTGTAGACCTACGAATTTCACACTTTTGATATTGATTAATATATTTTGGGAGAGTTTTCTCTTGAATTCTTCAAAGAACTTTTCTGAACTTATCAAGTTTTCTTGTGGCGTTCAACCTCTTTGGTTCGTGATTCTCTTATAATCATTGGATCAATGATTCTATTATACTTTTGGTTCGCGTTTCATTCATAAACGTTGGGTCAAGGTAATCTATCAACTTTTTGTATTTTCTTGTGTTCTTCATTTTCAAATTTGAATTTAGATTCGATCCTTTGCGAAGAAACCCTAAATTGGTTTCAGGTCTCACTAATCCTTGGTGAGGTTCGCATCAGTTATGACACTTTTTTTCTCTGAGCATTAATTACCGCGCCAGAGGGGTTTCACCAGGACAAATCCTGGTCTAGAGGTGGCGAAGGGTAGTACGAGCTCGATGAACTTGAAGATTTGGAAGGCGTATGAGAGTTGTAAGGGTGAAAGTTTTGCAGCATACTATGAATTTGATCCACCAAGGTCGACATTCTTCCCATTTGCGTCGTCAAGCCATCAAGTCATCCATCAACAACCTCAACATATTGTTGAAAATTGTTGAACCGCACTTGAAGGTGATCAAGTCTTTGATAACCTTGATCCTCAAAATTACCTTTTCGTCTTCATCTCCGACATTCATTTTCTTCTTTTTCATTACCTCATCCATTTCGAATCCAATGATTTCTAACTTTCTCATACCCATAGGAATAATTGCATTTGAGTTAATGAGAGAGTTAATAGCCATGATACACGAAGCACATTCCTTATCAGCAGGGACATTGAAGGATTTAAGAATACGAAATACAATATCACCATAAGGTAGGACACGAGACACTACACTTAATTAATACTTCATATGCTTTATGATAAGGCTAGGAATGTCAATCTTAGTGTTATTGACAGTGGAATGAAGAAGAAAGGTATCAAAGTCTGTAATTGTGGCGTGACTACCGCCACAACGAGTAAAAGAATAGGTGATTATAAAGTAATAAATACTCTGCTTAAGACTTAGAAACCTAGCCCTAGCATCAACAACATTCAAAATCTTAACGCGCTCAGGAACGATTAAAATTGTGTAAAATCCAATTTGTATTATTTTGTGGGAAACCAATACCTCTTGGAACGTCAAGGAGGGTTAAAAGATTATCTAGCGACAAATCAATACTAACAGCGTTTACATATGAATAAATTTTATCCTCCATTTGGTAAAAATTACTGTAAAATATTTTCACTCAATAACTAAAACAATGTTTACCTTCTGACAAGAAAGCATCCCATCCCAAACTTTTAAACATAGTTAAATTATCAATTCCCTTATCCGTCAATTCCTCAAAATCAACGGGGCCTTCCACAAACAATTTTTCTTTTGTTCAAATCATTTTAAAATTTCTTTTGGTTCTCTTTGCTTAAGAACTTATAATTTTCAAAGTCCAATTTTTTAGACTTTTCCTTAGACTCTTGAGCCCCTCTTTTCTTAACAACTTATTTTTGGACCATTTTTTTACAAGGATTTGGCAAGAAATGCGAAATGGAGTAAACTAGTGACAAGACCTAGACAAGAATGGCCAATGAAAACAAGAAAACAATAGGAATACAACTAAGAATCAAGAAACCCACGAGAAAAAACAAAGAAGAATTGGTAAATCTTACCTAGAGTGAGAATTTCAAAGATATCTTGAAGATCCTACGAAATTTAACACCTTTTGCTTGAAATCTCTCCCACAACTCTTTACATCTCTTAGATCGAGGCCTTTTATAGAAGAATTTTGCAAGTTTTAATGAAGATGAACAATTTAGGGGGTTGGATCTAGCAGATGAAGGGGAATGAATTGAAAAATGGGCAAATGAACCTAGGGTTCATGTATATGTACTACCGACAATCGGTCGACCTAAAATAACGTTGGTCGACTAATTCAGTTAAGACTTATCATAACTGATTTTACCGCATAACTTCAGTCGGTTGATTCCCTGATTGGTCGACCAAATAGGCTAATTTTCTTAATTTTGAAATCCTATTCTTATATGTTTCTCAAGTGATCCATTTAATTATTATAATTGTTTTTTAAAATAAGAAACCTAAAACATTAACTCAAAATATCATGATATTTAATCGCATTTGACAAAATTTATATACTTATACTTTAAGAAATTATAAATACCTTTGTCATCCTTGGGAGTTTGCTAGTTGGTGTACCTTATTGCAATTAACAAAAACGTTTTTGTTATCTTTTGGAGCTACTAAATGATTTATCTTGTCATTTTTGGAAATTGTTGATTGATTTATCTTAACAATATCTCTATCCGCTTTGGAAGTAGTTGGTTGATTAATCTTGTTACGATCAACAAGAATACTATAAAGTAGTTTCTGCTAATATTGATTTTGCCATCCATTCCTGTGATAAAGATCATTTTGCTTGGCAAACAAGACTTGTGGTTTTCCTATGTTATCCAGCTTTGCCCTTTGCATATTTCTTTTCTTTTATCCTACACGATTTATATTTGTACTTGCGTAGAAGTTTCTAGTACCACATCTTAGTATCTAATTGTTTCTGGATCCAGTTGGATAACCATGTTGTTGATAACACCTTTTTCAAGATTACCATTTTTATCACAATGATTTCATCTAAATTTTTTTCTCTTCAATTATCTCTTATAAGTCCTATCATAATCAATTTTCATATAGGTATATGATTTTGATGATGATGAGATGAAGCTACCTTAAAGTCTAATGGTTTATCAAAATCTTTTGATTTTTCAGAATCCTTGAATTTTTCAACAGTTTCTTTAAGCTCATTCTGAGTCTGTTCAAGTGTGAGTTCTAGAATACCAATATTCACTTGAAGACCAATTTTTTTTTTTTTGTTGATAAATTCAAGATCATTTTTCAAAATCCGATAATCATTTTCAAGTGAACGAATTTTCAAACGAGCTCTATCGAGTTCACACATTGAAATTTCTAATTCAATATTTAAAGCGTCATTAAGTTTATCAAGATATCTCAAATTTTCAATTCCTTGTTGAAGATTTGTAACATCATTTTTTAGAGAAAAAATTATTCTTCAAGAAATTCAATTTTATCAAGCAAGTTGTTTGTCTCGAAAAGAGCATTTGAAAATTCTTCAATTTCAAAATACTTATCGAAGTTCTTTTTACGAGACAAAATAGTGCCAAACTTTTTGTTTTCAAGAATTGTTTTTTTTTTTTTTTCCGAAGTCTAAAATGTTCTTTTGCAAAAAAAATTGTAAAAACAATAAGCTTCTCAATAGCCTTATGGGCAACCTCCTCATCATCATCTTTATCATTTCCACTAATAGAGCACTGCTTTTCAGAACAAACAGGAAATACACTATTACAAGCATAAATACATAAAACGTTATCCCTAGTGTGTTATGTGTGATCGTGTTACCTAGGATGTGAAGCCTATTAAGATAATCTAGCTCTGATGTCAATTGTTGGCCCAAAGATCTATCTAATAGGGCAGGTGAATTGGGTAGTTTAAAATTTTAACAGATAAATTCAAATTCCCTAACTATTTTTATCTTGTTAATATGCGAAAATGTGAATTACTAAATGCACACACAAAGAGTTAAGGGATAAAGACAGTGACACACAAATTTATAGCTGTCCAACAAGCTACTCTTGCCTACATCCACTCCTTTCAACTCCTGTAGGGAAGTCGCAATCCACTAACCACTCCTGATTCTTTTTCTAGTTAAGAATCAAACTCGTACAACAATTTTTTTCCTAGGTAAGCATTAAACGTTTACACCATGATTAGTATGTTCCCTTTATGCCCAATCGACACTCTTACTTAAACTCGTACAACAATTCTTTTCTCAGGTAAGCATTAAACGTTTACACCATGATTAGTATGATCCCTTTATGCCCAATCGACACTCTCATTTAGACAAGTTACCTTTAGGACTAAGTTACAACTCACAAAAAAAAAAAAAAAAAAAAAAAAAAAACGTTTCTTCACAAAAGAGTTTCTACCAACTTAATTCAAAGTAAACTCGATTAATATCCCGAAACTAGTGATAGAAGTGTGTATTCAAAATGTGAGAAACTAAATATGGAATTTATCAATTTAAGCACAAAAACTTTTCAAACCAAATTTCAGGGAAAAATCATTTCAAATATTTTTTAATTAATTTCAGCAAGAATAACTTTTATCTCCGATATAACTAGCTCAAAATAGAAATATATCTACCAAATCAAGCACAATAATTTTGAGCACACAAAAAATAATTGGAGAGATCTCACAAAATAATATTTAGCCATATCAGGTAGTGTTAGAAGATATTGTACTGAAAAAGAAGAAAGGTACGAAAGAAAAAATATCATTCTAGGAGGCTCCCAAAACATATAGGGCTTAATCTCCTCCAACAATGATCTCAGTCAAGACCAGACATTATATTTGATGAGTTTGAAATAGTTAAGTCTATAAGAATTGCGAAAAAATAAATTAGAATACTATTGAAATCATATTATCTAATAAATAAAGTTTTCCAAGAAAAAACATACTTGATCATTTCGAATATCTTTATTTGAATGTATTTAAGTTAAAACAATGTTGCATGGATTTGAAAGAAATACAAAATATATAGGAGTACAAAACCTCAAGCACTGAAATCAAGTTTGGAGTTTCGAAGAAGAAGAGGGGTTTGGCTGATCCCAGACCATCGCCAAAAAAGAAATGTCTGTAGACACTGTATTTTGTCCCGTTTGTTTTGCATTTTGAAAAGTTTTTGGGTCTAAATTAAAAATTTTAGAAACTTTAAATCAATATTTAAAGGGACGTATTTCAATTTTAGATTTTATTTTACTTTTTCAAATGTTTTTACTTTAAGAAAAAACCAAAATCGAAACTCCCAAAGGAATTCGAGTTTTCAAAAAGTTTTAGGGTTAAAATTGAAACTTTTAAAAGTTGTGTAAGGATCAAGTTGAAAAAATTAAGAGTGGATATCAAGATAATATCACTTCTTAAGTGTTTAATTTTCATTCCCAACTTACAATTTTAAGAAATTGTGCACTTTGCACTTATTTCCATTTTGACCCCTAAAACTTTATTTTTGCCAATTTCATCAAATTAATTATCAATTATACTTTTGTTTTTAAAATTAAACATACCAATAATATATTGGATTCTTTAATTTCAAGGATTTAAATTTAATTTTAAGAAAATTTAAAAAAAATGTATTTTTATTAATAAATGGTGCACAAAACACCAAAATTGCTTCATGTACACCTCCTGAGAGTAAGACAAAAGTAAGATGATTTTTGAAAGTTAAAATAGTGGTTTGGAGGTGCTACCTTGTCATTTCCACTAATGGTAAGACTTAGGGGGGTGGGTTTGCAAAGTTAACAAGTCAATATGATTTTTTTATTTTTTTTGGGAGGGGGGGAGGGTTTCTGAAATGTACTTTTTATGAAATATGGGTAGCCACCCATTAATAGGGTGATAGACCCATAGCCTGGTAGGTCTTCTCACTCAAGAGAGCATGCACCCTCTGCGCACCCCAACGAAAGAATTTCTTTTGTTTAGTTCACGCTGGCTCATCTTGAGGCGTCTTTTCCATTCATTTTTAAAAGAAAACTTATCTTTTTTTTAAATGCTTTTGAATGGGTTTTATTTTTTAAAATATTTATTAAAAAAATAGTTCAAGGGGAATTTCTAGGCGCCGATTTTGAAAATAGTTCTTTTTGGCCGATTGAAAAATGAGTTCCACCTAACATTGGGTTTAAATAGTGTATTAGGTTACTGAGATTTTTTGAAAATCATTTTTAAAAAATGGCCCAAATTTGACTAAACAAATATAGGTCTTAACTAGAGAATTATTTAAAGTTCGGGGGTTGTTTATGCTCGGTGAAGGTCTTAGGCACCCTAAGACACCCATCCAAAGACAAACCTTTATCTAAATAAATCTTTTAAATTAAAACATGTACAAGAGTTGTTGTTTTTTTGGCAGTTCAGTTAACATGATATTTCTCTTATTCACTTTTTATATGATTTGAAAGAAAATTTAAAACAAAAATAAATAAAAGACAAAATATCCCTCTTTTAGACTACCTATCAATTATGAATGGAATCGACAAGTTTGGCCTGCGGGGCTGGGGGAGGGGTAGGAGTGTTTCTCGTTGTTTTTTTTTTTAGTTTAGGTTATCTTAGAAAAAATTGAAGAATGCATGCAAAAATTCCTTGACAGAACCGAGAAGAAAAAAGTAATTTGTTTTTGGGATTTCTCATTATTAAGAAATTCGTTTTTTTTAAAAGATTATTATTATTATTATTATTATTATTATTATTATTATTATAAAAAAAGTCTTTTATTTTAAAGTTTCTTATTTTAAAGAAATCTTCTATGGGAAAAGTAAAAAAAAAAGAATTTTTAGAATCTTTATTATCAAAGAAATCATTTTCAAGTGAAAAACAACATTTTGGAAATTCTTTTTATAAAGAAGTCCTTTTGGAAGCAAGCCACTTTTAGGATTTTTGGTATCAAGAGATCTCCTAGAAAGTAAAACAAGACAGTTTTTGGGAAAAATCTTATTTTTATGAAATTCATAAGTTAAAGTAAATGGAAACAGTTTTGAAAATTCTTATTATAAATGCATCCTTTTTGAAAATAAAGAACATTCTGGAAAAACTTATTATAAAGAGATTCCAATTTTTAAAGTAAAATAAAGTTTTAAGGATTCTTGTTATAAATATATCATTGGAAAGTAAAACATTTGGGAAAATATTATCATGATAAAATTCCATTTTTAAAAGTAAACCTAAAGCTTTAAAGGACTCTTGTTATAAAGATGTACTTGGAAAGTCAAAACACATCTTGGGAAAAATTATCATATAAAAATTTCATTTTTAAAGTAAAAACAACTTGGAAAAACTTATTATAAGAGATTCTAATTTTTTGAAAGTAAAACAAAGTTTTGTGCACTCTTGTTACAAAGACGTCCTTTAGGAAAATAAAACATCTTTGGAAAAAATTATTATAAAGAAATTTTGTCTTTTAAAGTAAAAACAAATTGAAAAAACTTATTATAAAGGGATTCTAATTTTTAAAGTAAAACATTGTTTTAAGGTGTCTCACTATAAGATATCCTCTTGGAAGAGTAAAGAATTTTTTTTTTTTTTTAAAAAAAAAAAAGATTTTCGTTTCTTAAAGTAAAATACAATATCTTTGAGGACTATGGTTATCAAGATATCCTCCTTAAAACAAATCTTTTGGAAAGAACTTATTATAAAGAAATTCTATTGTAAAGTAAAATAAAAAATTTAATGACTTGTTATAAAGATTGTCTTTTTGATAAAGTAAAATCATTTGGAAAAAACTTGTTATAAAGCTATTTTCATTTTTTAAAGAAAAATGAATTTTTGAGGACTCTTATTACAAAGACTTCCTTGGAAAGTAAAGGCCATTTTGGAAAAAAAAAAAATATTATAAAGAGTTTCTGTTTTTAAATTAAAACAAAGCTTTAAAAGACTCTCGTTATAAAAATGTCCATTTTACAAAATAAAATATTTTAGAAAAAACTTATTATAAAGGGATTTTCTACTTTTAAAGAAAGGCACATTTCTATGACATCTTGTTAGAAATCCTTTTTAGAAAATAAAATATCTTAGAAGAATCTTTGTATAAAGAGAGTTCACTCTTCCAAGTAAAACTTGAAGTTTTTAAGAACTTACTATAAAGAAGTCCTTGAAAAAATATATTCATTTTTGAAAGAAATGAAATGAAATATTTTTGTCAATTTAATCTTAACTTAAAAAAATGGTTTCGGGGATGTGTCTCCTTAACTCGCCATTTAAAGTTCCATGCATATTTGAAAAACCTAAAAATTGGGTATGAGATACTCTCTCTGTTCAGTCTTAAGACGACACTTTTTGTTTGTTTTTCTTGTTATATGTAGACTATAAATTAAAAAAAAAAGTGCAGGAAATTTAAATCGCGGAAAGGTGTAGAACAGAAAATGGAAAGTAAATAATTGAAAAGTAAAGTGCAAAAAAGCGTAGAACAGAAAAGTAAATAATAGAAATTTAAAAGCACGGAAAGACGCAGAGCAGTAAAGTAAATGACAAAAACTTAAAAACACGGAGTAGTAAAGTAATGACAGAAAATTAAATGCTGAAATATAATGAAAAAAAAATGTTTCTTAAGTGTTCTCTTAGGAACGTTCTCTTAGGTTTTGTCCGTTTTTAGATTCGTCTTTTCAAGTGATAAAACAAGAAAGTAAATGTGTTCAAGAGGTGTTTAGGGAAGACTTATCTTGCTAGGGATGAAGTCTTTTTTCCATTTTCTCCTTCTCCTTCTCCTTCTTTTTCTTTTCTTCTTCCTTTTCCTTCTTCTTTTATTTATTTATTTTTCTTTTGTTTTCTTTGTGAGAAACGTTTTTGGGAATTTTGTGGAGAGCTTAGGAAGCCCAATATTGTGTTTTTGAGTGAGTGAGAGAGAATGTATGTAATTTGTATTTTTTGGGGAGAAATGGGACTGCCCTTTTTATAAGCAACCTAGGCCGTGCACTCACGAGTGAGAAATCCTCCCTGATGGCGGCTCAAGCTGTCTTTTGAAGGGGAGCTACTCCTATTTCGCGTATTTCATACTTTAGGCCCTTTATTTTCGAGAAAAAAAAATGTTGACTTTGCAAAATTCACCTACCTAAATCATACCATAAGTGATAATGACCTACGGGCACTCCTAGATGCCTACCGCAACTTCAGAGTGGATATCCAAAACTTCGTCTTATTCCCAATAGGTGCACATGAAACAAATTGGGTGTTTTGGGCATTATCAATAAAATATATTTTCTTTTATTTTTTTTTTCTTTTTCTTGAAATGGAATTAAAATTCATGAATTAAAACGTCCCACATATGATTGGAATGTTCAATTTTTAAAAATAAAATAAAATTGACCGCTAATTTGATGAAATTGACAAAAATAATAATAATTTTGGGAACAAAATGCAAAGTATTTTCAAAATGCATAATTTCTTGAAATTAAGGGTAGTAAACAGAAATTAACTATTTTAAAAGTGACCCTTTGAAAACCACCTTCAATTTAATTAATTTGACCCAAGAATAATTTTAGAAATTTCAATTTGAACCCCAAAACTTTTAAAATTGCCGGAATCCATCAAGATTTTTTTATTTTTTATTGTAGTTTCTCTTGAATTAAAACATTATGGAAAAATTTAATATGAAATCTAATCTTGAAATTCGTCCCTTGATTTAAAGCTTCAAAAAATTCTAATCTAGACCCAAAACTTTTAAAATGTAAAATTAGGCAAGACAAAATGTGGTGTCTACAATTACCCTTCTTAATAATGCGAGTTTACTCGGAACGAAAAAGATAGGAGACACACACCATTTTATTCCGCTGAAATGATTAAAAGTAAATGAAAACCCAATCAAGCTAGATTGGCCTTTGATAGAACGGAAATGAAAATCGTATTGCCAGGGCACCATATTCCCAAAAATACTGCAAAACATCTATCACTTTATAGCGAGGAAAGTAAAAAGTGTATTGTTTTAGGAGAAGTCTCATCGACTTTGTCACACCCCACCCGGGCACCCGTCACTCGAGGCCTGGCGTAACGTCGACTTAACACTACTGACTCCATCAACGAATATTCATCCATACACATATATATATACATGCATGTGCTACTACAGTTTTTTTTTCCAAAAAATATATATATATATATCCCTTTCAACATTTGGGAATATACTAGTCCCAAATATTCACAACAAAAAAAAAACAAAAAAAAAAACTGAACCTTCCACGTTTCGCATTGGATCAGCCCACCTCCAAAATGACACTATCGCTGAACTTTACCTAGTGCCAGTAGTGAACCCACTCCTAGCTGCGGCACCTGAAACCATATATTTTATCGGTGTACTATCTTTATAATATAAAAATATTTTATGGATCAAGCACAATTATCAAATACCACGTTTCAAAATATATAGCATTTAACTGCATACTAGGCTGGAAATCAATTTCCACTGTCACCAATGCCATAAAATAATATATTTACGTCAACCCATTTAAAATAATATATTTAAGTCAATCAATCCAGGCAGTTCATCGTATAAAAAAATACCTCACACATCATTTTCTACTATCCATAGGATCGTTTTTACCTCACAATCGGGAGTTATGATGGTACCGTAACCTGTACAACTGTGTCATTTAACGTGACTATCAGTGCCAGAGCCATTTATTATCCCCAATGGTAGGGGTACCACCTGTAGGATTTGCACTCCTGACGGGTCAATCAACCACCTGTAGGACTAATCCTCTTGACATGTCATAATATAATCAACCACCTGCAGGACTAATCCTCCTGATAGGTCATAATAATCAACCACCTGCAGGACTAATTCTCTTGACAGGTCATAATAATCAACCACCTGCAGGACTGACACTCCTGACAGGTCAATAACATAATCAACCATCTGCAAGACGTGCCTTCCTAACAGGTCAATATCATCAGGTAGGACGTGCCTTCTTGACGGAATCAAATTATGCCATAGTCGGACAAAAATCATTTTCCACATTTAAAATCTACTTGATCCAAATAAGTCATAAAATCGTCCAATTTTTAATAAACACTTTTTGTTTTTCCACAATTTATACAAAAAATATAATTTGTAAATTTACATAGAAGACAGTACACTCACCTCAATTTCCGCACTGCAAAAATACCGTTGTCAAAAACTACCGGGACGCTGGCGCCTGTGAACCTAACAGCGATAGGGCCTAAATTAATATTTTATTCAAAATAAACCTAATATGCAATGCGTGGTCCTAAAATGTACAATTTTATTTAATTATGCAAAATTATTATTTCCCCCAGTTCCCTACGTTAATATTTACTATACAAAATTATGGTAATTGACGGCTGCAAAAATTATCGTCACGATTACGAAAATTTAATATTAATAAATTAATTTGACGAAAATAATAATCGACGAAATCGTTACCTATTTCGAATTTTCCGCCTACCTAGAGGTTGATTTTTTTTTTAATTTTGGTTTTTTTATTTGGTTTGTGTTGTTTTTTTTTTCTTGGGTTCTACTCGCTGGATCTCACCGCCGCAGTGACACGTCCTCTCTCTTTACCCACCATCGGCGACACGCTCTCTCTCACTAACTCTTACTCACCGTCGGCCACCCTACATCGATCACGACCCAACCGCAACCATATGAACACACCCGAACGACATACACACCAACGAAATAAACACACACACACACACACACACACACACACACACACACACGACGAACACACCGAACTCACACCACCGCCACTACCGTTGATCGACAACGACGATCACACGCATGTCGGTCACTGTCGACGATTGAGCAGCTCACACACACGCACAAATGTAGTTGACGGCAAACAGAACACACACATGATGGACAGAATACACACACATGCAACCGTCTCAAATCACAAACACGCACTCACCGGCCAACGACACCCACTCCACCGACGACTCCACACACACATGCAATTCGCCGGACGAACACACCAACACACATAGAGCAGATTGAACGGAGGAGTACACACACACACACACATACACGCCGAATGGAACACGGCAACCCACCGGCGACATACCTCACGTCGATTGCACACCGCTGACTGAGCACACCCACAACGCCGATCGAACGGTGACGCCACGCACACACCCACACGTAGACTGGACTGAACACAACGCCGACCCACTTCTCTTGTTCTCCGTTGTTTCTTCTTTTTAGGTGGCCATGAAATGTGTGTGTAGGGATGTATATATATATATATACAGAGATGGAATGTGTGTGTATGGATGTATATAGTGGATCATGAGGTCACTCATTTATGTATTTATTAATATTATTATTTTATTTTTCTTAAATTACATAATTCCCACCTTAATTATCTTTCGGTTATTAGTTAAACCCAAATAAAAAATTACTAGTCTTAAAATTATTAATTGACCCCTAAAATTTTAAATTAAGTATTAGGTGACACAACTTACCCCGTTATTTTCTAAATGTTCTAAAATGCAGCTAACGATTATGCGTATGCGGAAGTTAGGGTCTTACAGACTTTCCTCGATGCAACAACCCTTGTTTATGATCAGAACTGGGAGATAAAAAAATTAAATGTCTCAGGCCATCGCTAAGTGCACAATTAATCTGTAAATTTAGAAGACATTATGATTGAACCTCTGCAGGGTTGCGTACATATACCTTGGCATCTTGTCAAAGATCAGGTCAGACGTAGTCCAAACAAGTCCTCGTCCTTTATCAGGATGGAGAATGAAAAGCAAATAATGAATCCCGCCAGGAACAAGGCTCTGGGGAGGGTCGACCGACCAATCCTAGAGAAAATACACCGCAACATAAGGGCAAAGAATATTGATCATCAATATTTCCCAATTTTAGACTAGACCCGCTTGAGGGGTTTTTTTTTTTTTTTTTTTTTAAATTTCTTAGTTATGCCAAGAATCAAGTCAAATGTAGTTCTAACGTCTCGGCTTTCTACGAGGTCAAGAGACATCATAAATCTCTACCTACTACGAGGACAGGTAAACAAACACTTATTCAGCCTATTATCAGGACATGATAAGCCCTACCTATTATTAGGACATGGAGAAAGGAAACATCAAATAAACACCTGTCTAACATATTATCGAGGTAAGATAGGCCCTGCCTATCATCAGGACAGGGAGAAAAACATATCAAATAATCACCTATCTCACCTATTATCAGGATGTGAAGAAAACATATCCACATCTATCCAACCTATTATTGAGGCAAGGAGAAAACACATCATCTATCCAGCCTATTATCGAGGTAGAAAGAAAACAAATCAACATCTATCCAACCCATTATCGAGGCAGGAAAAAATACATCAACAACTATCAAACCTATTATCGAGGCAGGAAGAAAACATATAAATATTTATCCATCTTATTATCAAAGCAAGATAGGCCCTGCCTATTATCAAGCCAGGGAAAATAAGCAAACACCGGTTTAAAGTTGAATTGGGTAGGGAAAAAATCTCAATCAGATTAACCAAATCCAAGAATACGTCTCACCTCCGTGGATGGCAATAAGATGAAAAACAAATCTCGTGGGGTAAACCAAATAGAATGAAATGTGCCCCAGTCTATGGTTGGGGACAACGAAAAATGAACTTCACGAGAGAAATCCAATACAATGAAATATGCCCCTGTTCCTGGATTGGGAATGATATGAAAAATGATCTTCACTAAAGAAGTCAAATACAATGAAATATGCCCCAGTCCTTAGCTGGGGATGAAAAGAAAAATAAACTTCACTAGAGAAGTCAAAATACAATGATACCTCAATCCATGGTTGGGGATGAAATGAAGAATGGGCTTAATGACAGAAGTCAAATACAATGAAATGTGCCCTAGGCCATAGACTGGAGATGATGAAAAGACAAAATGTGCCCCACCCCAAGGCTGGGGTTGATCGAGAAATAATTCTCAAGGAAGAAATCAATTCTAAATACAATGTGCCCCAGCCCAAGGCTGGGGGGTATGCATGATTAAAAGAAAAAACATACCTGGACTTGGGCCGGCTTGATATTATTACTAGATAATGGCTAAGATGTGACCAAACCCATGTAGGTTGCCTACGTCCTGAACCTTAGATTAAGAATCAAGTCAAAACGTAATTTGTTGTGCGAGTGATTTCTAAAATTCAATGGCAAAGAAAGTAAAATGTGTTCCCTAAAGAGAGTCGCGAGACGAACCCAAGATGAGATATACCCCAACCCATGGCTAGGTTTTGGGACACATGCGTTTCCCACCACGTTGGGTAAGGAACGAATATTAAAATCTCCAACCACTTGGGCCATGAAAGAATATTGGGATGTCCGGCCATTTCGGAAGGGAAAGTATATTAGGATTTCTAGTCATTCAGGCAATAAAAGTATACTATTGTCTCCGTCCATTCAGGTAGAGATAGAATATGAAGATCTCCAACCATTTAGGTAGGAAAAGAATATTAGGATCTCCGGCCTCTCGGGGAAGAAAAAATATATTAGAATCTCCGGCATCTTGGGGCAAGGAAAGGATATTTGAATTTCTCGCCATTCGAGTAGGGAAAGTATATTAGAATCTCCTGCCATTTAGGCAGGGAAATGATATTAGAAGGGTGGGTTGTGAAAATTGGTGATTAGTTTTTCTCAGATGTATGAACTTAATGGAGATATTGATTATATGAGCCCATCAAGTAAAAACATAATGATGCATGATGCATATGGGAAAAATGTGGTGCCTACATGATTAAATACATTATTTTTTTTTGAAATATTAAATGCGTCACCTGTTTTTCAAACCTAAGATTACGTGATTACATGTCCCATTTTTTGGATTAGTTATATAGATTTATATGAAATACAAGATTTTTATGAAACATGAATGATGTCATTATGACTTGACAACGCAAAATTTCTATGATACCATTAAAATAGCATTGAAAACAAATGTTTTTTTTTTCTTTTTTAGTATTTTTTTTTTTTTTTTTTTTTTTTTTTTTTTTTTTTTTAGGGAGTTCTTGCTCTTAGTTGCTGTGCCTACAGTTACCCTGACTGTACTTGAGCTTGTATGTCCGCTTGCTCCTATTACCAATTGTGGTGACCAGATTGGATGGTATGGTCCTGACTTTTGGCGGTTGATGGTTTGGTGCTTGGCGCGCTTGACAAGTATTGAAATTTATTCAATCCTGAAGGATCCTATTTTATAGGAGGTTGATCTAGTTGCTAGGTTCTTAGTCATTTGCGCTTTCCAAGGGTGAGGATCACATCATCTTTGACATGGACAATCAGTTGGTTCTTTGCATCTTTAAGACATCTAAAATTCCTCCGACTTTTGTGGCTCTAGTAAACATGAGGGATTTTGCAATGAAAACAAACTCTTTTATCAGATGGTAAGCTTGGTGGAGAATTTGGAATGCCCCATTTTTTAACAACAGTACGAAATCAACTAGACTCCTATTCCGCTTCCAAATTCCATACTTGGTTCTAGTACTTGAGGTGTTGTACCTCGATATATTCTGTATTTCTTTCAAATCCATGCAAGTTGTTTTGGTTCAAATATATTAAAATAAATAAATTTTAAAATAAACAAGTATCTTTTGTTTGTCAAAATTTTATGTATTAGATGATTTGAGTTATGATTATATGATTTCAATATTATCTTTAGCTCATTTTCCGCAGTTATTATTCATAGATTTGGCTTTCTCAAACCCATCAAGTTCTAATATTTAATCTTTCCTAAGATGGTTATCAAAATTGCGTACACCCTATATGCTTCCGAAATTTCTCGGACATTTTGACTTTCTTCATCCTATCTTGGTGTTGAGGGCAACTTGAGTGGGCACTTCTGAGATGACTTAGAGAAGAAAAGGAAAAAGAAAGAAATAAATGGTAGTTGGTATGACTAATCAAATGGTGATTGTCCAAGAGAAAAATCTTCTCTCTCTCTCTCCCTTTTTTTTTTTTTTTTTTTCACTTGGGCGATTAGCATCTCGCGCTTTCTAAATAGTTCATGTAACAAGTTTTGGGTAGTCATCCCAGTCCAGTTGGCCCAAGTCACTAGGTGTTGAGACACCCATATAACTTAATCACTTAGACTCTACATAATGATCAATTAGTCAGATCTCCTTTGTGTGACTACTCAATATTTACAAACTTTCTAAGATCGATCTTTTATTTTATTTTTTATTTTTTTCCTTTTCTCAACACATATTTTCTGGTTATTACATAGCAAGGATGGGGGAAACTTGAACAATGCGACCTTTGTTGCTTGACTTGTCCCTAAGAATATCCTTTCAGCCACTTGCCTTATTTCTGTTTCTTGAAAAATATCTAAGAATATCCATTTTTTTTTTTCTAAGGGCTTCTTAATGAACGAGGTATGTACCAACCATAAGTCTTCCTTTTAGTGTCCCAAGTTCTTCTTTTTTGAGGACTTTTGATGAATGATAGGTATACCATCTATAGATCTTCCTTTCGTAATTTATTGGAAGTTCCCAGGTTGGAACATATGTAGCAATTCCACACCAGGGCTTGGTTTTCTTTCTAACTTTCTTAGATATTTGTCAATATCTCACCATCGTTTGGGAGAGATGAGTCATTTCTATTTCTATTTCTTTGAATTATATTCTAGTCTAGTTTTGAAGTTAGATTATCACAACTCAGATAATTCTTAGTACACTTAAATTTGAACAAGCAATTTGATTACTTAAAAATTAAGAAAGTAAAGATTTGAAAATATTTGAGTGAAAATAACATGCATTTCATCAAAAGTTTAAAGTCATTACAGACAAATCTCCTTAAACTTAGAAGGCTAACTAAGCTCAAGGGTGAGCACAAGAGGCCCTATTTTAACTAGAATAGTTTAGAATTTGGAAAGAAATTAAAGTATCAATGATCATTGCTCTTTCCTGAACGACTCACCGTTCTCCGAAGACTACTCTTGACTATTGTTGGTTTTACTTTCTCCTCCACACTTGGGGAAATTTAAGACGCCGATCTGAAGGAGGTCTTCGACCCCGTGCCATAGATGGTAGCACTAGTCAGTATGATGGCCAACCCCTATAGAGTGGTATCTACAAAAAGCGTGGGGGTTAAACCTTGGAGCTTGAGGGTTCTCCCAATGATGGGGAATTGGTGCCATCAACTCTTTTCCAAGCAGTCGCGAATGATTTAGGCAAGAGAAACAAGAAGCGGGGTGAATCGCTTCCTTTTTTGGAATGCTCGAGTGCGCTCAAAAGTTTAATGAGAGGACATGCGCGTGTCAGGAGTGTAGGAACATGAATCGAGGAGGTAGAGATCTCAGAATCTTTCTAACCACCTAAGCATCAAGCGTGTTAGTTTTTTGGGTAACAAAAATACCATCCCGTGTTCATACACCTTTTCCCCTTTCCACCAACACACTTCGATAAGTTGCCTTCACTTGGTATATAGCAAGCCGATGTTACAAAAAAAAAAAAGGTTCCAGACTTCTCATTAGAGAAGATAAACCATAGCTAGAGGTAGGAATCACAGTATCCTAAAAATTTTCATTCTTTCCCTATTGTGCACCATAAGAAGCCTACGCAGACTCCTGTAAACTTCTTGAGAATCGTTCTCCGACTAATCACTGAGACTAGGCCTCTATGCAAAAGAGATGGCATAGGATGCAATTATTTTTTATAGTGTTTTATTTACTGAGCCAAAACTCCATCTCTTGATTTTCCAAGAACAAGGGTGACGTTCTTTACAAGAACATTGTCTTACTTGTATGTATAGTCATCTTTTCATTCTTTTCTTCATGCTAGGCAAGTGACGGCGAACAAGGGTGGAAAGTTTCATATCTGTACAGCTATATCCAAGTCCTGAAAAACCTTGTTATAGTGGAAGTAAGTGAATTGTGCTCAATTAGAAAGACAATTTTTTGTGGTTTGACCGCTAGTGTGGATAGGGCTCCATTCAAGGGCCTGAAAAACAATCTTGCTGCAAGGAAAGTAATTCATCTTATGAAAGAAGATCCTTCCATTTATCGCAAATTGGAAATTCTTTTTCCTCAGATCAAATTTTGGATATTACAAGTACATAGATACCTCACTCACTTCCCCATAAAGGATTTCATGGCATGGTACCTAAGATATCTAAAAATTTCACCATTAGAACCCACATATAATATCATCTCCAATGCTCAAGTAGGATAAGCTATTTTCACTCAAAAAATGCATCAATGCTAAGTGAAATCATTGTTCGCTAAGGGTACTAGAGGTGAGTGCTACGCGTGAAAACCCAATTCGTTAGAACGCATAACTATTGCACAACGTTTTAGCTATTCCTAGAATCACCCTTAAATCACTCAAGATCCCAGAAGCAAGAAAAAAGGCTGAGCCTTACCTTATCAACTCCCCCAGACTAGCAGGCTTACCAAGTCCTCGCAACCCTGCCCAAAAGTAAAAAAGAAAAACACTCATTCGGATACCTTAGATTGCAACAGGGGTTTCTAACCTAGTACTCTTTTGTCTATCCCTCTTTGTTTACAGTAAAGTTTCTTAATTTAAAAAGAATTAAAAGGGATAACTGCAACTCCATTTCTCCTTTATTTTGTGCAACCAAACATGCCACGAGACTTCATTTGTATGGATTGAAAACAAGGAACTAATCAAGCGATTCTCGCTTCAACTTCCATCGAAAATAACACAGATAGTACCTACAAAAAATTAAGATAAAATGAAAACAACTCTATCTGCCAAATTATATTAAAGCTTCCATTTTCGCGCTGCTAGTCTTTTCATCCTCTCGAATCAAACTATTGAACATGTTGAAATTCCCTCTAATTTAGATTCCTCAGAAGAGTACATTCCTAAATTTTCCTACCCAAATACAACTGATTAAAAAAAAAAAAAACACTCAACTGCAAACATTAAAAAGAATTATTGGCCAATGTTGCTAGTTTTACATACATTATTATACCAGTTCAGGTATGTACATGGTACAACCTACATCACATTATGATATACAAACTTAGGCAGGATAGTTTTTGTGTGTGTGTGTGTGAATTAGTCTCTCGAAACAGCGCTACTGTAAAAGACACAACAAAACGAGGGGCAGATGTGCGAAAAGAAAACCATCAGTAACATCACATGGGACATTACGTGGTCTCACTTATAAGTCGATCTCATCTTGCAGAAGGATCTCATAGATATCCGTCCTCAAGTTTAGTTCCTTATCACGCATTACTTCCTGGAGATCCGATAGCTCTTTTGCTGTCAGAACAGAGTGCAATTTGAGGAAACCATCAAGCCATAGCTTTTTCGACCTGGAAACACGAACACTGGTTAGCTAAGGAGCAAGGTCCAATTTGTCAATTGCCAGAAAATTGCAGTTTGGAAGAGGGGAAAAGTGGAAAATTCTTCAATTCAGATTCGGCCATTTTAGCAAGTGGCTTTTGTATTTACTAATGCATATTGCATCACATTAGTCATGAGTCTGGCTATGGCAACATATGCACAAGATGAACAAGAAACAAATGTTTCAAGTTTTCCTTTTTAGATGATAGGGCAGTGATTTGATGGACTGGAGAAATGAAGAGGGACAAATTATATTAATGACAAGGGAAAATTACATTTTTCCTTCATGTGCTTTAAGTAAATCACACTCTGCTCCCACGTACTACAGAAGCTCAAACTAAACCCCCATGAACTTCTAATAAAAGTGCAACCGTTAGGTTTTCCGTTGAATCTTATTAAATGACAAAAATGCCCTTGATTAGAAATAACATTCCCACAATAACCTTTTATTTGGTTAAATTGAAAGACAAAGTAGCAAGAAAATAATTTTATTTTTTAAAAAAAAGAAGAATTTCTCTGTCATTTCTCTTTATTTTTCCCGTTTTCCTTTTTATTCATTTTCTTTTTGTCCTTTTAGTTTCTTCTTCGTCTTCAGATCAGACTTTTCTTCTTCTTTCGCAGAGGAGGTGCATTGCTCCCAGCTTGTGAAGCTGGAAATGGAGGTGGTGGGCCAGGCACAGGACTACAGAGTTCGTAGACGCACTCCTTAATAATAATGGATCAGCTATCGGCTGCTCAATCCCGCATCTACTCTGCTTCTATATCTTCCCACTACCCCTGATTAATTACTCAGATTGTGCCTGCTCATTGATGAGATGAACTGAGTAAATGTTCAATTTGGTTTCCACTTCTGAAATTTTTATTGGTTTATTTCCAAGAAAGCATCCGTAGGCAATTCAAACATAGGACCAAATGGGTAGCCTTTTGATTCGGATGACCGATATGAATACTATCTTACATTCAAACAATGATGCTCACTTTCTTCTTGTTTCCCCCTCCATTTCCACAGCGACCTCTGGAAGCTTGCCGTCAATCTCATCCCCCTTCCCAAAATCCACTTCTTCATGGTCATCTAAGACGTGGTTTGGGTGGGATTCGTCTGGAGAACTTCAGATAGGAAGAATAGCGGAGAGGAATTCATTGCTTGTTCACAAAGAAAAGGAAGGAAAAAAATGAAAAAAGACAACCTTATGCATTCCTTAAATGCTATTCAATCTTTAACTATAAAGAGAAAAGTAACAAGTTAGTTTCAATTAAAGCTTTAAATGCATATAGAACTTAATGGTAGTTCTAAAATTGGCAGGCGGTATTCTAAGGATGGAATAGTCATTACAAGAAAATAATTGTGTTCTAAGGGTAAAATTGAAAAAATCAGAAAATTAATTGTATTAGTTGTAACAAAAAACGTAACAGCAATGTTTATATTAAGAGTTAATAGGGGCTTAGAGCGAGCTTTCATAGTACGTGGGGGTAAAGTATGATACACTTGAAGTACATGGGGAAAACATGCAATTTTCCCTAAAGGTAATACTGGGAGAAAGTTAGGGCTACCGAGTGCACAAGTTGCAGTTTAGATCAGACATTATTGAGTACTGGCACCAGCTGTGGTTGCCGTTATATAGACCATATAATTATTTTTCAAAGAAAAAATACTTGGAAGTTGGGATTGGCCAACAGATGGTGTAGCTATCATTCCCGACATGAACAAATCATATTGTCTAGTGAGGATATATGAACGACCACAATGATAAACCCATGGAATTGTCGGAAACAAAAGTTCATCAATCGAGAAAGAACTTACCATGGACATGCATGGATAGCTCGAAAGTAAATTCGTCTAGCTGCAGAAGAATTGCATGCTATATTCATCTCATATGAAATGTACCAGCGCCAAAGAATTACTGAGTTACCCAGCGTTTCATTCGCCAATGCCCTCTCAAACAGCCCATGAACTCGATGGTGGGGACTTCCTCTACTTATTTCAAATGATAGTGCAAAGAGCCAAACAATAACAGATGGTTTCCTGAGAGTAGGGGCAGAACATGAATATAGAATAGCATATACGAAAAAATAAGCATGTAACTACTCTATTTAAAAGACCGAATAAAATAAGCAAGTAACTACTCTATTTAAAAGACTGAAGAAACTACACTATCTCAAAGCAAAAGATTTCATCAATCGCAGAGAGAGAAAGAGAAAGATTGTTACTTAAGAATAACTTACTTCAGACAGTAATTATCAAACATTCGCCGCAGCTTATTGGGTGCTGTGTGGAAATGACTTGTCTCAAGAAAAACATCATACAATAAAGGACTCAAAGGATAGAGCTGCAACCCTTGCACTACAGAATCCCAGACTTCAGAGAGCTTTAATTGCTCACGATGTTTCTGAAGCATCCTCACATAGTAATTGAACAAAAATTCAAACTGGTGACTTAGACTTTTCCTTTCTGCAGTCAAACAGATTACATCAGTCTTCTAGCTGAACAGATTTGTACTTCAAGAAAATATTTTGGTAATCCTAGGTGGAGGAAGCAGGGGAGAAGTGGAAAAAATAAGAATTTTTACAGCAGAAGAGCCTGACACCATAACGAAGTATGTACATATTCATTACAGGAGGTTTATGTGAGATGCAACAAGTTCAAAGCAATATAATAAGAACTATGCCCCTGCCAACCTGCTATTCATAAGAGAACAATCTCAGAAATGCCTGACCCAGCAATGAAGTATGAGATATTTCATATAAAGAGAGCATTTATATAGGATCAAATACAATCAAGGCAATAAATGAAAAATAATGATAAAAAAACGAAGAAAAAAAAATCCATTCCTCCTTCCAGAAGGAATTTGATTAAAGTTGTGTTTGGGTAAGGGATTTGGGGGAGGGATTTCATTTTCTCAAAGGATTTCCATCTTCCTCTTTAGTAAATCCCATGTTTGGATATTTTTAAGAGGGATTTCATAAATCCATTCACTAACTCCGCCTGTGGGTGCTTTATGTTATATTCTTTACATAACCAGTCCCAAGCCCGGGTAAAGGAGGAGGGTTGCGTTAGGTAGCTAACAACAACTGTAAAAATTTTGTCAAAACTTCTATAAAATGAATCTGAATACATTAAACGTTGGGGCGTCCCTTACTAGCGACGCGCTACATTACCACTGCCCGAATATAGTGAGAAATGAGCAAGGGTGGGCTAGGGCGTCGCCCGGAAGCAACACACCATGTTTTCGCCCGGATACGGTGTCAAATAAGTAAGGGTTGCCGCATTATGGTAGACGGGTGCGGATAAAGAAGCTAGTCCATGTGAATAGACTTAGGTTAGCAACTTGGAATGTAGGTACTTTGATGGGTAAGACTAGAGAATTGGTGAACGTGATGAGCAAAAAGCGGATTAATATTCTTTACTTGCAGGAAACTAAGTGGGTTGAAGAGAGGTCTAGAGAAATTGAGAGTACGGGGTATAAGTAACGATATACGGGAAATGACAAACATAGAAATGGGGTGGGTATTATGGTGGATAGAGATTTAAAGAATAGCGTGGTCGATATTAAGAGAATTAGAGATAGGACGATGGTTATGAAGGTGGTGGTTGGAGGGGAGGTCATTAACATTATTAGTGTGTACGCTCCCCAAGTGGAATTGCAAGAGGATGTTAGACGAGAATTCTGAGAAAATATGGACAAAGTTCTTCAAAGTATACCTAACCAAGAAAAAATATTTATTGGGGGAGATTTGAATGAACATGTATAGAAGGAAATGAGAACTTTCGACAAAATACATGGTGGTTATAGATTTGGGGAGAAAATTGCAATGGGTTAGATAATTTTAGATTTTGCTATGGCGTATGATTTAGTTCTTCTGAATACATGTTTTAAAAAGAGAGGTGAGCACCTTATCACATTTAAGAGTGGACAGAGGAATAGCCAAATAGACTTTGGCCTTCCTAGAACGAGGGATCGATTAATATGTAAGGATTGTAAGATCATACCAGGAGAGAATATTGTTACCCAACATAGATTGATGGTAACCGATTTGAAGTTTTAGGGGTGGAAAATGAATTTTAAGATAAGTAGAGATGCAAAGATACGTTGGAGAGAACTAAGAGGTGAAAAGATGAAATTATTTAAAAATAAAATTAGTAATGATGAGTTATAGAAGAGACATAAGGAAGTGAACAAAATGTGGGGTGATATGGCGAGTTGTATTAGAGAGATAGGAAGAGAAGTTTTAGGAGTTTTCAGAGGAGGGGAACCACAGTATAAAGAAAGTTGATGATGAAATACAGAGGTCCAAAAAGCCGTCCGTGGCAAAAAAATAGCTTATAAAGAATGACAAATATGTCGAAACAGGGAGAGTTGGGAGTAAGTATAAACATGCAAAAACGGAGACAAGAAAAGTAATTAAAAAATCAAGGTTTTCTGGCGTATGATAACTTGTATCAAAAGTTTGATACAAAAGCTGGAGAAAGGGACATATTTAAACTCGCTAAGCGACGTGAACAAAAGACTAGAGATATAGGAAGTGTCTAGTGCATTAAAAACGACAATAAGAAAGTTCTGGTGAAGGATGAAGAGATTATGGAATGATGGAGAAGTTATTTTATAATTTATTTAATGAGAACAACACTGGGGAATCTAATTTAGCATTGCCTAGTTTACCTTCAGATAAGATTTATAGGTTTCATAGAAAAATCAGGACTTCGGAAGTTAGAATAGCACTAAGGAAGATGAAGATTGGAAGAGCAGTCGGACTAGATGAGCTCCCAATAGAGGTGTGGAAAGGTCTGGGAGATCTTAGGATACAATGGTCGACTAAACTTTTTAATGACATTTTGAGGACTAAAAGAATGTCTGATAATTAGAGGAGGAGTAGATCAGTGCCCATCCATAAAAATAAAAGGGATGTTCAAAATTGCACGAACTATTAGGGCATAAAACTTATAAGCTATACTATAAAACTTTGAGAGAAAGTGATAAAAATATAGAATAAGACATGAAACGAGCATCGAAGAGAACCAATTTGGATTAATGCCAAGCCAATCTACCACTGAAACTATCTATTTACTCAGGAAATTAATGAAAAAATATAGAAAAAATAAGAAATATTTACATATGGTATTTGTGAACCTGGAGAAGGTTTATGATTGGGTACCCAAGGAAGTTTTGTGATGGATGCTAGAAATAAACATGTATCCAACGTATATATTGAGGTAATTAAGGGTATATATGAATGTATAGTTACTAGTGTTCGAACAGAAGGAGGAGATACTTGTGCATTTCCTATTAATATAGGCTTACATCGAGGATCGTTTTTATGTCCTTATCTCTTCGTTCTAGTGATGGATGAGCTAACAAAACATATCCAAGATGAAATACCTTAGAGTATGTTATTTGCGGATGACATAGTATCAATTAATGAAAATAGAACAGGTCTTAATACAAAGTTAGAAAGATGGAGATAAAACTTAGAGTCTAAAGGTTTGAAAGTTAGCAGAAGCAAAAACAGAATTCACGCATTACAATTTCAGTAATGCTCGAAGAGATGATGGTACAGTCAAAATTGGAGATGAGGAGGTTCCAAAGGTGGATCATTTAAGATATTTAGATTCAATGATTCAAAATAATTGCGAAATTGAGGAGAATATTACTTATAGAATCAAGGCAGGATGGTTGAAGTGGAGAAATGCAGTGGGGGTGATATGAGATCGTAGGATATCATTGAAACTCAAAAAGGAAAATTCTACAAAATTACAATAAGACTGACGCTTCTATATGACTCAGAATGTTGGGCAGTAAAAGCAAAGCAGGTCCAGAAAATTAATGTAATAGAAATGAGGATATTACGGTAGATGAGTAAGAAGACAAGAATGGATAAAATTAAAAATGAAACTATTAGAGAGAAATTAGGAATAGCACCCATCGAAGAGAAGATGAGAGAAAATCATTTACGGTGAGTTGGACATGTGCATAGAAGACCCAAGCCGATTGAAGATGCGAACCCTCGGCCGAATCACCATAGCCAATCAAGCTCTCCATCCAATCGTCGGAGTCGAACTTGACGCCGCCACCACCCAAATCAGCGAACCTGAATCCACTGCTCGAATTATGCTCGAAGCTGTAAAACGGAAACCCCTGATTCACCGCCAATCAAGCTCTGCTGATCATGCTGTTGTTGATGATGCTTGTCCATTGTTGTGGATTAGGTGGGTTCGTAGATGTAGAGAGAGAGAGAGGAAGTAAGAAGAAGATAGTGGTGGGTTAGGTTAGGTAGGTTCGTAGATGTAGAGAAAGAGAGGAAGTAAGAAGATGGTGGTGGTGGTTAGGTTATGTGGGTTGATCAAAGAGGCATAGAGAGAGAGAGAGAGAAAAAAGAAGGTAGAAGAAAGATTAAAAAATATAAGAAAATACACAATAGTGCCCTAAGATTGAATAGGTTTTTAAAATTTATTTACAAATATTGTACCTATCCAAACAAAAGAATTATAAAATTACACAATCAAATTCTTTGGAAAGAATAATTATCTAAATAAGGAATTTGTAAATGATGGAATTTTAAGATTTTGAAATTCTATCATTTACAAATTCTTTAAATTTGTCAAATCCCTTACCCAAATGCAACCTAACGGAAAAAAAGGGGTTTAAATTTTCATTTTCTTGGATCCAAGAAAAAATGAAAGTTCCCCCTAATCTGGAATTGGACGCCCAATCATCCTATGATTGTAGAACCAACCCCTCAATCCCCAAAAAAAGGAATTGAGGGTGCCTTTTACAAATCTAACTCGAGGAGAAATGCTTTAATATTAGCCCTCTCTTATAAATACTGGTGAGAATTTACCCTCCAGGTATTCTGAATCACGTCCGCTCACCCATACACAGATGCAATTGCTTTAACACTCTCACAAGCACCAAATTTACGTGGTTCAAAGGTTCTTATTTCCTTAATGGGTTTGAAGAAATAACCCGGCTCTGTTTCAGTCTTCTTCTCGACGAACCTCCTTTGTTCACCCAGTCGATAGTTTTCGAAGAGGAAGAGATTTGGCAGGTAGACGATGGTGGCAAGGGTTTGGCCACAAGTAACTAATATGACCAAAAATGTTTCTCAGAGATCTTACCGAAAGACAAAGACCATGGCTAAGAAGGTGGATTCAGACAACAAACCACAGCTTTTCCCAGATGTAAACTAATGTCTTACATGTTGGTGGACTTGAAGGTGTTTGTGGGCTGTGTTAGTGGGGACGACAGGGTCGAAGCAGCCAGCTTAAAACCAAATAAAAGTAGGTAGGCTAGTCGACTAATATGCAAGTTTTAAAAGTCCAAAGAGGCAATGTGGAATTCAACAATAGGTAAAACCAAAAACCCTAAAATATTGAAACAACAGTAGTGCACTTAAGCTAAAAATAAATCCAAATGTACAAATAAATTATCACTATCTATTGCATTCTCATTCCAGGTACCTTTACTCTCGCATTACAAGCCCACCAACCAGGAAATGTTTTTGCCATTGCATAATCAACTAAATTTTGTCTGCTGAAGATTTTAAAGACGGCGCATAACTAATGTAACAACTTAAGAGCGGAAAACAGGACAATGCAGAACAAAACATGAAGGCTAACTACCTGGAAGCACCATTGAAAAAGCTTCATTAAAGATTTGAATACCAGCAGTCCATCCAGTCGTCAAACCTTCAAATAGGGCCGCACAACATATTAGAGCAACAGAATGATCATCTAAAACACCACGTGCCCAAGTAGACCAAAGCCTTCTTAATCGTTCTTTATACCCTAGGCGTGCTCTCAACTGTTGCGTACTTGAAGGCAGACATTTGAAAGGACTGTATTTTAACCCACTTCCCAAGCAATATAATATGTGCATCGCATGCGATGATGATTCTGAACAATCGCCAGAATCATTAGCAAGCTGCTCCAATTCAGCGTACCAAAAATACAAAAGTGGTGCATTTGACTGTGAATCCTGCATTATTGAATACAAGGAAATATATAAAACACTATCATTTTATAGAAAAATCACTGAACTCCCCAGTTTAACATGTCGGTTCCGCCTAAGAGAGAAGAAAAGTGAAATAGAACAACACTTCATAAGGAAAGGATGAGCTTAACATGTGTGAAAGCAAGAAGCATATGCTACAATAGTTCTTCTAACATTAGATATAAAAGCATGTATATACAGAGGGCTCAGGTGTTAAAAACTGTGTCTAGGTTTTTGGAATCATAGAATAGCAAAAACGAATTGAGAAAAAAAAAAAAGACACAACAACAACAACTACTAAAAACAATGATTTAGACTTGGGAAAAATCTGTCATTCAGACCTGGCACCATTGCAACATGATAGTTCTAGGTCTGTCGCGGGTGCAATGGGCCCCTGGGTACATGGGTACATGGCAGAGTGAGGTCACAACACATGGTGTAAGCGATATGGAGTTAAAGGCATGCAAGCCAAGCATGGGCAAGCTTGGCAGTTATAGCATGCGCCCAACACATGAGCAAGTATATTGAGCTGGGACTCCCTCATCAGTGCAGTATGAGCAGAGGTTGTGGAGGAAAAAATGGAATCGAGAGCATGAACAAAAGGAAGGTAGTGGACACACTAAAATAGTTGAACCAATCCCAGGTTGACAGTTGACAGTTGACAGTAGACCATCAACTATATAAGGACATTGAGAATGCAGGAACAAGGTACACAAATTCACCCCACTTCATATAGAATTTGCAAGGTCGTTTTCAAATTTGACTTGATCGTCGGAGCTCTTCTAGGTTCAACCCCATTCCCCTCAACACAACCCCATTGGACCTTCACAAAATCCATTACAGGAGTAGATTACATCAGGCCAGTCGGCACGTAAAACTTTCTGGAACGGAAGATATTGAATGAGAAAGATTGTCTTACGACTCTTGCCACAATATGCATATGGAATTAGAAACAATTTGAAACCAGACTTTCAAAGGGAGAATCTGCAAAGAGATTTAAGGCAAAAGGCATATCATTAGATCATGTTTTCATGACCACTAAGTGTAGGTTAATTCCCATTTTGCTATTGTGATCAATTGTATCGTCTACTATAAGTGTACATTTTTTTCTTCAAAAAGATGGCTACAAACAGAGAAGTAGTTCTTCTAAAAGACATCCGCATAATGGATATTATAGCTGACCTGTCTAGACCCCTTGTGTCTCTAGAATTGGGAGGAAATGCTTAGTAAAGATACAAATTGGCTGAACGTCTAATGATCCAATCAGTTAGAAAGTCCACTAAAGGTCATCTTAGAATCACATTAATGGGATCTTGGTCTCCGGTGACCAACTGAAGCCAAAGTTCAAGCAATGAAAATCAAAAGGCAATGGCAATCAAGAAGAAAGAACTGGAGCATAGGAAGAATGAATTTTTTATTGCAAATGGTGCTGCCATGTCTAATAGCTCACTCGAAGGGAAATCAAATTACTGGGGTTGAATCAAGTGCTGATTTTCTTTGGCTGCAAATTTGAAGCGAATGAAACTAGTCTTTTCGTCAAAATAGATCTCCCAAAATTTACTGAAGAATATTAGATTTTTAATGCAATTGAGTAAAATGATGTCCAAGTGGGCCCAGTATAAATTTTAATTGATGTTGAGTTAGATAAGTTTAAAGAGCACCTTAAAACTTGTATTTTGTTCATCACAAGATCTACCTAACCAAAAGGAATGGCTTCGTTTACGTCAAATTTGCATTGCTTCAAGGTTCCCATTCAGCCAAAAATTAGGGACCACAGAACACCCTTGAAAGTTGGGTCAAAAATATAATTCTTCCTAAATTGAGTAGCACGCCTAATCATAAAAATATGTATTCTTGAATTCTATATGAAAATATAGTAGCGGTTTTATTTCTAGAAACTACTATATATTATTTCAGTCATGGTTATAGATGCATGGAATATATTATGCAAGGGTTAATTGCATTTTACTCCTTCTATGGCCAATATACTACAAGTCTACAACCCCCATACCTTTTGCAACAATACATAACCCTTCCTAATTTGAAGTAAAATGCAAAAATAGCAGATGCTTTCAAATCTAACATAAATAGTATACACACGGAAAAGGCATGAAATTCTAATTTTCATCCAATTTCCATCGTAACTGGACAAAAATGCCGATATCTTTTTTTTAATTGCTTTCCACCTTCACTGAGAAAAAGGAAATTAAACTCTACTGTGGATTGGGGAAGCAGATCTAAGGTTATTGAGAGGAAAGAAGATGGGAACGATTTAGGGGAGGGGCGTCCAGGCAAACGGTGGGAGAGAGTAAGAGAGTCACATTGGCGCGAGGCGCACAGAGGTGCAATGACCCCCAAGGCGGCGAGGCACTAGGCGCAAAGCGAGACGCGGGCTTCTTTGAAGCAAGGCGCACATTTTAAATATGTGTTATTCTATTATCATGGACGCGGAAAGTATTCAAATATCACCAAAATAAAATATATATTGCATGTTTAGTAATTAAAAAAAAACACTTTGAACTAGTTTCACATAATATTGCACTTCAAATTGAACTCCAATACTTGAATAGAAGTTAAAAAAAATTGTTAACTACACTCAAAAAATCAAAACCAATCACACAATAAACATTAAAATCAAGTAGTTAAAAAATATAAACATTAAAACAGGGTTGTTTATGCAATAAATATAATTTAGAGATTAGGAAAAAAACAGTGTAAGCGGTGAGAGATAAGGAACAAAACAGGGGCTGTTTGTGCCCCTGTTTCGGTGTAAAAACTGGGCTGTTTTTTTGCACAAAACAGCCCCTGTTTTTTTTTTTTTTTTTTGCAAAACATTGTGACTTTGTGAGAGATAAGGAACAAAACAGGGGCTGTTTCTGTCCCTGTTTTTTGTGCAAACATTGTGATACAAAAGGGGAAAAAAATAAAGGAGCTAAGTGCTATTAAGGGGCAAAACGGGGGCTGTTTCATGCCCCTGTTGTACTGCAAAAATAGGGGCTTTTTTCTGCCCCTGTTGTTCTGAAAAAAAAAAAATCAAAGAAGAAGAGAGGGAGAAAAGAAAAGAAAATAGAAAGAAGACATGAAAAATAAGAAGAGAAGACAAGCCAAGAAGAAGAAGAAGAAAAAGAAAAACAAGAACCAAACTTTTTTTAAAAAAAGGCTCACTTCAAAGAGGCACAAGGCTCCAAGGCGCACACCTCTTTGAAGTCGCCTTGCCTCACAGTGGTGAGGCGCAGTAGCTGCGCCTCGCCTCGTGTGCCTTAGGCGCGCCTTTCACAACAACGGCCTAGGGAGAGGTTTGGTTAAGTTGGGTGACAACGGCGCATCGCCAGGGTTGGGACAAAGAAAGGAGGGAGTCTTCACAAGAGGCAAGAGAGTGGACAGTGGAAGAGTAGAAGATGGGGGAGAGAGGAGAGGGCATCAGCAGGGGCAGTGGAGGGGAGGCTCTGCCCACCGTAGAAGGCTATGGAAGATAGTGTTTCTCATTGTTTTAGGGAAATATACATTTTTACAAGGATTAGTGCCACTGACTCAATTCCAGTTAGTGCTAGCATATCTACAAAGACAAGTATCCATGTCCAACATATCCGAGGAATGCGACTAAGTAGTATCCAAAGATCTGTGTTCAAATGTTTTACGTATATTGTGAGGAGATTCCAACCTAAAACCATATAGTTTCAAGTGGAGTAATTGCTCTCATATATAGATTGCTTTGGGAAGGCTAACAGATTCGATGTGGGATTCTAATATATACTTTGATGGTTAGATACGGTTAGGACACCCAATGGATAGGCTGAGAATATTTTCAGGAATTAAGTGGGTTGGGTGTGCATATATCAACCAAGAGCCAAATCCATATTCTTGAAGAACTCACAATCCTCTCAAATGTAATAAGAAACTGATGAATTAGAGGTATTATAACATGACATCAAATAGTGCAGGTGGTACTTATCGTTTGTATTTTTAGTGAACATTAATTGATTTAATCAAATATTATATATATATATATGACACACAAATATGTTGAGATTATTTGTGGCATCCTTTCCGTATCTCTATCTTAATTTTTTGTGTCTAGGTGGTATCTTTATATCATTATATTATCTGTTTCCTATATACAAGTTGATGCTTCTCTCTCACCTTATAAAATGATAGATGCATTCCCCTCTCATCTGAACCCAATAAGCCCACAATCAGAGAAAAAAGTTCTCTGATATAACTTTTTGAAATTTGAATGATGTTAAAAGTGATATAACTTTTTGAAATTTGCATGTGTGATTGAGAAGATTATTTCCGAAAAATTGATAAAGTATATTTGTTGACAAAAGAAAGGTGACAATTAATTTGAGTCATCCTAAAAAGGTAAGTATGACAACTGATTTGGAATTGAGTGAGTAATAATCAAACAAAACTACCATATCCATCAATTTTATAAATTTCGAATGTCTGGGGCGATTCTACTGGCACTTTAAAACATCCACGTGAACTCCACTTGTACCATTTCTTTTCGTAATTTTAATGCAAGTAGTATTAATGGAGTGCCTAGAGCAATTTTCTTTATTCTCTTTGCTTTTTGCTTTCCATATTTCTCTCTCTTGGCCATTTGTTTTTTACCTTACTATTTTTCTCCTCTCACACAATATTTGTTGTTTATCTTCCTCCCACTTTTCACCAGCAAACAACCACCACTTCACCAATGGCACCATCAAACTGAACCACACCAACCCACCCCAGCACCACCACCCCTCGGCCCAAGCACATCCACCCCATCCCACCCCCAAAAAACATCATTACCCTCTATAACTATCACAACTCAAAAGAAGATCAAAACAAAAATTGAAAGAGATACAGAAAGATCATCCCAAATAGAGAAAGAGAAAATGAGGGGGGAGAGCTTTACTCCTCTATGCAGCAAAATGCAAACCCTTATTGTGGGATTCTTATGAGACACCACAAACCGCCTAGTAACGCAATCAACCACCATAACCATCCAATTCCCGCCGCTACACTATTTCACTTCCATCCACTTCACAGAGAAGAATCGGCAACAAGGGCAGGTCATTAACGGCAGTTTGTTGGTAGGATGTGGAGGTTAAGATGGACATGTGAGTCATGCAAGTGTCATGGTGAACGTAAGGAGATGCAATGGTGGAGGTAAGATGGGCTTGAAGGTGGAGGGAGAAAGAAAGTGAGAGAGAAACGTGAAATTATGAAAAGAAAGAAATGTCGATTACTAAAGGAGAGGGAAGGCAATTTTTGCATTCATCTAATCAATGATGGACATTTTGGACTTTCCAGTTTAAAGAAATGGTAATTACATCCATTCGTATTATTATTTCAATCAAGAAGGGTAAAATTGATACTTTAGGGCTGACAATATCTATTATGGGTCTTGTTCAAGTAAAAATACAATATGGAAATAATGAGACGGTTTGACTAATGTGTCAGCCTCTCCCTCTATTTATAATATAAATAAAGAAACAATACAAAAACCCTAAACAGAATGATAGAATTACTGTTTAATGCTTCCCTTAAACTGGAGCATATAATTATATGCTCCGAACTTATTACAAATGAATTTTATTCTTGGGCCCCTTAATGTTTAGTAAATAAATCAGCTAACTGATCAACTAAGTCGCAATCAACTTTAGCAACGATTTTTCTCATATGAAGTGACAATCAACTTCAATGTGTTCCGTTCTCTCGTGAAAGACTGAATTTGATGCAATGTGAAGTGCAGCTTGGTTATCACATGCTAGGTCTATCGGTGAAGTGTGTTAAAATCCAAGTTCATCCAACAAGTGTTTCAACCAAGTTAACTCACAGGTGGTATGAAACATCGCCCTATAATCTGATTCTGCACTTGGCTACACCACTGTTGTCTACTTTTTACTCTTCCAAGAGACAAGATTACCTCTAACAAACACACAATAACCTGTATTAGACTTCCTGATCTGGCCTAATCTGCATCTGTACATTCCTGTATTCGAGGTCATCCACATACAAAATCAATAATAGGTTTCAGTAATGGAGGGAAAGGTAGCACTAGCAAGGATTTGAGATCAAACCAGCTCAAATTCGGAACGCAAGCCCACTAAAAATTGCATAACTATCATCTGCTCACATTTTCTACATTTCTTGCACATCACTAGTCACTGGGAAAATTGTATTTATCTCTTCATGAAGTTTGTTAAACGTAGCAAAGTGGTCAGTAACGAATTGTGTGGCTTGATGGAGTTGGAAATACTCGACAAATAAATCATACATCCGAGTGGGGTTACTAGAATATAACATACGAAGATATTCTCAGATTACTTTACACATACCAAAATGAGTACACATAACTGCAATGTAAGGCTCAATCAAATTCCACAACGTTGATACAACGCGCATCAGCTTTAATTCATTCCTCGTACTTCTTATCATCTTGTGTCGAGGAGGATTTGGTGAGATGACGATGTTTCCCTTGTTCAGTAATAGAAACTTCCACAAATGGAAACTTCCACAGTTTTGGACCAATTTAAATAGTTGATCCAATTAAACTTGCTGGTTGTTAACGGGTGGGGTAAAACCGTCAACATTATTTCCCGCCAACGCAACAACTACCTATAACTAAGCAAGAGGGGCTAGGGAAACAAACAAGAACAAGTGTAGAGCTTAATTATTATTTTTTTTGGTGCTTGCAGTCTTGGGCAACAAGTGCAACAAAAGGGCACTATTGCTGCGGCTGGAGGTAGAGAAGGGCAGAGGAGACCGATTATTGTCTGAACTGCGAGGGCACGGCGAGACCGGGCCTAGATCGATTCTGGAACCCAGCAGCGAAGGTAGATCTAGCCGGAAAAGTACCGGTGAAGGGAGATGTGCCCTGAAAAACGGCAACAAATAGTTGAACAGCAACGGTGAAGCAAGAGATGATCAGAGCAGCAACGGTAAAGGGAGATCTGTTTCGAAAATCAACGTTAAAGCGCTGAACGGAGGAGATCTACTCGGAAAATCAGCAGCGAAGGCCTGAACGGCGGCGGCGACGAGAGAGATGATCGGAGCAGGTTGCTAGAGGTCAGATCGGTGAGGAAGGGTACTAGTGGCGTGTGACCAACGAGATCTCGGGTTTCAAACCCTTTTAAACAGAACTATGGGATTGGTATCTCATAATTTGCTCTTGATATCATGTTAAAGTAAAAAGATAATATGAACAGAATGAGACAACTTGACTAATGTGTCAGCCTTTCCCTCTAATAGAAATAAGAAAACAATATAGAAACCCTAGTGTACAGAAAGGAATGACAGGCATACCCTTTAACCAATTTTATTTTTATTTTTTTGTGTGTGGAGGGGGGGGGGGGGCGATTATAAATGACTTGGGATGTGAGTGGCATTAGGCCATCCAGAACAAGAAACTAATTTAACTGGAATACAAAGAATTATAATGTTAGTTATTTACAATATATCGATGCATGGTTCAAATTTGTACTTAGAACTTTTTATAGATTATAAGCCAGTTTTCCCTTTAAACCCCTAAGTTAATTAGAGGAGCAAGGGAAACAACAATATTTTACATTTTTATAACAGGATGTTATGCATCAGACATTTAGGTAGGGGAAGTTATGAGACATTGCCTCATTACATTTGGGACCAAAGCAATTAGCCTTGTATTTATTTAGCAATAATATATACGAGGTAACAAGACTTTTCTATGAATTGTGAATACCCATGCGCATTGGTAACCGTTTAGCAGTAGAGTTTGCAATTTGATAGTTAAGGCAGTGTGTGTGTGTGAGAGAGAGTTAGTGAGCATACATGAACTTGATTGTGTGCACAGTGCGAGGGGGGACAAAGCATAAGAATAAGACAAACATTGTATGATGTATGTATACCACAAGAATATATCTAGGTATATCTTGGGAAAGGCTAGATGTATATCTTGGGAAAGGTAATCAGATAAAACATAGAAGCCTTACAGATGGAAGCCCTTCTATAGATGACAATGCCATGTCAAAGACTTTCCTTGCATGTTCAATATTCCCAAAGGCAGCCTCTCTTCGTGCATACACTCCACAAAGCAATATGTCCTACAACACGAAAATCCAGATGGAAATATAAGTAATCTTCCAAAATTACACGCCGAACCGAACCGAAGCGTTATGGACATTTACGAGCGGTTTGGTTCTGTTTTGGTGCCAAAACCGAACTGTTTACACCCATATGTGACGAAGATAATATGTTAGAAGTGGTGTTTGATTGGAGTTTTGACAAGGCAGCTGGGCCAAATGTTTTCGATGGGCATATTTATAAGGTATGCTGGGACATTATCAATAGAGATGGTGCAAGGTATTCAATGCTTCTTTGTGGGGGCAGAGCTTTCACAAGCTATGACTAGCACCCTAATTGCTCTTATTCCAAAAAATACTATACCTATTACTTGTGCTGGCTGAAGGCTTATAAGTTTGTGCAATCTTGAACAAAAATCCTGTCTAAAATCGTTGCCAATAGATTGGCTACTGTTTTGCCTAAAATTATTTCCCCAAAGCAAAGTGGTTTTGTGAAGAGGAGATCTATTCATGATAATATTCTCGTAGCTCTGGCGATGGTGGATAAAATGAAACATAAAAATCAGGAAGGAAATGTGTTAATTAAAATAGATATGAAAAAGTCATAAGATAGGGTGAATTGGTTGTTTTTTGTCAAAAGGTGTCCAAGAAATTCGGTTCTCTGAGAGATTTATTGACATGGTTTAAAGATGCATTTCCACCCCAAAATTTTCAGTGATTGTTAATGGGAAGCTGAATGGGGTTTTTGCATCTTCTAGAGGGTTAAGGCAGGTGGATCCTGTCTCCTCTGGGCTTTTTGTGATTGTAGCAGAAGCGTTCACTACAGGGATTAAGGATTTGTTTGTGGAGCAACCTAACATTGCTTTTTCTGATCCAATTTCTCGTCCTATCATTTCTTGTTTAGCTTTTGAAGATGCTATATTGATTTCTACTAATGTGGTAGAAAGACCAATTTTATTTTATTTTTTTATTGTTATTTATTTTATTCCCTTTTTTTTTTTTGAGGAACATCGGCGGAGTGAGAAAGTTTTATTGATAAATGCAAGGAAAAGAAAATTCAGCGGGGGTGTGTGGCCTGACATCTAAAAAGAATCAAAACAACAAAATAAAATAATAAAAAATAAATAAAAAATCAAGCATAAAAAGATGACGTCAGAAATTCTTTTGATTTTCCGAATGTTAAGGAAATGAAACGTATAAAGTCTTAAGCATCCACGAACAATTTCCGGCCATTTTGATTTAGAGCAGAAGGTCCGATTTTCTATAGCACTTCCTACCTTAGCTAACAAGTCAACAACCATGTTAGCTTCCCTGTAGCAATACGAAGTAGAAACATGAACCTTAGAAGCCAGATCCTTTATATTCCTAATCAACGCCGTTAATCACCAAGGCACTGTAGAAACTCTAATTTACAATTAATATGTAATTTCTTGCATCAATAAGAGGTTGTGTCTGGGCAGTTGATTGAAAAGAATAAAAGTTCCTTCATGTGGACAAGAGGGTTACTCAAGTTAGAAGGAATGTTATAGCCGCTGTCACTGGTTATCATAATGCAGATTGGCAGCTGAAAGGCCCGGGGGCTCCCATCGAATAATAGAAGAAGAAAGCTAAACATTTTTCTGATTTGGTGGATAAGAATAGAAACAAAATTCTTCCTGGGCATCTAAATGGCTTTCTAAGGGGGAAAATTTATTCTGTTGAGGCTTATGTTACAGTCTTCCAGTCTAGAAAGAGGAAAGGGGGGGGTGTCTGAGAACCCTTAGTGATGTGGACAAAGCTTTTAAATGCAAGATACAGTGGAATTTAAAGAAGGTGGGAGCTTAGGGTCTCAGTTCATGAAATTCATTATTGAAAAGAGGACTATCATCAACTGGCTCAAACTAACGGTGTTTGCTGAAATATTGAGAACTCTGAATCTTGTAAAAAGATACTGCGGATGATCAGATTATGTGGCTTGTAGGGGAGGGAGGAGTTTATTTTTGTGGTGAGAACTGGTGTATGATGTTCCCCTTGGCTTGTTATGTCTTACGCCTTCTAATGTGCAGGATATTAAGATCGAGGAGCTTAGGGAGCAGGGGCAATGGTCAGTGGACAGGCTGCAGAATATGGTACCTGAGTTAGTGTTGGAGGATGTTCTCAAATACTGGGGATTAAAGGTTAGAGACTTGGCTCAAATGCTATGGTGTCCTATATCTGATGGGGGTTTTCCGCAGCATGGGATCTGATCAGAAATCACCAGCAAGAGGTAAACATTAATAAAATGCTATGGGACAAGTACATTCTAAAAATAATATCAGTTTTTTTTTTTTTTTGGAAATTGTTTAAGAAGTGCTTACCTTTGCATACTGAGATTCAACATAGATGTCTTTGTCTGGTATCTACATGCGTATGTTGTGGTATTAGACCTGATTTGGAAAATGCAAAACATTTGTTCATCAATAAGGAGTTGGCTTCTCAGGTTTGGAATTATTTTTGTTGATGTCCTTGATGGAAATAGCACTGCAGTTTATGTTCTTGTTATGTTTAGGGAATGATTCTCTAAAGAGGGTTTTACATTGATGAAAAGTTGTTTATCATGTTTTGCCTTTAATTGTTTGATGGAATTTGGAAAGAGAGATGTGCACCTATGTTTGATGGGAGTCAGTTTCTTCTAGAAATGTTTATAATTGATGGTAGCAAGGCCGGGTGAGCTGTTACTCTAATTCAGATAAAAAATTATATGCACTTGGCCTGATCTAAATTTCAGAAAATCTGGAAAGGGAGGGAAAAATCCCTCGAGTGGTGGTGGGTAGTCATCCTCCTCAAGATTCTTGGTCCTGAATACAGATGGTGGCTCTAGAGGCAATCCGGGTGTTGCTGGTGGTGGAGGGATTGTGAGACATCACCGAAGCCGTGTTATTTTTTTTCTTTTGCTAACAATTTTGGGGTGCGTACTAATTTCATGGCAGAGATAAAAGCTCCTTTCCAGGGGTTAAATTGGTGTGTTCAAAACAGCATTAATCATCTGGTGGTCTATCTGGACTCTCAGGCCTTGGAAGATATGATTTTCCGGAAAAAGTAAGCGTCCATGGAGAGTTAAGAGTCTTGTTTTGCAAATTCAAAGTTTGTCTTGTGATATGCAGGTACAGTTCTACATATTTTCGAGAAGCTAATGTTGCAGTGGAATTTCTTGCTAATTAGGGTGTGATATCTGTAGCCAAACCTGGACAGATTTCCAAAGTCTTCCAAGGAAGCTTAAAGGGACTATTAGATTAGATGCTAGTGGAGTCGGTTATGTTAAGAGTTTAATTTTTCACTGTTGTTAGTTTCTTGGAGGTGTCCTCCTTTTATTCTTGTTTCTACCAGTCATGTATAGGCCGCTGGTAGTTTTATTTTTTTGATTAATAAAATCCTACCTTGCACCGTCGAGATTTCCTAAGAAAAACTTTCAAAAAAAAATTAAAAATAAAAAATCAATAGTTATATAGTGGTCCTACCGGTGACTTATAGATCCATAAATACATTGACCCATCGCAAAATAAAATAAAATAAAATAAAAAAAACAGATAAAAAAAATTAAAGAAAATAAATTAAAAAACTTATGCATGACTAACAATGATATCATCTAAAATAGTCAACACAAATTCTATAACATGAAATAAAGGGATTTGTGTGTCTCCCGTATTAAAACATGAAAAATACAAAGAGTACAAGTACCTGACGATTACTTTTTATGAGACTCTTTGCCAATGCTCGACATGGAGTGACTGAAAAACTACAAGAGTGCATTTCTGTATTTGATAGCTCCTCGGCAACAAGTGCGGCTTCCTCTAATACGTGGTTACGTGGAAATGCTGTCAAACAAAGTAGTATAGCATTGCGAAGAAATTTCATCTTGCTGGTCCTCATAGAAATGTCATCTGAAATGCCTTGAAAAAACTCAGAAGTCAAACTACTTGGACTTTCTGGTTTCATTAAGATGTCATGGATTCTTCTCAGATCATCTAGGATGGAATCTGGAAGCACTTCTAAGCTGAGGGTTTTCTCAATCCAACTGGAACTGTTCGTTGAGGTCCTACAAAGCATGAACCAATACTATAATTCGTCAACCATAAAGCCATGAATAGAAATACAGATGTAATGCTAAGGCATTCACTTCTATCAAAGGAGGAGGAAACCATATATTTACTCCCACAACAAGGGATAAAATTCTCACAACAATAAGAAAACACAATGCATCAGATCATCAAGATGATTGCTATGCAAAAGAACATGAGCAACAGCAAATAAGACTACATTCTAGTTGAAGGTCATAAAATCACAGGGAAAGTAAAGCAACAGCAAATGTAATGAAACCTCGCGGGGAGTGTTAGGAGGTTCCAACATCAAACTATATTATATCAAGTGGGGCAACTCCTTCCACATATAGACTACTTTAGGAAGTCTCGCAAATTTGATGTGGGATTCTAATACCAACCCTCACATGCAACTCCACGTGTAAGGTGATGCGATCAAACAAACAGAAGAGAGAAGACAGACACTCAAACAATCGGGGAAAAACAAACGAGGCTTTTGAGACCTAGCTCTGATACCATGTTAGGAGGTTCCAACTTCCAACCTAAAACCATATGTTATGAAGTGGAGTAACTCCTTTCACATATAGACTACTTTAGGAAGCCTCACAAATACGATATGGGATTCTAATAGGGAGAAAAGGAAAGATAAATATCCAAATATTCTATTATTTAATAGAATTGATGAAGAGAACTTCCACATCAATTGTACAAGATAACCTAAAATGTTTCTGGCAGATAATCAAAAAGCACATTTTAAAGGATTTATTTTAAAATTGTACTTTTTCATTCTTTTGAATGAGATTTCAAGGTCCTGTAGATGTTTCTCCTCAGATTTTGACTTAATGATAACATCATTAGCATTCGAGGAACATACCTACAAGATCAAGGAATATGGCATTCATTTCTCTTTGGTAAGTAGCTCATGCATTCTTCTATCAAACGACGTTACTACCTATTCAAGGGTCCCTATGTTTCCGGGACGTCGAAAAGTAGTCTTGTTGACATCATCCTCAGAAATGAATATTTGACTTCTACATATCATCATGCAAGAAATGTTTCATAGCTAGCTGACCTATCAATGAAAAGGTCAACCACGGGCATTAGATACCACTCCTTGGGCATTGCCCAAGTTTATAAAGTCGGTGCAGATTCGAAGTTTGCCGTTTTTCTTGACCTCCGGCACTATATTATTGATTCGTTTGACATATCTGGTTGCTCAAATAAATCCTACATCGATCAGCAGTTTTACTTTGACTTTGATATCTGCCTATCTGGTAGTATTTCAGGGGACACATTTAGTTGCGGTTGCCTGCATGGTTTATACTTCACCTCCAAAGGCAATCTATGCCCAATGCCCGGCAACTCATGGCGATTTTGGTCTCTAAATCGAGGAACATGCTTACAAACGTGATCCCTTTGTTGGATTCAAAGTTAACTTCCTCTAAAGGATCTTGATCTTTGATAGCAATCCTGTGAGGCAATTCTGGCTCCAAAATGATTCCTCAGCCACTGTAGCAGTAAAATCGCCATCAGGTCTTTTCCTCTTGGTAGTCACAATCTGCTCTTCAAGGCCATTTGCTGTTGAACTTCTTCCAATACCATACCTTTGTTTAAGCTTTTATTTCTTCCTTGAAAACCATTGTATAGGTCTGTTTATCTTTCTCTTGTTTTGTTGTCAAAACCATTTTAATCCTGATTTTCTTCAACAACTGCCTAACTAGTTTTCTCTATTCAGTTGAACCCTCTTGTCAGGCTTCAATGGCTTCACAGCCACTCCAGTGAGACTCATACACCTCATATGAGTATGACAGGTCAAAGCATCCTATTGCTGCCAAATCCGAGCTCAGATCGTTGGACCATTCAGACATCCTTGAGTGGATGCCAATTGGCTTAACAATTTGTTTGTATAGTTGGGTCTCAACACCTAAAGTTGTTGCTTTGAATGATCGGTTATCCACATCCAGCCCATCCTCATTATTAACGAGGACTAGTAGCCGATGCATACATGAATGCAGACATTGGTTAGCATGAATCCAAACTCTACCTAACAATGCATTATAATTAGACTTACAATCAACAACGAAGAATACCGTTTTAGAAGTCTTTGAAACAATAGTTAATTCTATGGGTATTATACCCTGAGCGGATTTTCCATCTCCTAAATGGAGGTTTATAATAATTATGATTATATTTTCCTAATTTCTTTAGTGTTGAAAATGGCATAATATTCACGGTTGCACCATCATCAACCAAATCTCTATCGAGTTTTATTCCATCAAACTAGACCTCAATATAAAGAACCTTTGTGTTTCATCAGTTTCGGTAAAGTTTTTTCAAATTGGAAAATCTTTTCCTCGAAATAGAATTTAGGAAGACATACCTTGTCCTTCCTGTTTCTGACCTCGTCTACACCATTATTTTTCATTTCGACCTCTGCCTCAAACCACAGAAGGCAAAGTAAAGCCATATTAACCTGGACTAAATCTAGAATAGCACAGAACTTTGTCATTATCAGTTCCTTTAAGTCCTGGTCCTGATCTTCACTGTCCATCAGGCTCCTCAACTTTGTTTTGACTGTTCCTGAACAGCCTCCATCATGACCACATTAAGGTTTATTTTTTGCGGTTCGAAATGCAGATTTGGCTTCGACTCGTTTGTCAAACCACTTGCTTGGACATGTTGAGCCATCATTGTAGCTTCTTGCTCAAGGCATTACATCGTCACCTTGTACTTTCTCTACATCCTTCAAAGTTAGGTTCGGGTGTTACCCACTTTCACCTTCTCTCTTTTGGATGTTTCAAGACATGCCAATGGTTTAGCTCTATCATGGGAGGCCTCATCATCCTCGCTCATACTCTAGCCTTTTCAAGGTAAGTGTCCAACATTGTAGACGTCTCTACTGCCTCTACTGCCTCGTACCCCTTTTCCCGAACTCCCAAGGATTCACAATGATCTTGTGCTCAAAACTTCGAGTGGTATTGGTTAAAGGGGTAATTATGTCTTTCCAGTATTGTTTAGAGTTTTCCCATATTGTTTAGGGTTTCTTATATTGTTCCCTAGCAAGTCATTGAAGCAAGTCACCGGAGCTTCGTTGAGCTTCGCTGACCTTCGCCGGCCATCACCGGTGTCTCGCCGCCGTTGTCCAGGCCATTCCGAGCCTCCACCACCCATCATCGTCCCCAAAATAGAGCCCTACCATCATCGCGGACCAGATCCGCTACTCGCCTTCCACCATCAACGTCTTCCACGTCGCCGCCATCTCCTCTGATGTCGCCGCCGTCTCCTCTGATGTCGCCGACCTTCGTCGGACCTTCGCCAACCTTTATAGAACCTTCACTGACCTCGTTTGAAGTGTCGCTGAACTCTTGCGACACAGTAGTAGCCGTTGTAGCCGCCACCATCCAGATCCGACGTCACTGGCTCACCGCTGCCATCATCAACCATGCGCTGCCCATGAGCTACCTCAAGCTAAGCTAGCTAAGTTATTATTTTTTCTTTTTCTTTTTTGAAAAACAAAAAAATAAAAAAAATGATTTAAGTTCTCATTCTTATATTATATTTGTGGGGTTGTTTCCCTTGATCGTCATTGTTAGTTGTTGTATTGGGTATACCATTTTATTCGTTTAACAGGTTATTAATGTCGAGTGTGGTGCCTCAATTGTTACCCACTCGTACGTTGAATGGGTCCAAAATTGTATAAGTTGCCATTACTGATCAAGGGAAAAGAGGTGGTCGTAGTATTGGCATTCGGGGTGGCCACGGTGGTCATTGTCGTGGTCAACATCGTCAGTGATTACTTTGTGGAAAGAAAAATCATATCCAAGATACTTGTTGGTACAGAGTTGGTCGTTCTCCTAAATATACTCATGCGGAAACTTCTACTCAAGTTGCTCCCATTTCATCATCCAACTCTTCAACTCCCAAGGCAATTTCTGATGACGAGTATATTCAGTTCCTCCAGTTTAAAGCGTCCAAGTAGACATCTACCCCCATTACTTCGCTAGCTCAACGAGGTAACCCTACTGCATGTCTTTCTTTTCATCCTTCTCTTTCTACACCTTGGATCATAGACTTCGCTGCCACTGATCACATGTCAGGTACCTCTTCTTTATTTACGCATATTTAGTCATCTTCCTCATTGTCCCCTGTTACTGTTGTTGGTAGTTCCACCGTCCCTGTTCGTGGTATTGGCACTGTGGAACTTTCATCATCTTTCTCTTTATCCTCTATCTTGTATATTCCCTCTTTTGCTTTTAATTTGATATCGGTTAGTAAGCTTACTCGACAACTTAATTGTTTTGTTTGCTTCTTTCCTGATTCTGTCATTATCCAGGATTTGAAAACACAGAACACGATTGGCATAAAGTGTGAGAAAAATGGATTTTATTACTTCGACGATCACGATGAGACACCTGCTATCCCGCCCACTGCATGTCCTGCTGTTGCATCTGCCCACCAAATTCATTGTCACTTAGGTCATCCTTGTCTTGCCAATCTAAAGGTACTTGTTCCTAATTTACGTCATTTGTCCTCTTTGGATTGTGAGTCTTGTTAGTTGGGAAAACATCACCGTACTTCATTTACTTCCCCAGCTCAGTTTCGAGCATTGAGTCCTTTTAATTTAGTTCATTCAGACGTTTGGGGTCCTTCTCGTATTGCCTTTACATTAGGCTTTCGTTATTTTGTCACATTTTTCGATGATTTCTTCAGGGTTACATGGCTATATTTAATGAAAGATCGTTCCTAATTGTTCTCTATTTTCTCTGCCTTCTGTGCTGAAATTAAAACTCAATTTAATGTGCCTATGCGTACTTCGTAGTGATAATGCTCGAGAATATTTTTCTCAACCCTTTACTTCCTTTGTGTCACAGTCTGGCATATTACATCAGTCTTCTTGTTCTCATACACCGCAGCAAAATGGAGTCGTCGAGCACAAGAATCAACATCTCCTAGAAGTTGCTCGAATTCTGATGTTTGAGATGAATGTTCTCAAACACTTCTGAGCAGATGCAGTTCTTACAGCTTGCTTCTTGATCAATAGAATGTCATCTTCTACCCTAAATGGCGAAATTTCTCATTCTATTCTTTTTCCCCGATCACCCTGGTTTGCTTTACCTCCCCGTATCTTTGGATGTGTTTGTTTTGTCCAACAATTGACTCTCGGTAAGGATAAGTTAGATCCTCGTGCCATAAAATGTGTCTACATTGGTTATTCCCGCACACAAAAGGGTTATCGGTGTTATAGTCCTTCTTTACGTCGCTCTTTCATTTATATAGATGTCACTTTCTTTGAGTCCACCCCTTACTTTTCTGCCACATCCTCTAGGGATAATTTGGATGTCATCCTTCCTCTACCAAGCCTCCCAGACCCAACACCATCTCTTTCCGCTCCAGAACCTGTCCCGCGTAGTCGTCTTTCATCACCTTTGCAGGTATACTTTCGTCGCCAGAAGGTAGCTTCCGCCATCGAGCCCATCGTCTCTGTGTCTTCAGATTCTTCTCCAATTCATCCATCTGCGTCTGACTTGGACATACCCATTGCTATCCGAAAGGGTAAGCGCACATGTACTCAACATCCTATTTCTAACTTTGTCTTATACGCACATCTATCTCCTTCATATTCCTCTTTTGTTGCTTCTCTATCCATTGTTTCTATTCCTAAGTTTGTCACAGAAGCTCTCACTCACCCTGGTTGGACGACCGCAATGAAAGAGGAACTGTTAGCTTTACATCAGAATGGTACTTGGGATCTTGTCTCGCTTTCGCCTGACAAAACAATAGTTGGATGTAAATGGGTGTACACAGTCAAAGTTCATCCGAATGGCACCATTGATCGACTCATGGCTCGTTTAGTTGCTAAAGGTTACACTCAAATATATGGTCTTGATTATTCAGAGACTTTTTCTCCCGTTGCCAAACTCGCTTCTGTTCGTTTGTTCATCTCTTTAGCTGCCACCTTTCGTTGGCCATTGCATCAACATGATATCAAGAATGCGTTCTTAAATGGCGATTTGACTGACAAAGTATACATGGAGCAACCTCCTGGGTTTGTTGCTCAAGGGGAGTCTGGTTTGGTATGTCGATTGAAGAAATCCATTTATGACCTCAAACGGCCTCCTCGAACATCGTTTGGGAGATTTAGTAAAGTGGTCACTGAATTTGGTCTTTGTCGTTGTGAAGTCAATCATTTTGTATTCTACAGGCACAGTAAAATTGGGATAATATTATTGATTGTGTATGTGGATGACATCATGATTATCGAGAACGACCCCCAGGGTATTCAGAAACTCAAAACGTTTTTGCATAACAAGTTTCAAACCAAAGATTTGGGTCAATTGAAATATTTCTTGGGAATTGAAGTTGCTCGATCAAGTCAAGGTATTTACTTGTGCTAGAGGAAATATGTTCTTGATCTGTTGAGTGAAAAAGGAATGCTAGGAGTCCAAACAACAAACTATTGGCATATCAAGGTGTAGCACAGACAGATTCAGCACAATACAGACGGTTAGTTGGGAAGTTGAACTACTTGACAGTTACTAGACTAAATATTTCCTTTGTTCTGAGTGTTATCAGTTAGTTCTTGGATCGTCCCACAACGTATCATTGGGATGCAGTGATTCGTGTTCTTCGATATCTGAAAGGTTCTCCAGAATGTGGTTTTTTGTATCAGAACTTCGATCACACTCAAATTAAGGGATATACAGATGCAGATTGGGCCGGATCTCCCTCAATAGGAAGTTTACTACAGAGTATTGTGTGTTTGTTGAAGGTAATTTCGTTTTTTGGAAGAGTAAAAAGCAAACAGTTGTGGCACGGTCAAGTGCAGAATCGGAATACAGGGCAATGACCCATACCACTTGTGAGTTAACCTGGTTGAAAATTTTGTTGGAAGAACTTGGATTTGAACACACTTCACCGATGGATCCGGTATGTGATAATCAAGCAGCACTTCACATTGCATCTAACCCAATCTTCCATGAGAAAACAAAACACATTGAAGTTGATTGCCACTTCATTCGAGAAAAAGTATTGCAGAAGCAGATAGAGACTAAACATGTAAAGTTGCTTGATCAGTTAGCTGATTTATTTACTAAACCGTTAGGGGGCTCAAGGATAAAGTACATTTGCAACAAGTTAGGAGCATACAATATATATGCTCCAACTTGAGGAGGAGTGTTAAAGGAATAATTATGTATTTCTAGTATTGTTTAGGGTTTTCCCATATTGTTTAGGGTTTCTTGTATCGTTCCCTAACTACTATTATAAATAGAGAGAGAGACTAACACAATTGTAACGCCTTCTCATTATTTTCTCATTGTTTTCTCTCTTTAACAAGATTTTCCCTTGCCCACCTCAAATTATTCGACCCCCAGGTCCAGATTTCTAGTGCTTGTTCCTTGGATAGAAAGTTTCTTTCTGCTGGATTATACTGCTTTGGAACGAACCTCCCAGTACTATAGCTAAACTGTTGTGGCTTTTTGTCTCGAGTCTGCTCTAGAGCATTATTAGGCTTTTCTTTAAGTCAATGCATTCCTTTAGGAAGGGATTCCGGGACAAACGGACTATATTTCTTATTCTTATCCATCTACTTCTTTCAATCCTCAATCTCTCCAAATTTTGGATCATGTAAGTTATGTCCCTTCTCATATGGGTATGAATCTCCACACTTGGACAGCATTTGGGCAAAAAAAAAAGTCACTTCTTATGCCTTCAAAAAAATAAAAAAATAAATACATAAAAATATAAAATAAAAAAATGGTTACATGTCATATACCTGTTTACGTTCATTTACACATCATTTACATGGGAAAAAAAATAAAATTATAATAAAAAAAATAACAATATAATTCAATTTAACATCATAAACATGTTTATATTCATTTATTACATGTCGTATACATGTACTTAAACATTGTTCATATGCTTTTATATCCATCTAATCATGTCAGAGTCGAGTATGTCCTCATCCTCCTGCATCTTGGTATCAATCTCCTCATTAGATACCATTTCAACAGACACATTGTATCTCCTTGGACTGGATAAAATTTTATTTTCCCTTCTTCGAAGGATCCCAGGGAAGTTCATCCTGACATCCACTTTTGATGGTTTCAGTCTCCAACTTTTAGTTGGTTAAATGTGGCAGCATTAGTCTCAATGTTGACCTCTTGGACCGAGAATGGATCTCCAGCAATCTTCATTTCCTTTTCAGCGAATTTAATCTTCCCTCTCATTATCTGACCTTGGACCACATTTCGGGAAACAACACAATCTTTAGTTAAATGGCTCTACGCATTATGCCATTCACAATAAAGATTAAATATCACTTGGATACGCAACATGTGATTTTTATTAAGCCTAATGACTTGTCCTTTTAGCAGGTGGTCGAATATTTCATTCGCTTTCGAAGTCAAATGAATACTTCCTAGTGTTTGAGGCAGCTTCTTGCTTAGCTGTTGTTCAACTACTATTTCTTCTTGGACTACAGCAGCACAGAAAAAATGGTTCTCTAGACACAATTCAGCTGCATCTATTTCTAAATAATCAATTCGAAAGGCCGCATCATTTCAATCATGTTCTTCTCTTAAATATACTAAATCGTTGGATTCTACCGAATCATTTTCTATCTAACTTTGAATTCTAGACCATTTTGGGCTAGTATAACGATTTGTCTCGAGCAAACCAACTCTATATCAATTCTTGGCCCTGCTAATCCTAGCTACGAATTGAGATATTGTTTTGTCAGTCCTCTGTTTCAAGCTGGCTATGTCAGTCATCGAAAACTAAAGTTCAGTTTGGAAGAAATGGGAGTGACAAGCCTCTTCCATCTGTTGCCATGCGTGGATCAAATCTGAAAGCAGGTTAATATACCATGAAAAGGTTGCTCTCTTGAAAGAGTTCCAAAAAAACATAAATTTAAGGTAATCACTATTCGAAACCTCTCCACATTGTTCCATAAAACAGCCAATGTGTTCCAGAGTCGATTGACTCTCACTCTCAACCCTAGCTCCGCCATCTCCGTGCCGCTCCGTCGGTGCAAGCCTCCTCCGTTGACCGTCACCAACCATCCCAACCATGCCTCACCCTGTTCGCACCCGGCCATCACACCCTCCACTGACCCTCCCCAGCCTTTGCAACCATACAGTGACCCTCACCAACCACCGCAAACCTGCTTCATCCTGTTCACACCCCCAAAGCCTATAGTGCCGAACTAACCTTCAGCATCACCTTCAGCCTCAGCTTCGGCCTTCCTCACCAATCCTAATCCTGGTTGTCCTGTCTCCTGTTCAACCTCCCCTTAGTGACCTGGTGGAGTAGCAATTGGAAGCTCCAGGGATGGCCATAATATTCTTCCTCTTGCTGGAAACCCTAGTATAAGTGGTCAATCCCTGGCCAATAAAAACCCTAATTCGGTTGCGTTTGAAGCTAAATCCTTTTCAATATTGTTTTTTGGTAATAAAGTCGTTGATGTTGCGGAAGTAAAACCTTTGGCGCCGCATAAGGGAGAGCCAGCCATATTCCTGTCCAATGAGGAAGTCAATTCACTGGCGGCTCCTTTTCAACATGCCTTTATCGAAAAATTCTCTCATGGTAGACCAACTTTTGATGTACTAAGGATTGATTTTCACTCTATTGAATTTAATGCCTCTTTTGAGATTGGATTTTTGGAGTCCAAACATCTGCTAATCCAATTATATTCTAAAGAGGATTTCCAGTGTCTTTGGATTAAGAATCTTTGGCATATAAAAGGATTTCCATGAGAACGTTCAAACGGATGCCTGAATTCCAAGCAAATACGGAATCTTCTTTAGCTCCAATCTGGATTGAATTGGAATTTCTTCCAATTCACCTCCATAACAAAGCAATCTTGTTTTCCATAACTAGAGTGGTGGGGTTGCCCATGAAATTGGATGTTGTGACTACTAGGTTATCCAGACTTAGCTCTGCCAAAGTCTATGCTGAAGTGGACCTTCAAAAAGAATTGCAGAGCAATGTTTGGATAGGACAAGAGACATCAGGCTTTTGGCAATAGATCAAGTATGACGCACTACCCAAATATTGTTCACACAGTTATAGATGGAGTCACTCAGTTCAAGAGTGCAAACACAAGAATCCGCCTACCAAACTGGCTGCAAAGCCTAATGACTTTAAGAAGATAGAGGAAATGTTGCAGCTAGAACCACGAAGCAAATTAAAAACTCAAAAGTTACAGGTCAAAAAAATCATTTCTATATCAAAAATTGATCAAGTACCTTTGCAGCATCAAACCAAACCATTTAGCGCTTGTTGAACTACTAGATAGAAGATATTTCATCCTCAATCAATATCCATAACTCAAGTTCAACTCAAGTGGCAAAGGCTTTAACATATCAGTAACTCGAATCAAAACATTAAGAATAAATTTAAAATGTGAATTTCCAAGAAAGTTATAGCATTCTTCCACAAATACCTAAACACACACATACCATCAACCGCTGCATGAATCACATCCTATTTCATCGTTTTAGATTAACAACCCAGACAAGTATTTTTTTCCACATAATTCAGCTTTACAAACCAAGCAAGTCTACGTGAAATGATATTTAGGCAGTAGGCACTACTCATGATTCATCTCAAAGCTATAGTTTGCTTCGGTTGAGAAGACTCCTAACCTGCACACTTAATTGGATAGGCATTTTGTACAACCAAATTGAAATAATTTTGTTTTGAACTCCTAAGAGACTCCGTTGAACCACTGTTCATGGTCTCATGCACTGCACATTAGTCTCCAATATATTACCCATACAACAACAGAAAAGGCAAAGCAGGAAGAAAGAACGGAATAATGAAGCAGAACAAAGGACTAGACGGAGATAGAACACTTTTTCTAACCAAAATACTAACCATTGTGATATCCTCCCACCATAAAAATCAATGAACTGGAATACCAAAGACAAACGGGCCTGCTCAGAGCTTACAGAGAACATATATTCACCAACATCTTCGACCAATATTTCCCTCAAAAGTTGCTCATCGCCGTCTCTATCTGCAATGTCATCACCATAAGAATTACTCGCTGTTTTGCAATAATATTTGGTAAAAAAGTCTCGTCACAAAAGATCACATTACTGAACATATTAAAATTTACTTGAGCACAAATACAATATATGAAGTTTTACATGTAAAAGAAAGCTGGAATGAATCACATCATTTTATGGCAATAATACAAGGCAATGTAGTACGAGTCCGTAACAATTCGGTGTCCAGTGAAGCCTTCAAATGCATGCAGCATTGCAGCCTTACCGTCATATGCATGAATAGGCTGTATCCAGGGTTTGGCACTTCAAAAGCAAGTCTCAATGGAGCAATGTTACTGCTCCAACAAGGGCACCATCAAGCATAGAAACAATAAATAAATGGACAAAATCCATAGTGCCATTTGGCACAAATAAAGCACATTGTCCTTAAAATTGTGAAAACCCTTCTTAGCAAAAGAACAAAGAAAAACAGTCAAAACCATCATGGATTAAAACCATCACCCCATTCCCCCAATCCAGTGATGGAGACAGCATAGACTCTCTTGCAATTCTCTAACAGAATTTTTGGTACATAAGATTGAACGAAGAAATGAATGGCCATTTCAACTATCATTCAATTCCAATGTTTGGTACAGGATTAATTTTTATTCTCAATCTCAAGTATTGGCCAAAAAACTCCGCATGCGTGTTTTTATTTTTATGCTTTATTACAGCCAACATATCTCATGTCTAGGCACTAATTTTAATTCAAAACATGAATTTTGAATATCTTGTAGTTAATTCAAATAAATTAATCATAAAAGACATTTTGTTAAGACTTTGTTAATTAGTTTCTCAACAAAATCTAAATCAGCGGTTGTAAATATTTTCAACCATCCAATAGTCAAAAATGTCTCAAATATAAAATATGACATGATTTATAGAATAAATATTTGTTTTCAATACATATATATAGAGAGAGAGAGAGAACTAAAATATTGAAGTTATGTTTGTACATATCAAATGAAGTGCATCGGCAGCCCAGTCCGGCTGCAAATAGCGCTGGTGGACAGATTCTAGCCCTTGTGCGGGGCCGGTGGCCGGTTTCCGGCAATGCGCCATGGCGGCAGTTTCCAAAGATGGGTATTCCATTCGGTGGTTCTGACGTCAAGTTTGGTGGTGACCTTCGGTCAATTGATCAACGAGGTCGGAAATTACCATTCTTGTGTTTTTCCTTCTTTGTTACCTTCTATGCATTCCATTCCAATTTTTAATACCAATATCATTCCAATTCCACATCAAATCACTTTTGTCACTAAATATAAAGAACAGTAATGACTAATGACAATTTCATTAAAATCCCATATCCATTTCAATGTTATAGTCATCCCATTCTATTCTTGCGTACCTAATGCCAATGTAAAGGAACTCAAGGAGAGGCGGGCAAAACGTAAGAAGCAAATTATAGTGTTTAATTGGCACAATAAATAATGAGAAAGGGGTCCAAAAAAATATAATAACCAAAAAGCGTCAGAAAAAAGACGAACTATGGAAAAATAGAGCAAGAGACAAACCAGATTTTGCATGGACAGGCATCCATTGACTAGAATCTCTAGATAACTCTTCTTTTGACCACCTATTCCAAGTTTTAGTGTCTCTCACTTCATCAGTATCTCCAACATCAGAACTAATCCCCAACTTTTTCAGCAATGACTCAATATCATCTTTCTGCACAATCTCAATTTTCTCAGCTTCTTCACCAATCTCCTCAACATTCACATCATGATCTAAAATATTTTCTGGATTACTCTCAATTTCCTTATTCTTAGACGGTGGTTCTGACCAACCTGTCCAGCCACCTTCTTCAATTTCATGCAAGGATTCCTCCCCAATAGGCTTTTGCCGATATTCCTCCTGTTTCTCAAGCCATGTTGACCAACCAAGAGCCCCATCCTCGCCAATTCGAGCACCACTACTATTCCAAAAGTGTTCAAACAGTCTTGTTTTATTCTGGTGAGTTAAAAGTAGTGATGGACAAAACAAACTAAACTCAATCTCTGCCTGAAATAAAGCGGTAGCCAACTCTTGGTAGCCAGCCTGCCACTCAAAGCGGCAGAGACTTAGAAATATATCAACCAGACAAAGTTCTTGTTGGACTATATCAGAATCAATAGAATGTGCAATGGTAGTTTGATGAACCTGCGTTAAGCGGAAAGCACAGAGTTTCAGATCAGTAAAAGCCATAAATCAATTCTTACAATCACCTGGCGCAGAAGGGGAAAAAATATTTTAGGCACCGTTGGGTAACACTTTTTTTTCAAGTACTTTTTTTTTTTTTTTTTTATCAAAAAAGTCATTTTACACAAAATAAAAAAATTATGTTGTACTTATTAACTACAACTGAAAAATGAACAATATATTTCTCTTTTTTCTCTCTTTTTTCCTTTGTCGCCCACCACTGAAGGGTGGACAAGTGTAATACTTATTTCCAAAACAGTGAAATAGCAGACAACATAAACATCAGCACTCTGACAATCTAGTTTCTTAATACAAATAACTCAAGAATCCCAGTTAATACAATTGTTGTCAAGATAAAACTAATTAGTGGGTACAAATATTAACTTTGAGAATTTAGTGTCACAGTCCAAGCCTTTGAGGCTGGAAACTAGACCGTAAGGCACTAACTAAAGCTCGGATATAGTTGCAAGCCTGTAGATCAAATGATCTAAAGAACAATATTTGAAAGCAACATGATTTATCATGACAACACATGCAAAGAGTGTAGTAAAAATACAATAACAACAGTTGCATTAATATCGAGAAGGGCTACAAGATGTGAAAGGTTTTGACGGCATGTAATAAACAAAAAAATGAAAGTGACAACAATAGACATCATTATACTCAAAAAGACATAATGATGTCCTTTTACAACAAGTATTGAAATGAAACTAAACTAGTCCATAAACTAAAGAAATAGGTCACAAGCAAGCGGTCACGTGTGAGAACAAGCACTGGAGAAACTTAGACCGTGACATCCTCCCCCACTTGAGGCAGCAATCATCCTCGTAAACTTCTTCTGATCTCGTCTATGGGTTATTGCGTCTTCTACTTTCCACCAGCCGATATTTCTTCTATCAAAGTCTCTAATAGTTCACACAACAGTGCGGAGTTTATATGTGGATAGATACTTCAAAATTTTCTGATAGTTCGCACAACTGTGCGGAGATTATATATGGATACTTCAAAATTTTCTAACAATAGTATTTATTGAATATTGAAGCATCTCACGGCAGAGTAAGTGAAAGTTATGGATCTTACATCATAATCATGGCTCAAATGCATGGACCCCCCAAAACTCCAAATGTAAAAAAAAATGAAATAAGTGGAAAACATAAACATAGAGAGAAGTTCCATCAAATTGTAGGTACAATAATAAAGTAAAGGATGCAGCCGCATTACAATAAGTACAAACATCTAGCTGGGATACTAGATGAATATGCTGCCTAACAGGACATTCATGCTTCCAGGGAAAAAAATAAAACAACAAAACATATACATGAAATAGAAATTGAAAAACATTGTTATCGTCATAAGTAGAACTGAACATGAAAAAGAAAAATATTGAGAACCTGCCTATGCTGCTTGAGGCATGAAGCAGATAAAGCTCTAACTGCATTCATGTACAATTTCCTCATTTCCGAAACCTTGAAACTGGAGAAGTCACCCTTAACAACACGCAAAAACTCTCTCCACAGCTTGTAACTTCCGGAATGCTCCATCAGTACCTTCTCCCATCTGCCAATAAAAACATCTGTGGCATCTCTGCTCTGATAATTATTCATAAGGCAAAGCAATAGATCTTCGTTATCAGGGTTTAGCTCCGTCGCCACCTCCAGTATACTGATCTTCTTTTCGAGAGTCTGTAAACGAGCTGCCTTCTGCGGCTGTGCACTAGCTACTTTGTCTTGGAACTCTGCGAAATCTAACCAAACTTTCACATCGTGAGGATTTTCCCTTGTCATCATGTTGAACACCCTCGTTTTACGTAACACCTCGTCTTCCCAAGATTCCTCAACTAGTAATTTTCCATCAGAGTTACCTTCTGACAAAGGAATGAAATCACTTGCAGCACTAAAGAATACAGGTTTTTCAGGGCCTATTATCCGGATTCTCTTTAAATTCTTATGACGCTCTAGTGCCGTATACTTTGCAGAACAGTACCGACCCCCTGATTTCAGTTTAGTATCCAATAAATCAGCATCACTATCTTCACCAAAACCCCAACTCCTCTGATGGAGTGCTCGATAATAGTAAAGCCCAAACCCTTTTGTAGCATTGTAGGGCTTGTATCGAGCAACATCCATTCTGCATTAACCAGCCACAAGACAAATTATACTGTTCCAAAACTATGCATTGCTCAAAGAAAAATCTAATGGAATATTTCATATTCTAAACAGTTCACATTGGAGAAAATATGGTAACTCAGGTCAAAAGAAATAAATAAAACTACAATTTGGATCATGTTGTTGCAATTGGGAGCACGGATTAGAGCTTTTGAATAAAAATTGGAGGGAATATTATTTCAAATCTCACTAATTAAATTACTTCCAATTTCGAGAACCTAAATCACAAAAAGGACGAAAATGTTCATTTCTAAATTCTAATAGTCATGACTCATGAGGTAGAAAAGAATAAACATTTTATTTCAGACCCCAAACCGGGTCTGAGTGAGTACAAAGAAATGATAACAGATAATATAAGTAACGTAAAAAATTATACAAAACCCATTTATACCTATAGAGAGAACCAAAGGCCAAATTGTCGCGATCGCCACGAGAGTCGAAGTAATAATCTTTGGTGGTAACTAAAGGAGCTGAATGGGAAGCCCAAGACTGATGATCGCGTCTTCCAAGTGGATTAGCATAGTCATGTGGCCTGGCTGATTCATTGGATAGCTTCCTCTTTCGCTTCTTTCGCATCTCTTTCCGGCGCCTCCTCTTACTTTCACCAGAAGAGTACGAGGTGTCTCGATCCGATCCGGATGAGTGTAGTAATTCATAAGACGGCGGCTCGTTACGCGTTGCTGTATTGTCCTGTTTTTCTTCAGCTTCTGAATGGAAGTCGGCGTCGGCGTCGGCGGCAGTGGTAGTGTGGGTGTAGCGAGAGGAGACGGCGTCGTTAATGACGGAGAGGTCGGTGGTGAAGCTGGGGTTGTAAAGCCAATTGGACTTGTTGACGTCATTGGCGTTGTTCTGCTCCGAGGACGGCTTGTGGTGGTAATGGTGGAGGAGAGGAAACAGAGAAGTTTTTTCTAGTGCAACATCTTCCTCCGCCGCCGCCTTTGTTTCGTCTTCTTTCTGCATATTCACACTCTCGCTAGAAGCATCGCCTCCGGGAACGTCTGACTATTCGAGCTGTCTCGACACCGCTTGGTCGCTACCAAATTAAGGAGGAAATCTGTTACGAAGTTTGATTTCAATTTAGCCCATCATACTTCCCAGTCACTTTCACTTGATGCACTTTCAATCCGACCATGTTTATAGGAGGGGCTGGCAATTAAGCCGGTTAATCGAACCAAACCGCACCAAACGATTCAATTTAATGATTTTATTTGCAATTTTGATTTTTAAAATTAGTAATCAAAGTGCATTTAATTTTAGTTTTGATTTTAATTTTAGGATAATAAGCATAAAATCGAACTGCGTAATTAAATCGTATAATCGATATTTCATATATATATTTTTACAATATATATGTCATTTTTTATATATATATTTATAGTTTAATCTCTAATATTATATATATATATATATATATATATATATATATATATATATATATATATATATATATATATATATATATATATATATATTTTTAATGATATATAATATATGATGTTGATGTCAGAAATCGATCCGACCAGCAATATGGTATGGTCACCCTTTAAACTGGAGAGCTGCAACCGATCTAGAGATGACTTTCGTCCTTGAGGGGCCTCCGATCAGAGCTAGGCAGGCGTGGTCTGACCCGTTGTCCAAACCGTGAGATCCAATCGTGCAGGTCCTTTATCCGAGCCGCTATCCAGGCTGAGCTCCGACCTGTCACCTGCACATAAGACTTGCCGGGGTGTTCCCGGCGTGTCCCTTCTGGCGTAAGAGTAAGAACTCGGGGAGAATAAAGTTATTATCTCGATCTGCTGGGTGTATTTTCGTATATATTCGCATGTGGAAATGTGTTGATGAAGCCTCCTATTTATAGGCGAGAGAAGTGATTAGTGTTCCGCAAGATTAGGGCCTTATGCTCGATTTAGTTCTAAGTAGTCAAGCGCGTGAGAAACACGTCGAATTAAAGTTATGGGCCTGGACCTTGGGCCCTTTGTTCGTTGATGGGTAAGCCCATGGGCCAAGCCCATTTAGAGTGACAGGTCGGCCCAGGCACCGAAGTTCAGATCAAGCTATATGCACCGATCTGTTCTTTTGCGACAATATCTTAGGAGATTTTTGCTTGGCGATTCAAGGGCTTCATGCCGACCGACCTGAGTAGGTACTCGGGCTATCTGTTCACCGGGCTCATCAAGCCGTTGCTGACGTGGCACTGAAGACGTGGAAAATTTGATCTAGATGGCTGGCACGTGGAGCATACCCAATTTTACCCACATCATATGAGAAAATGAATTTTTTTTAAGAAGATTAAAATTATTGAGATATAGTTGAATTATTGAGATAGTATTTTGCTTAGACCTTGATTTGTATTATTGTGATGATTATGTATCTTTTTTTTCTTTTTTTTTATTATGATTAAGAATGTTTATTATAACTATTGTAACAATTAATAGTTTTGTGGTGTGATTTTAATTTTTGGAATTTATGTTTTACATTTTAGTTATGTTTTTATTTATATATAAAAAATAAATGTTCACGATTTTACGGTTTTGTTTTTTTATAAAGTTAAATGATTCGGTTTTAAAACTGTTTTTAAAAAAAACAACGGTTTTGGTTTTGGTTTTGATTTGATATATATCTAACAATTTTAGTTTTGGTTTTATATGAAACTGGACCGAAATCGGACCATTGACATTCCTAGTTTATATCGGGGCAACTCTATATGTCCTCATTTTTTTGTTATTTATATAAAGTTATTATATATATATATATATATATATATATATATATATATATATATATATATATATATATATATATATATATAAATCACAACATATTTACATTTTGAGACATTTTTAACCGTCGGATCGAATATCTGACGGCTGAGATTACATTTTGAGAGATTTTATATTTGAGACATTTTAGGCCATTGGATTGAATATCCAACGGACAAAATTAAATGATTCCAATAGACATAATTGGCCATCCGATCAATTTTAGATCTAACGGTTGAGATCAAATATTAAATTATATTAATTACTTTTTCACATAAATCTCACTTAGCAAGGGTCTCGGTCAAAATCTCCCCCCAAATCTCGCTAATCAAGTGTAACCTCTCTCCTAAAAACACTCCGCCCCCTTCATCTTTATCGACCATCGGATCAATTTTAGATCTAACGGTTGAGATCAAATATTAAATTATATTAATTACTTTTTCACATAAATCTCACTTAGCAAGGGTCTCGGTCAAAATCTCCCCCCAAATCTCGCTAATCAAGTGTAACTTCTCTCCTAAAAGCACTCCACCGCCTTCATCTTTATCGACCCCAAACTCTCATCCACAAAAATTGCAGCCATTCTTTCTTCTTCTCTCCATCATCACATCCTCCATCACCCTGTCATTGAAGCCCCTGCCCCGATGTTGAAGGTGATGGTGATGGCGGGCCAATCTCTCGCCGTTGCGCGATGACGGTTCGCTGTCTGATCTTAGATTTGTTTAGATCTACCACCGATTTGTGTAGATTTGAGCGCGCTTGCCATCGCAATCGCCATCCATAAACCACCGGCCATCACCGCCGAGGTCCGCTTGCCATCACCTCCAAGAACCATCTCCTTCGCCGCTTGCTGTCGTCGGTCCATCGCCGCCACTTGCTATCGTTGCTTTGGCCAGATCTGACGACCTCCCTTGCTGTTCATCTCCCAGGTATGCCATCACGATCTCAATTTCATAGCAGCGATGAATAGATCCGTTTCTCATTTCTGATCGAAACATCCTTGGTATACACAGGTTTCAGTAGCGATGGATTTTATGGGTACGCTTGAAATTCAGATTTTGGGTGTCGTCGATGCCGTGTTCACCGTTGCCTCGGCCGTTTACATCATCTCCTCCAAGAAACCCGAAGGTCTAGAACCCATAACAATGTCTCGCTTTGCTTGCACGCCTCTCTCTCTCTCTCCAATTCTCTTTGCTCCCCAATTTCACTATTGCTCTTTTGACATTCTAAAGAGTGGATGAGAGGGTGACATCCATTTTGGGTATTGAATTTATTGATCTTTTATTTATTTTTTCTATGATTGGTTTGATATTTTAATTAATAAAAAAAAGTTAATTAATTTAATTTTTAAATTTATCACCTATAAATCATTAATTTTATTCTTATTGTCTGGTTATTAGAAATCGAACATGATAGTTGAGAGTGCAAAATGTTGGTTATTCTTATAATTAGGGGGTGCAAAATGTAAATTTAATTATCATGATCTTGGTGAGTTTCAGACTGGAGTGAGTGCTTTCTTTGTGTATCCAAGAGGGATTAAAAATTTGTTTCTTTACATAAAGGAGAAGTACAACAATGTTCAATGTTCAGGCATGAGTAATTGTTGAAATTAGTAATTAGGATGTTAAATGTAGTGTTTAGATTGATAATTTAGTTAGCTTTAATTGTTTACTAATTTAATTAGTTAAAATCCTATTGATATTTCTGTGCTCAGGTGTTTTGAATGAAAGGCTATAAAAGGTATGCTATGAACTAAATCGAGAACAAATATTCATCAAGCGAATTTTGCAGGAACTAAGGTAATTCAAATTTGTTCGAATATTTTGCAGGATACTATGTAAAGGATATTTCTTGCTTCAACAGCTACTGCTGAAACAAATTGGGTATTTTAATATTGTGTAGCTAAAGAATGCTCTGTTTCATCATTTTTTTTGCTCAACTCTGTTTCATCATTGGAACACAGACCGATGCTCTGTTTTCTAAAAATCTTTCAACATTATGAAATTTGAACAATTTATTTACATTTTTGCCCTCACCTTTAACCTCTCTTTTCATTTTTTCTCCTCCTTTTGAGAGAGAGGTTAAAGATGGCAGCTGGAATGTTTTTTTTTTTTTTTTTTTGCCAAACAAAAAAAAAAATAGTTTTTTCTCTCCCACTTTTTTAGGCAACAAAAATCAAGTGTGATTATGTTTTTTGGGGTCAAATTACACTATAAACCTACCACTATTTTCAATTTATTTGTTTTCATTGGGCTTCATTATATTTGTTTTTAATTTTGGGTCAAAATATTTTCTAATGATGATTATTATTTTTTTGTGTTAAACAATTTCTTTATATTTTTACCATTTTTTTTTGGATGAATTGGCTATAGTGTCTCAAATCCACCAATGAATATAGGTAAGAATTTGTGATTTTAACCTATCCATTGAATCTTATTTTTAAATTATTTTATTCTAAATTGAGTGATTTCCTATGTGTTTCAACGACTTTTGTTATAATACATCAATATTAATTTTTTATTTTTATTGATTCACATGTCCAATTAAGTTTTTATATCTTTTCCTTTTACAGGTTTCATTGTCTTACTTCAACTTCATTGTACTTTTAGGCCAACGTAATTAAATCAAAAAACTTGAAGGTGATTTTTGTTGGTGAAGAACAAAATATAAGTCATAGATAAAGTACCATGTTTTGATTTTTGAATTATTAATTAATTATTTAGTTCCATATGCACAATGTAGCATTAAAGTACTAAAATTTGGATAGTTAGTTAGCATTTTTTGCTTAATTGTGGTATTATTTTAATATCCTAATATCTGTGTTATTAGATATTGATGTGTTAGATAGCCTATGTTTTAATAAAATATCTGTGTTTGTCCATTTGTCCATTTTTTTGAAATTGCAACGCACTTTATAGTATTAAATTAACAGTTTCCGAAAGAATTAGGTTGTGATTGACTGAAAATGTCTTCTGCATATTTTTGGAGGGAGATGTTTTGGGCCTTTGAATTAACTCATTTGAAAATGTCTACAAATTTTGAATTTGGGTCATTTTAAACACTTGATCACTTTCAAATGATTCCCGAAATTTTAGCCGCATGTGTTCAATTTCACGACATCGTATCTGTTGTTGAACCTGGAGATTCCGATGAAGGGGACGGAGGTGAAGGTATTGAGGTACATTTTGCCTATTGAGATGGTAATGCAAGGTACCAATTTGGTCGTCGGAATAAACCATCGGCTGCATCTCAATGGGTATAGTTTTTTGATGGACGGGTAGGGATATTGGAGTGCTTCACGTCATTTATTATTGGGTTAATTGTCTCTTACTTCCCTATATTTTTATTTTAATTAATTTTCAAACCATCTATTTTAAAATTTTACTCTATCTTAATTTAACAAAAAACATACCTCTATTTTCTCTAATTGACCCTTTGGCAAAAAAAACTTCATCTCTATTTTGAAAGAGCTGAAGCTGAACCGACTCCCAAATTGGTATTTTTTGGTTTCTTAATTACTGTTTTTGAATTTCGATTACTATTTTTTGTTTGTAAGGGGGTGTTTGTGTAAATATCAAAGTGCATGAATTTTGGACAAAGTTTGGGCTAAAGCTGTCGGTAGTATTAGCAGCACATTTGAAGCAAAATGATTCTACATTTTGGGACAAGAGTTGGACAAGCATGGGGTGTTTGTTTTGAGAGATCGGGGATGTTGGGTATGGGAAGAGCATGTCCATGTGTGGAGTTAAACAATGTTTAATTTTAATCCATAATCTAAAGATTAATTTTAATCCATAATCTTATAATCTTATTAGTGGAAGAAGACAAGTTTTAAAAGTTTTTATTCTTATTAAATAAAAATAAAAGGAAATTTCTCTAAAGGTCCCATAAGTGAAAAACACTACTTATGGAAGTTCTATCCAAGGGATTTTTTCGCCTTTGGGATGGAACCTAGAAAGTGGTGTTTTAAATTGCTAATATCTTATCTCTTACAATGACATTAGATGAATAAAAATTTGTATTGAAATTAATTATAATATTTATTTATTTTTATTTTATATTATCAATTCAAAATTTTATTTTATTTTTTTAAATAAATATTTTTATAATATTGATTTTTTAAAAAAATTAAATTAATTTTCATTCAAATAAAATTATTTTTTAACAAATAATTATATTTATTTGGTTTTGTGCTATTATTATTTTTATTATTATCAATCTGAACTTTTATTCAGATTTGGATGGCGATAGTGCTTAGATGTAGATGACGATAGTTGGTGGTTGGTTCGGCGAGGGCTCGGATAGCGGTGGTCGACAATTGGTTCGACGACTGATCATGCCCAAAAATATTAATCTCTGAGCACTACTGATTTGTTGCTGTTTCCTTCACTATTGTCATCGCCGTCCCTCATCGCGGCCACAACCGAAGCACCGATGCTCTATCACCGCCATCGTAGATCCCTCATGTGGCCGGCAGTGGTCGGATTCATATGTCATCATGTGGCCAGTTCAAATCGTACTCACACGTCATCTATGCCTCTCCGATCTGTCGCAGTAGCCGTTGCCGTCGATTCAGCTAGATTTGAGTTTGGATTGGCCAAATCTGAATTCAACTTGGTTGGTTCTAGATGGCGATGGCCAGCGGTGGTCGGATCTTTACGGCGTAAAATGGCATGTGGTTGGATCCGGACGACGTATGATGGCGGTGGTCGGATCTCGACACTTTCAGTCTCATCATTGATCTTCGGATTGGCACTCGATGCGGCGGCTGAGCGGCTGCCATCGATCGGTTGAGGGAAATGCCTGCAGCATGGATGATTGAAAAAAGCTAACTTTTTTTTTTTTTTTTCTTCAAATCTTCATTCAAATGAATAAGTAAATAGATTTTACCGAAACGCCTCCGAATAAATCTAACCTTAGCTCAGTCGCTTTGAGGTTAAGATCATCTTCATGATCCATTTTCACTTTTTTTTTTTTTTCAAATTTAAGAGAGAGAGAGAGAGAATGATTGGGGGTGGGGGTGTTTGAGGCAAAAAAAAGAGTTGTTTTCATATATAAATACGTAAAGGAATGAGGTTTTGATATTGATATCGAAATGCATGAATTTCAGTCTGAGGCGGACAAAGGTGAGGCGGGTATGTGAGCTTGGTTATGTGGTGGGGGTTAACATTTTTTCGAAAATAATCTTTGAAAATTGAAAAATTATTTGGGTTTTAAGAAGTTATTTTTATTTAAATAGAATGTTTATTAATATTGTTTTGAACAAATAGGAGAGAAGGTATGTGATGGATTGATTGAAAATTATAAAAAATATGTAGTGAAAAAAAAAACTTAAAATAATAAATTAATTCTCGCTCCTAATTGGATCCTCCATCTCTTTCTCTCTCTTCTCCTTATTTGGGTTAAGTCAAATTGAATAATACAAAAATAAAATCAAATTACCATCTACTTAACTCTTAAAAAAAATATATAAGGGTAGTGATGAGTGATGTAGTGTCAAAACTTTTTTTTTTATCCGGGCAAAAATTAGTGGAATTGTTAATTAATAAAATTAGTGTTAAGACCTTTTGGCATTTTAACAATTGTTAAAATTAGTAAATTATTTCCTCTTGATAAGAGAATTTTTTTTATTTTTTTTTTTCGCATTGGTTGCTTAATTTTGTTATTTATATTTGTCATGTTTATCGGTTATTATTTTGTTTTCATCCAGCTACGATTTCAAGAAACGACATTGTCCATAATTTTTTTTATAAATCTAATATACCCTCTTTTTTTTAACTGTCCTCTCTTTGATTTGGCAAGGCTGCAACTATTGTGATTATGATCTTATGAATAATTTGAATTTGAAGAATCTTGGGCAAACATTAAGGTATGACAATTGTCTGATTTTTTATGAAAAATTATGCTATTAATTTAGTCTCTATGTACCTAATTTTATGGTATTAGGAAAAATGAAATTACATGCATGAGTAATATATTTCCATAATATCAATTTTTTTTAAGTGTATTTTTTTATACCCGTGCCCTCGGGTACGGGTTATACCCTAGTATATATATATAACTGCATTAGTTCATTTGACAAATATATATGTCATTTTATTTATCCATTTTCTTTGTCAACTAAAGTTTAATTCTCCAGGAGAACATTTTAGGGAATTAAAATTCTAAATACACTAGGTTGATCTGGGAAGTGTGTCCTTAAGATCACCTAAGAAGTGATTAATCGAGATACGCATAAGATAATTCAGAACACTTTACTATATAGTTAACAAAATATGTACATAATTAAATATAATTAACTAAATTAGGTTACAAAATGTAAGACAGAATCTTTTAATCATAGTTCTTTACACAAAAAATAGAAAATGTTCATAATCTTAAATGTGCACCCCTCATTTCCAATTGCTCTTCATGGTTTCTCCCATACCAAACACGCGGTTTCTCTCTCTTACCCACCAAGCTGTTCTTGCAGCTCTACCTCCGCAACAACTTCGGCAACATCACTCCAGCGAATAGCAGTCCCTTTCGGCGGATTTTCACTCCCATTGTAAGAGGGATTGGTATTAAATCTTAATTTCTTTTAATTTTTCATTATGAATTTTATAGTGGTTTGGTTGTCAGGTTTATAAATCTTAAGATATTTAGGTGGGGTTTGGTTAGTGTTCTCACTTTTCTTAATTCAATTAGGATGGATTGGGTTGGATTGAGTTGAAAATTTTGTTTTCTTTTGGGAACAGATCTCAACCCAATTGGGATGAATTGGGTTGAGTTGAGAATTTTGTTTTCTTATGAGAATATAATTACGTTTGATAATGACAATTTTTTTTTTTTTGTGTTGGGAACAGAATCGCGTTTGTTAATAATATTATCCTAAAATTAATTTTATGAAATTCAGCCAAAAAAATTAGAACGAAAAAATTCAACCAAACTCTCAAATTCAGCCAAAATTTCCAAATCAAGAACCAATCTTAGAATTAATTTCATGAAATTTAGCCAAAAAATTCAAAATAAAAAAATTCAACCAAACCCCCAAATCAAGAACGAACCCTAAACCAAAATTAAGAACCAAATTTTAAATCAATTTGAGTAATGAAATCGAAATCGATTTCGTGATCGATTTCAATAACTAAATCAAAATTTAGTAACGAAATCGAAATCAAAATCGAACCCTAAACCAAATCAAGAACCAAACTCTAAATCGATTTGAGCAATGAAATCAAAATCGAAAATCAATACCCTAAACCAAAATCAAGAACCAAACCCTAAATTGATTTGAGCAATGAAATTGAAATCGAAACTTGTTCAATGGGTTGGGATTGATTTAAGCAATGGCAAGGAGGAAGAATGATTTCGATCTGTTCGAAGACGAAGTCGAAACCCTGTTCGATCTGTTTGAAGACAATAGCGATGTCGATCTGTTCAAAGACGATGGCGAGGACGATGAAGGTAATGGTGAGAAAGAGGTGGATGGCGAAGACGAGTTCGGAGAAGACGGAAGAGAACGAGTTCGGCAAGGAGGAGTTCGACGAAGACGGAGGAGAATGGCGAGGAGGAGGAACGAACAATATTAGAAATGTCAAAAAATGAAGGGTTTCGAAAATGAGTGGGATGAAGTTCGAACATGGGTCTCATTAACATTTAGAAAAATGACAAGCGTGTCCCTAAAGTTGGATGGGTTGGGTTGGGTAAAAAAAAAAAAATTGTGTTTCTCATTTTCTTAGGATTTTAAGAATTGATATAAGGGAATCCCGTCAGGTACACCACGTGGTCAAAATACGTCCAATTATAGAAGAGCGGTAGGGATGAGAGCTGAAATCCCTTCAGTACCGAGCTGAGATGCCCCCCAGCCGAACTGAGGGTCGTTTCAGTGAAGAAATTGGGGCCGACAAGCTGAGATCCGACCTGTCGAATTGACGGTCTGAGGCACCCTCTGCTCGCCACCTCAGTACTTGGGAGTTCGCTGGGCCGTTGTGAGGCTCTGGCCCATGGGCCTCTACTTATAGGCTCAAAGGCCAGCCCAGACATTTAGAGGGCTAACCTATCTGCTCATTGGCTGTCCAACATATTATGTTAATTAATCTGAGCTGGCCCCCTAATTTCGCGGCGCTAATCAAGCACTGGCGCCTATAAATACACCGGGGCATCCACTGCCCAGAGGTACGTGACAACTACTGAACTCAATATATTTTCAGCCCTTCACCCCGGAATACTTACTCTTGTGCCGGAAGGACTTTACTGGGGATAACCTCGGTGGGTCTTTGTGCAGGTGCTCTGAACAGAAGAGTGGAGCTCAGCTCGGAGATCGTCACCACCCCTGAACTCAACCAACTACAGCGCTAACGGCCGTCTTGTGCCCCAGATATCCTCCTGGACCATACTGTTGACCCACCACCACTTTTTGGCATCAACAAGTATCAATTCTTATTTTTTTGGGTTGGAATGGATTGAGTTGAGTTTTGTGTTTGCTAAATGCATTCCCAAACATCAATCCCAAATTTTTTGAGTTGGGTTGGGTTGGGAACACTAACCAAACGGGCCTTAGTGTTTTTATCAATTTCTTGACCTCTTCAACTTTAAATTCCCCCGAAAATTGTAAGATATGGTGTAGAAATCCACGACCGTCAACAAACTTATAGGTTTTCGCAAACCCTAGATGCATAGACATATAAGTCGGTGACACTACAGGTGCTCGGACTTATAAATTCGAGCACCCTCGTTCTGCTAAGTCTGAGCACCGTCATTCTGCGTGGATCTACACGCTACAGCGGACATACATGTCCACATCTGTGAACCTTTTTTTGTTTTTGTTTTTTTGTCCAAGCACTTGTTTATTATGATATTCTTTAATGGATGATAGGTTTAATATGAATAACTACTTGAAACCATTTGTAGAACTCAATTTATGCTAAACGCCTTAATTTTATTGATGTTTTCATATTATATTAAGTAATTATTTTTTACTTGTAGTATGGACGTAGGAACATCCAGAACGCATCATGTCTCTCCTACGGCTTCGAATCGTGGAAATTGGTCAAGACCTCAACCACAAAGTGAAAACATTGTAGTCGGTGAGGCGATTGAGGCCAATGAATCGTTAACTGTTAAGTAAGGCGTGGTAGCAACAAGTAATATTGGTAGGTCGGTTCCTGGGGTGTTGGAATAAACCACAATTATCACTAGCTATCACAATCATGTAGCGTATCAAATGTGCAATAATAAACTAAGAACTAAGATCCCTCATTTCTTGATTATTGTTAATAAAATGTTGCAATTTGTGTTATATTTAAATGGTGTTTTAAGGTTGTGTTTGGGTAAGGGATTTGTGGGAGAGATTTCATTTGGATAAGGGATTTCTAAATCTTTTTTTAACAAATACCTTATTTGTATATTAGGTAGGAATAATTTGTAAAATTCCTTCGAGTGCCAAATAATGATGAAAGAGAGGATTTGGAAATCCTTTTGAAATAAGTATAATTTCACAAATCCTTTCTTCGCAATTCGCTCCTGACCAATTGAGTCCGTTGTCTTCTTTTTCGTGGTCGTTGTCGTCTGTCGTCTTCTTCTTCATAGTCACCGTTGTCGATCTAGGGTTTGTCTCCGTCGTTGATTTAGGGTTCGTTACACACACACACACACAAAGAGAGAGAGAGAGAGAGAGAGAGAGAGAGAGAGAGAGAGAAGAGCTCGATTGCATCCCAATTTTGCAACTCAATCGTCAGCATGGCCCAGGTAATTCATCTCTGTCCTCCCTCTGTTGAAGCTCGATTACATCCCAATTTCGTAACTTAAACGTCAGTATGGCCACGTAATTCGTAAATATTTTGGCAAAATTGTGTGTTTGTTGTGTGATTTTCTTCATGATTTGTTGATGAATCTGGTATTATGTTGTAGTGATTGGTAAAACTTTAGATCTCGATCAGATTGTGTTTTTAGGATTTAATAAGGTTTGCTTTTCACATTCATGAGCTAAAAAACTAATTAGGATATGAATTAGCTGCTTTAGATTAGTTTGTCATTAATTGATTTTGATATGTTAAATTTAACTAACTTTATCCAAACAAGGGATTTGTTAAATGATGGAATTTCAAAATCTAGAATTTTGAAATCCCATCATTTAACAAATCCCTTACGCAAACGCAACCTAAATGTTTACAGCATTGTGAACTACTTAAATACACTAACCATGGCTCAAAAGTACCAGAGTGGTCGTGGGAAGATAACGACCCAAGATTTTGTAGATTAATCGCCATCTTTGGTTTGTTGCATCTTAGGTTTTGTGCTTATAAATTTGGAAATCAGAACCTCATCTTGGCTTTCGTAGAGTGATAGTATCCAGAGACTAACACATTTCACATGCTCTTCGGAGGAATGACGATTTCATATGATGATGTGAGCTACTTAATGGGCCTTCCATTCAATGACTGATTAATATCAAGCAATGTAGATCGACCTAATTTGGGAATCCAGTTGGTCAGCCATTGTCTTGGCTTAAGTTTGAATGAGGTTGAGAGAGAGTTCACAACCACTAAGCCGAATTCAGTTAGACTCTCTCGGTTGAATGATCACTTTTGTATGGTCACAACAGAAGATAGTACGACATGTGTCGTATGTGCGGGTAGGACGTAACTGTTGTACCTTCTTGGGTGCACTTCGTTCATGGATAAGAGCAACACAAAGGTATGTGTTTCTTATTTGACAATGCTTAAACAAGTGACACAAGTCAATCGATATGCATAGGAGCTAGTGCACTTACTTACTTGTAACATATAACCAAGTGTTGTTAGCCGCTTTGAGGTAATGCAGATTTTCGGATACTTGGCGGAGCTCAAGGGTTAGATCTAAGAGTGATTTCAAATGTTTAGGCCCACGCCAAATATGGCTTACGATGAGTAACATTTGCCTAGAGTTTGTGTGTGGATTCCACGCGAGAAACCAATAGCGACCACAATGTCTTACAAGCGAAATATGAGTAGATAGACTAATTGTGATTGTTAGAGCTTAGTTGATAGTAAATAATTTTACTTATACATTTTTTGTATAAATTAATTTTTATGATTAATTTGATTTTCAGGTTGAATAGGATCCTTGGAGTCAATATCGGTCTCGATTCCCATTCCTAGTCGTGACTTAGTATGTCGGTTGTATCAAATGTTTAGAGGTCATTAAGCCATACCACCCTAATCCTGTACTTTGACAATTTGGCCTAATTCAGATGATTCCAAGTCCACCACTTAGACTTGTACGAGTAACTCGTAGCACGACTCAATAATTTAATAATATCGTTATTTGACTAGATTTGGGAGGCATAGAACAATCATGTACTAGCTCAAGAAGAACGAAAGTCATCCTATTACCCCTCATGGACGAGACTATGTCTCGTCATATATGCCTTGGTTCCGACACATCTCAAATTTTGTGGGTTCAAAACATAGACTTTGCTTCAAGTTTTGCCAAACTGCAAATAGTTGATGATTCAAAAGAGGTGGTGCATTTATATTTATACTTACATATTTATTTATAATTGTCAATTAATAATTAATTAATTTTTTTTTGCTAATGTTGTGCATGGAACCTGTCATACGAATAGGTTAGGCTATACTTAATTGGAGACACAGAGAAAGTGTTCAAGATGTTGATTTACTTTACACGGATATTGAGGAAATGGTGGGAACTGTAGAGAATGAATATGTGAAGGAATCTCCTACTAAAGAGCCTCTAATTTATTCTCTTAAATTATATCAATCTTAGTGGTTTGACATTGTAGATGACTTCTTGATTTTTATTGTATGTGTTGGCCCAGTAGAATACCCAAGAGAGGGGGTGAATTGGGTAATTAAAAAATTATTAGAATAAAATTCAATAAATCAAATAATTAATTTTAATCCTAAATTAATTATTATCTTTATATTATAACAGAATAATATAATCAACTAAGGCCCCGTTTGGTTAGTGTTCCCAACCAAACCCAACCCAACCCAACTCAAAAATTTTGAGTTTGATTTTTGGGAACGCGTTTGGCAAACACAAAACTCAACCTAACTCAACCCAAAAAATAGGAATTGATTCTCAAAATCCTAAAGAAACTAGAAACAAAAAAAAGTCGTTTCTTTTTGTGCCCAAAAAACTCAACCTAAAATTCTCAACTTCCGTCTTCATCTGCCGGCCGACCACTACCAAACGCCGCCATCCGCCGCCGCCGGCCACCGTCCAGCGACAATCGTCGGCGGCTGACCTCTGTCTCCGGTAAACGTCTGGCGATCGACCGCCGTTTCCGGCCACCGTCCAACGACCGACCGCCGTCTCCCGCCACCGTCCGGCGACCTTCCGCCGTCTCTTGCCATCGTCCGGCGACCTTCCGCCGCCGCTGGCCACCTCCGGAGACCGTCCCCGCCTCCGATCGTCCGGCCACCGCCGGCGCCGGCATCCGACCACCGTCTGACACCGCGGCGCCGCTGCCAAACACAAAAAAAAAAATTCAAAAAAATAAATTAATTTTAGGATAAAATCATTACCAAACACATTCTATTCTCAGCACAAAACAAGAATTGTCATTACCAAACACAATTCTGTTCCCAAAATTCTCAACCCAACCCATTTCAGTTGGGTTCAGAAAAGTGGAAACACTAACCAAACGCCACCTAAGGGCTCGTTTAGTTAGGCCCCGTTTGGTAGTGTTCCCAACCAAACCCAACCCAAAAATTTTGGGTTTGATTTTTGGAAACGCGTTTGACAAATACAAAACTCAATTCAACCCAACCCAAAAAATAGGAATTGTTTCTCAAAATCCTAAAGAAAACCAGAAACAAAAAAAAGTTGTTTCTTTTTGTGCCCAAAAAACTCAACCCAAAGTTCTTAACTTCCATCTTCATCTGCCGGCCGACCACCACCACTTGTCGCCGACCGCCCTCTCCGACCACCTCTAGCGACCTTCCGCTGCCGCCGGCCACCTCCGGCGACCGGCCGCCGCCGCCAAACACGAAACAAAAAAAAATTCAAAAATAAAATAAAATTAGTTTTAGAATAAAATCGTTACTAAACACATTCTGTTCTCAGCATGAAATAAAAATTGTCGTTACCAAACGTAATTCTATTCCCAAAATTCTCAACCCAACCCAATTCAACTCAACCCAACCTATTCCAGTTGGGTTCAGAAAAGTGGGAACACTAACCAAACGCCACTTAAGTGTACACCCAAACAACAAAAATAACAAAGTAAATATAACAACCCACCAAGATATATCCTGGTTAACCAAGCTACTCTTGGCTAGTCCAGTCTTCCGAGTCCCACGGAGATTCGCACATACTAAAACCAAGATTCCTTTAAAGGTAGAAACCAAATCCGCACAACGATTATTTTATAAGCTCAGAATCAACCTTTACAATATCATTTTCTCAAACTAAGGAAGAACCTCTACTTTTTACAGGTTAAAGAATAACCTAATTCTTTTTAACACTCAGGCACAAGAATCAAAACCTCTTAAAACACTCTAACTATCATTGTCACAGGTAAGGATGTAACCTTTACAAATCACTCACAACGCAATTCTTATCTAGGAAGAATCACTACCTCAATCTTTTTACAGAGAGACTGAAACCCGACTACCGTTGATTAAATACCCCCAATGGTATTTAACCTATCATAACTCACCAATACAAAAATTGATAAGAAGTAAATCTCACTCGGAGCTTCTACTACCCCAGATAAACAATAACTCAATTAATATCCTAACTAGTAATAGAAATACGTGAGATACAAAAATCTGATTTCAACAAGATATGGGTAGCAAACTGGAGCACGTAATTAGATTCAAGAAATTGTTTGTAAAAAATATTTTCTTCAAAAATCAGAAACAATTTCTAAGATCAATTTTCAAATATAGAATAATAAACAAACAATAAGCAATATGAAAAGATTTCACCCGGAATCCACTGAAAGAAAATAATATTGCAATGTAACTTCAAATCGTTCGCAGTAATGATTAGCAAATGATTATCTTAGAAAGCTCACTCAATTCTCAATAAGATATCTCTTAGAAAAACTCACTCAATTGATAAATTCTGATCTCTCATGATAATAGACGGATTCTCTTTCTTAGAATGAATAGTCTTAAATAAAAATTTGCAGGTCTATTTAAAAGAATATGTAATCAACCTTCAATCAGCTAGTTTACGTGTGTCATGACAAATAAAAACTCTTATAGACCCCTAATATCATAAGGACTTCATTTAGATTCAATTTCACTTAAAAACATCTTTTAAATCTCTCAATTAAACCCCCAAAGTATTTCTCAATTTCAATTAATAAGAATAGAATCTATTTTAAGTACTAAATTGAGAAACTTTAATATTTAATGAACCATATTAATATGATTTAATTAGTATATGAACCATATCTTAAATATAGATAATATCTCCTAAATCTCTCTCAAATCCCAACAAAAAAGGCTACTTTTGGATATAATCTCGGATCAAACAGTATCCTGAAACAGTGTATTCGGTCGACTGCCCAATTCAGGTTGTAGCTAAGCTATCGCTGCTGCGTGCATAGGTCGACTGCCCGGTCGACTTGTAGATTCAGAGAGTTCTTCCTTCTTTCACCGATCGACCTATTAGTCGACCTCTTGATTCAGAGAGTTCAACCTTCTTTCACCGGTCAACTCACTAGTCAACTACTGTCATTGGATCTCTTATCTGAATACGTTTTTAACTCAATTTCTTTTACGATTTCGCCCTTTTAACCATTTTCTTCTCTTGATTAGCTCCACTAATATTCTTATATTCCATTTTAGTCATTCAAAATTATTTCTTCTTATTTCACATAGGAGCAAATAATTTAACTTAATCAAAACACACATAAAAGATAAAATACATTTTGTGTCATGTGTGTGTTCTTAAATGGGATATTAAGAGTTGAGATTCACCTGGGTTATTTTTCTTAATTTCTTTAAACTCTTAATTCTTCTTCATCATTTTGACATCTTCATTTAGCATCCATTTAATTTGACGTCTTCATTATTGGAACTTTAAATCACTGAAACATTTCAATTAAATATTAGTTCCACCAAAACATCAATACTTAATTGTTCATCAAATCTTGGGATCAACAATATGTAATTGTTACTTTTGGTGAACGGTGTAGTTTCAAAATTGTTGTTTATTAATATAGTATTATAATTGTTGTTTATAATTTTATTGGATATTATTGCTATTTATTATTATTAGTTTATGATGAGGGTATTTTTGGGCACCTCTGAGTCAGCACTTGGGACCCAATCACGTGTCCATCCTCGTAGTGACAGGGACACATTCTGGAATCCACAACACCATACTAGAGCATGCACCGACTGTGGTTCCTCCTTGGGATCTCATTCATACCTAGGGAGGAGTGAGGATCCCCGTAGGGACGTGCCACTCTAAGCTCTGTGCCGTGCCCTAGACGATCAATTTCAAGGACTCAGTCGTTCACCTCGATCGGCTCCCCCTTTTAGCTTATTTCTTCTCCTATACTCTACGGATCTCCGCTTTCCTCCACCAGCTTACCATCATAGGCCTGGCAAAGGCTTATGGGCTTCTCCAAATAGGCCCAAAAGCCCAAGCCTAGGGGTTATTTCGTAAATGCCCCAAATTATAGGCTAAACACAGGGTTTCGACTAATTAACCGTGTTTAGGCCCAACTAATCGTCTCCAACTCCTATATATACCAGGGGCTCTGTAAGCCCGATATATGTTTTACATTATGCACGAGTTAATTTGTTTACTTGCTGCATTCTGTACCTTTTCTCTTTGAGCACTGATTACCATATCGAAAGAGCTTCACCGGGACAAATCTCGATCTGAGCCTTCTGTAGGTACACTCTTTGAGGATGATGACTCTGGACGCAACAGGTCAATCCTCCCAGGACCTATAATAACTCACCCAAAGAATCTTCAACTGACAACTCCACCTCAGTAAGAGAACCCATTTGTCATCCGACTAGACTATACTCAAGGTATGTATCAGTTTTATACACCAACAGTTTGACGTCGTCCGTGGGAGCTATGCAAAAAGCCTTCATCTAATCATTGCTCGCTACTCGGCTGAGCTTGGATGATCATAAGGTCTGGTTAGACAGACAGACCCAAAATAGAAAAAAGAAAAGACATGTTGAGAACTCCAAGGGCGTACCCCCAACTCTCACCAGCGAGGATAACTGCCCCCTTTAGGACTAGGCAAGATCGTCAACTCTGCCACCTGGGGCTGCGGGACAGACCTTGGGGGCCATGGAGGTATCTCGGGTTGATATTCTTGAACGCCAAATGGGCGAGTTCAAGTCATGTGTTTAGCTTCTCCTCGCGCACTGGTAGCGAATTATTTCGTCGCTACGATACCGCAAGTGTATGGGTCAAGTTTTAATAGTGTAGTGATGAGAAAGAGTTATCGTATCCAAAAGAATTGGTTTAGATTGTCGCTAAGTACTGCGATTATCGTAACCTAACTTTATCTAGGCGATCCAATTTTGGGTTTTTGTAAAAATAAAACTAAACTAAAATAAATACAAAAACAAAATACAATATGGATTTTCTATGCACTAATGTTCTAAGGGCTTGATTTCATCTCGTTATTCCCTTGTTATCCTATTAAGAAATTATTATTAAATTTCGTTAATTCAATAATCAAGATCCCTGTGCTATTACTTTCTCACTACCGCTCTCGAGCGTCAAGTGAGAGAATATGTAATCACTTCAATACCGATATCCCTATTCCGTATTTCGGTAAAAACATTAGTTATACCCGACCTTATAGATTACGCAAGCTCTAAATATGTCCCGATCTGTTAAAGCTTACGTTGCATTTAACCTAAGTCCAAACCCGAGATTATCTTTCCCGAGTGTCAAATCCCAAGTTCTTAATTCAACCAAAATATCATGTGAAAATATACATTGGAAGCATTATAAAGATAAACACAATTGAATGCCTATTCTAATTGATCAATTTAGAACTCGATTATCTCCCAATCTCACGAGATCCTAAATTTCCAACTGAAACACCTAGGTGTTGATTTCCTCCCAGACTCACAACAACCTACGTTATGTACTCTTAATTCCGGTTACAAATTCACTCTCTCTTAAGTATGAAATTTGCAACCTAACATTGTCTAAATCATTGGCCACATGAATCAAACACTTTAGGCCTAGGGAATGCATAAAATGGAATTAAATCTAACAATTGACAAAATATTCACAGCACGGTTCAAACGAGATTACGTCAAATTCTAGATCTAGATTACGAACACAACATAGACAAATCTATAGCTAATCTTCTCAATAAATTCATAAATGTAATTAGTTTAACACAATTTTACAAATACAAATTAGAACGAAAGATTAGGGAGAGAAAAGGGAAGAGAAAATCTTATTGTGTGTTGAGCTCCAAATCTTCAAATCCAAGCCACCAATGATGTTTTCCTCTTTAATCTCGCATCAAAATGCCATCACCCAGTGTTTTCTCGCTCAAAATTACCTCCAATGTTGATTTCCTCTCTCAAAATTGCCTCTCCTCTTAAAATTTCGTCCTCTTCTGTTTTGAGCCCTTAAATGGGTATTTATAGGGATGAGAATTAGGATTTTTAGGTTGTAGACGGAGTAGACGGGGTTGCAACATGCATTTTAGAGTGCTGCAGCACGAAAAGGACAGAAGCAAGTCCAAACTTTCTGATGGAAGGGCGCTGCAGCACGCTAACGCACTATAACGTGCTCAAATTTGTGCTGCAGCGCGCATAAGACAACCCCGACGCCTGATTCGTATTTTTGCTATAACATTCTCGTTTGATCTTTGATTGAGGTGATTCAAAAACCTATAAAAAGATAATATGAACATATACAACTTCCATGTTTTAAGATTTTTCAAAATCGGATTGAATCATGATCAAAATTGATCTTTAAGTTACAACATCTACCTTCATTTTGCACATTTTCACCAATTTATTCAAAAACCTATAAAAACACACAAAAACACATTAAACTAACAAAAATGCTTGAAAACACACAAATATTTGAATATAAAAGTACTTGATTTGTCAGTAAATAAACTACTCATCAAATATCCCCAAATTCAAACGTTTGCTGTCCTCAAGCAAAATAAAATAAAATAAAGAAAAATACAAATCAAGTACTAAAACACTACAAATAAAATGTGAGTTTTATATCGAATCGATGACCGTGTAAGAATCTCTAATGGCACTAAATGCTCCAAGCTCAAAAGAAATGCACACATTGAGATTATTTAGATTTTTGACTTTAGGCATCAATTGCAATCCACTCAAGACTCTAGATATGTCAATGCGTGCACAATCACTCTCACTCAAACAAATTAGCCCCGAATATATTTATGTGCTAAGGAGACAATGAGCGATCTCTAGATAATGAATGCAAGAATAACCATAAGCCTATTTTTTGTGTTACTCTCCACTAATTGTATAGGTATATATGTCATTGGAGATCAAAAGGACTTTGCGGGTTGTAATGTATGGGTAGGGTAAAAGGTAGATGAAAATGTCGTGTTTAGGCTCAAATCACCCTAGGCATGTATCCCAACTCATGGATCTTGCACGATTTTCAAGAAAAGTTTTCACCGACTCCCCCTTTCATCAAATGTCTTTTCTCAATCAATCCCGCAAGGTATTATTCACAACACAAACAAAGACACACCACATTGTTTTTAGACAATAAGTGAGAATCACACCCCTAAATTCAAAATCAACATTGTCCCCAATGTTGCAGGAAAAACAAGAGGATAAACGGGATACTCACCACTATACTACAACAATTTTTTTTTTACTTTTATTTTTTTATTTTATATAAACAACATAAATACAAAATGAAACAAACATCCCAATCCACAGATGATTTTCCAAACATAGCCCGTGCTAGTCCTTACACTCAATGATCCATGTAAACATACTAATTAGTGACGGGGTTTAGGAAGTGGAAAAACATGCAGTGGGTTGGATGCACAAATGAGGGTAATGAAAGAATTAGGCAATTAGGCTCAACGGGGGGTAACGAGGGGTAAACAATTTTCTCAAGGTTAGCTTCAAAGACCCAAACGATCTAAAACGAATGCCTAAATCATCTTTCCAAAAATACATAACGTAGTATTTCGCCTCGAGTTTCACTCAAAAGGGTTCTAGTGTTCACGAGATGTCAAAACCTACCTAAAGCACATAAATGTTCTCTGAGTACCCAAAAGGCCAAGTGATTGTGATTCATGGTGGTCAAGTGTAACGAGTCGAGAGTGAATTTCAATTAACACAAGTTAAGCACACAGACATTTCAATACAATGCGGTTCAAAAGATCTAAGAAAACATCACGTGTCTAAACTCGTCATCGATTTCAAGTCATATTATCTCAACAAAACTCACAATTTATTTAAACAAACCTAAAGAAAAGAAACTAAAAACATGGCCACAAGAACACAGGTTATATGAAGAAAAGTCACATACACAAGCATATCTTAACCCAAACTAACATATGTCTCACCCAAAAACTCAAAAATCAAACATGTAATCAGATTAAGCACAAGGGAATAGAACACGTACTGGGGAGACGAGACAATCTCGCCTCCGATTGTGGTCGGTGGTGATGCTCCAGGTAAGGTGATCGGTATGGGGTTTTCTCCCATGGCGTGCATCCTTAGGCCCTATTATTTGAAAACTTTAGTTGCCTCCCAAGAAGCGCTTGGTTTAACATCCTTGGCTTGACACGGAAAAGGACTCTTCAAAGAGCGGCTTTCGCCCATAATATGTGTCATATAACACAACATATGGGTCTTGGTTTAGAACGCCCTCAAGCTTTGCGAGATGTAGCATTGTTCGACATGTACTCACAACTTGATTTCATTCCGAAAATTGTGCTTGGTGAGCTTGAAAGAACGGAGTTAAAGGTGGGGGAGGACAAGTGATCTACATCAGATCCTTGTAGATGTGATCATCTTTGACCAGTGGTGGCATCACAATTTGGATCTCAAACAGTGAAGACTCGCAATTGTCATCTTGTGATTCTCCATCGTCAATCAATCATTGGGTCTCTTCCTCATTAGAATTGTTACATCCCACCTCGGACACCCGTCATGCGGGGCCGACGTGACGTAGACATGACACCGCCCAACTGACTAGCCAACCACAATACGTCAATAAACAAAATTGTGGATCTATACAACATATAATAATCCTATCTGATAGGGATACACCGTCCCAAATATGAAAACAATAAAACAAATCCCCTGAACCTCACTTAGATTTCATCTCTGATATCTCATTTCAAAATTTCTCTCAAATGACTCCTATGCGTGACCCACATAACTCTATCTAGTGCCCGTAGGAGACTGACTGACTCCTAACTATTTCACCTGCGAGTGTACTGCCTTTTTAGTAATTTTTTTTTTATAATAATAATTTAAACTACAACATCTAAATGGATCAAGCGTAAATATATAAACATCCCATAACTCGTAAAAATCTTCATAATATAAGCAGCGAAAGTAAATCAATATATATAAGTTCCATTCAAACTCATCTAGTATAAAATAATACCAATCACCATATAATAAATCACCAAATATAAGTAAAACACCATATCTCAAAACACTACACCACTACACCACTCACTGGTTAGCCACAGTGATCATTTTAACCTCATGATCGGGAGTTGTAACGGTACTGTAACATCCGTAGGAATGCCTTCCTACGAAATATCCACACCCTTTTTGGGAAAAAATATAATCCACACCCCTTACGGGGAGAACTATCCACATCCCATGGGAAGAATCCACACCCCTTAAGGGGAGAAATATAATCCACACCCCTTAAGGGGAGAACAACTATGGCATCGTCAAAATTATCAGTATAGTTAAAAATCCACATCCCTTACGGGAAGAAATACATTTTCACACCACATCGTCAAAAATCCACACCCCTCATGGGGAGAATATAAACCACACTCCTTTAGGGAAGAATTTCCAAAATCACGTTTTTCACTCTCCTTTTTAAAAGTACCACCAATTTCAGTAAAAAAACCAGTTTTCCAGCTTTGTATTACCGATTTCAGTAAAAACTGTTTTTCCACCTTTGTTTTTAGACAACCAAGCATTTTTAGAAAACCATATATTTTCCACTTTCTTTTAAACCACCAAAGTCAACGAATCATTTTTCAACTTTCTTTTAAAACCAACATAATTTACCGAAAATCCATTTTTCCCAACTTACCCAAAACCTGCTTGATCTATATCATTTATAAAATCGTCATGTTTTAAGTTACATATTTATTTCATCATATATATAAATGAAAATAGATTTTTGCAAGAAGACAATACACTCACCTGATTATCCGTATTCGAAGACTTAACCGCCTATTCTCTACCGGTACTCCGGTGCTTGTGAATGTAATAGTGATAGAGCCTAAATTAATATTTTGGATAAAAATACCCTAATCACCATACAACCCTAATTTCCTTAATTTCTTACTCCCCGCGCTTTATTATGTAAAATTCCTGTTCGGTAAATTTCGTTTTATTAAAAATTACTGCCTAAAATTTAGTAATACAAACGGTCCCAAATTTATTATTCTAGTTACAAAATTTTGACGCTAGAATTTAATTTAATGTAACTAAACTAAACTTAAAAACGTTACCCGTTCCGAATCGTTCACGGGTCGCGAGATGGATTTTGAATTTTATTGGGGTTATTTGTGCAAATTTTCTTTTTTTTCTTTCTTTCTTTCTTTCTTTTTCGGTTCTGTTTCCCCGTTTCTGTTTCAGACGGATGGACAGAAGGCCCCCCCTCTCTCTCTATTGTTGCCGACCGCCGATGGCCTCCCATACCTCGCCAATTCTCATTGCCGGTCCTACACCACCCACACCAACAATCAACGACCACCACTGGCCATCCCACAACCGAACACGCCTACCCACGAGACCACCGAGCATACCCACATGACAACACTCTCTCTCTCACTAACCTCCATTCACCGTTGGGAGCACCACGGCGACGATCACACACGCATGCAGTTGAAGCAAAATACATATGCACACACGCTGCACAAAACAAGAATTGAAAACACATACACTCCGCCGAACGCCACCGTCGGACGAAATTGAAACCCACCGGTGATCACACCGCCGATCACATACACATGCATACACAAACCCATGACAATGATAAAAGAAATACGCATAAATACTCACCGGCGATGCTAAGAACGCACACCGTCGACGTCGTTGACGAACCACCCCACTGGCCGAACCATTTTTGCTTTCTCCTGGAACTGACGACGATATCCACACGATTATGCACACGAGTAACAGCCACGACCACACTGCCGAAGGAACGCCGATTCAAGGAAGTTCGATGACCTCCTGCTCCGGTTCTCTCTCTCTCTCGACTCACTGACGAACGGCGATAAACGACCAAACCCACACACATACACTCCTGCCGGCGAATAAAACTACCGGCCGATCCTGCTCTCTCTCTCTCTCTCTCTCTTCTTTCTCTCTTTCCCGATCCTTCTCTCTCTTCTTCTTCCCGATTCTTCTCTCGCTTTTTATATACGTACATATATATATATATATATATATATATATATGTGTGTGTGTGTGTGTGTGTGTGTATGTGTGTGTGTGTGTGTGTGTGTATGATCATGTAGTCGGCCATATGGCCTCTTCTTCGTCATTCGTTCCTCTCTGTCTATCTAGATATATCTAATATATATATAATATATAAAGAATTTACACAATTCTCCCTCTTTTTTGTTTAATTTTTTTAATTAGACCCATTCTCATTTTAATGTTTTGAAAAATTACAATTTGATTCCCAAAATTTAAATTCACATAATTAATTTATACTATCCGCCCCAATATTTCCGAAACATTTTACAACGCGATTTAAATTATACGCATATCAAATATTGGGGTCTTACAAGAATAATCATCATTCAACATATCTAAGTTCCTCCCGCTCGTATTCGGTTCCTCATGGTAGCTTTCACATATGAATATGGCTTGTGCGTTTCTTAGTGCCCCCATTCTCGACTCGGTCTTAATGTAGCTAACTAGTTGACCGATTTATGTCTCACGAGACTTTACGGTCGTGTTGATTTTACCACATGCTGTCTCAATATTGTCAAGACAGTTCTCATTCTCATTGAGACGGTCATAAGTTCCCCTCAAGAAAACCTGAGTTTCCTCAATGATTGCAACAAACATTTCTTAAAGGGTGGGGGAAGACTCCACAGGTTGGTCAGGGGTGTCAATCCATGGCGCCGAAATGTTGGAATTATCCCCCAAGTTTTGGTGACATGTTGAAAAATTTCAACTCCGATAGTGCAACTCGGCCATGTCTTCCACCAATGACAAATAGGCTTCGTCCGCGGGTAGGTCGTAGAAAGAGGTGATGTCATTTTCTCCTTCCACCCACGTTCTTGTTGTGTCTTGTAACCCGTCGAGGAAGTTCAGTAGTTGACACTCATTCGAGAAACCATGACTGGGGAACCGAACGAGAAACTCATTGTATCTATCCCATGTAAAATAAAACGGCTCAGAATCTCATTGAGAAAATCACAATAACACTTGCTGATGAAACATCTTCAAGTACCTTGCAAAACAAACAAAACTCAAAAAACAAAAATTAGAAATAAAAATAAATGCCTAAATTAAAATCAAATTACTTATTCACAACATTAACAACAATCTAAAAAGCCAATCTCCGGTAACGACGTCAAAAACTTGGTAGTGAATTATTTCGTCACTACGATATCGCAAGTATACGAGTCAAGTTTTAATAGTGTAGTGATGAGAAATAGTTTTCGTATCCACAGGGATTTAGATCGTCGCTAAGTACCACAATTATCGTAACCTAATTTTATCTAGGCGATTCAATTTTAGGTTTTTGTAAAAATAAAACTAAACTAAAATAAATACAAAAACAAAATACAATATGGATTTTCTATGCACTAATGTTCTAGGAGCTTGATTTCATCTCGTAATTCTTGTTTTATCTTATTAAGAAATTTTTAGTTAATTCCGTTCATTCAATAATCAAGGTCCCCGTGTTATAAATATAAACTTAGAACAAAAGATTAAGGAGAGAAAAGGGAAGAGAAAATCTTATTGTGTGTTGAGCTCCAAATCTTCAAATCCAAGCCACCAATGATGTTTTCCTCTTTAATCTCGCATCAGAATGCCATCACCCGGTGTTTTCTCGCTAAAAATCGCCTCCAATGTTGATTTTCTCTCTCAAAATCGTCTTCCCTCTTCAAATTTCGTCCTCCTCTATTTTGAGTCCTTAAATGGGTATATATAGGGGTAAGATTTAGGATTTTTAGGTTGCAAATGGAGTAGATGGCACTATAGTATGCGTTTTAGCACACTGCAGAGCAAAAATGGCAGAAACAAGCCCAAACGTTTTGACGGGAGGGCGCTGCAGTGCACACAAATTTGTGCTGCAACACGCACAAGACAGCAACGATGCCTGGTTCGTATTTTACCGTAATGTTCTCGTTCGATCTTTGATTGAGGTTATTAAAAAGCTTATAAAAAGTTAAGATGGACATCTACAACTTTCATGTTTTAAGATTTTCCAAAATCAAATTGAATTATGATCAAAATTAGTCTTGAAGTTACAACATCTACTCTTATTTTGCACCTTTTTGCCCATTTATTCAAAAACCTATAAAAAAACACAAAAACACATTAAACTAACAAAAATGCTTAAAAATACACAAATATTTGAATATAAAAGTATTTGATTTGTCGGTAAATAAACCACTTATCACATGCTTTCCATTGTCCCCTGCTCTGGGGGGACCAACTTTTTAGATAGTAGCACCCGAGGAGTCACTTCAAGACCGCAATATTCTCATGACCATTTCAAATGGACATGTGCCCAAGGGTCTCTCCCTACCTCACTACCTTGAGCTTTCAGGATAGGATAGGACTTCTTTGGCAATGCCAAGATCTCTACCTCATTCGCTAAACGAATTTGTGCTAAGGGACCTGTTAGTGTCCCCTAATGGTTAAACTCTTTATTGACCAGCCAAATTTAATCACAGAGGCCGGTATGAGCGAGAAGTTGGGTCCCACTCACATCTCCCTCGCCACACTGCTTCCCGAGTTGCGGGTAGTCATGTATAGGGGGAGTCCCGAGCGAGCGAGGCTACAGAGCGCTGCTTGACTGATATGGAAGTCTGTCTCCAGGAGGTTCAAGGAGGTCGGGTAGGACCGGGTATTGTCGTAGAGGTAAGAACCCCATTTGTGAAGGAAATTCTAGAGGAAGTAGTACCGCGACACTTCACTCACCCCTAGATGAATCCGTATGATGGGGCATCAGATCCCGTTGACCACTGGTCCATATTCAAGTTGCATATTGACATGTAAGTGGCCTTTGTAGCTCTAAAGTGTAGCGCTTTTCCTATCACTCTCATGGGCACAGCGAGGTTTTGGTTCCAGGTTCTGAGGACAACATCTATCTCTACCTTTAGGGAGCTTGAGTAATTATTCCTGGCTCGTTTCAGCCGCTCCTAGCGAAAGCCGAAGACTATGGCTCACATCCTCACTCTTCGACAAGAGCCCTCTGAATCTTTAGGAGACTATATTGAGAACTTCAACCGAGAAACAAATGCATACGATGACCTCCCCGAGAGTGTAGCACTAAATGACTTTGCCGACGGGCTTTGGTATCAAAGGTTATCCTATGACCTTTGGTCCAACCCTACTCCCACTCTCGATCAAGATCTAGACCATAGGGGCTAGATTATATGGTGCTAACCTCCATACTGCAGTCAGGAGAGAGAGGGAAGGAGTAAACAAATAGAGGGAATTAGGGAATGAAGGTTTGATAGGTGTACTTTACCTATCTATTTTCAAACCAACCTGTTAATTTTTGGGTATGTTTATTATGTTTTATTGTATTTTTATGCGTTTTTGTCTAAATCAGGTGTGTGGAGATGAAAATAGATGAAAACGGATTATAAATGATCAAATCGGATAAAAAACGGTGGGAAAATAAGCAAGATGGCAAAATACAGAACCTACAGACCAACGCCGTGGTGGTCAAGATACAGAGAAGGCCTAATCTTGCTGAAAACCCACCGCCACGGTGGTGAAAGAACAAGAGGTCTCTGCACCCACTGCCGCATCCACCGCCGAGGCCGTGACCAAACCAACATATCCACTGCCGCGGTGGTGACTCTACACACAGTTTTAGATATTTATTTAGATACTTTATTTCTTATTTCTTCTCTTCTCCTCTCCTCCTGGATAAAGGAGACCGTTTAGGGTTTAATATTGTTTGAGAGTGTTTTGGGGAGTGCTCAACCAATTCCGAAGGAGAAGAACACGTTGCAAAGAAGGAGAAGGGATCGTTGAACAATTTTAGCGCTAAATCTTCAGACTACGGCTAAGTTTCTTTCATTTCTCTCTTTAATTTCTTAACTTTAGTAGTTTGTTGAGCATGCTTAGCTCGGTTTTCGTTGTATAATTGGTTATGGCCTTGAGCTAAACGGATTTTGTTTAGGGATTTATAATTTTTATGAAAATGTTGTTTGTTTGAGTTGTGTTTCGTTAATGGTTGTTCTTCACTAATTCGATTGTATTTACCGTTATTCTTTGATTATATGCTTGTTTAGATATATAGAAAATACAGGGTTTGACACTTGGGAGAGGTAACCCCGAATTCGGATTAGGGTAAACACAATGCGACGATCTAATAACCCGGGAGGGAGTTAAAAAGTGTGCAATCCATGACGTTGGGGCAAGGCTCATGTGACCTAGTATCATTTGGATGTTGAGGGGGACTTCTTTGGTGACACGAAGTTGTATATTCATTCATCTTACACTCAGGAGAGGTGGTGAGTGAGTTTACGATACAGAGATTGTCGGATAAGTTGAACACCGTTATGGTAAACTAAACGAGACCAAACATATTTTTGTCAATGAAGTTAATCCCTAGATAATATTTCCCCCTAAACATCTCATATTAGTATTATAGTATAATTAGATTAATTAACTTAGTATTAGTATATTTAATTATAAAATCAATTAATGTCGCCTAAATAAAGTTAGGTTATGACAATCGTGGTACTCGATAATAATCTTAATCAATCCCTATGGATACGACAACCCCTATTCCTTCCCATCTATACTAAAACTTGACCTGTACACTTGCGATGAAAGTGGCGACGTAATATTTCGGCACCAAGGTTCGAATCAAGCCCAAGGCTTGAGAAGATTACAAACTGAAGGGAGGTTTAGACCTCTGCCCGGAGACAAGAGGCCACTTCCTACTCCCGGGCGTCACCAACTAGAGTTCACTCCGTCTATGGCCTCAGTGGCCACCATCTTTACAAAAAACTCAAGGCAATACTTCTTCCCTCCTCCGCCACCCTTAAGAGAAAAACCGGTCAAGAGGTCGATGGCCAAGTACTGTGAGTTCCACAAAGATCGAGGCCACTCTATAGAGACTGCTTCTAGCTCCAATAGGAGATTAAAGCTTTAATCCGAAGAGGCTATTTTAGAAATTATGTCTAGAGAGGAAATCAGGAGTAGCCTCATGAGGATGAACCACAGGGAGAGTCTCGAGCTCAGAAAAGAAAGGAAAATCGCAACAACCCACCACCCCAGGAGGCTGAGGCCAGGGTGGATTATCAGTGCGTCGATGGTGAAATTAACCTTATCCATAGTGGATTTAGCTCCAGAGACATACAAAGTCACTAGGGACACACGTTTGGGCACATACGATTTTGAAACAGTAGAGTATGTACCGTTCAGGCACCCATGGAGCGCTAACCATCTGAAGCGCTACTACTGTAGGGAAGATCCACTTTTGTGAACAACTTCTAGTTGGTACAAAGTATTGCAGTTTTGATTATCAGAATAAATAATGTATTTCATGCAATGTGCCTTGTGTTCTCTTCGGTAAACAATACTCTGAACCCCTGAGTCGCGGATGATTCTCCAGGTCAACATCCCGGTTCCTAACGTCGCGAGTAATTTTCCTCAGCGACATTCTGACCCTCTGAGTTGCGGATGATTCTCCAGATCAACCTCCTAACTCCCGACGTCGTGAGTAATTCTTCATGACTGCATTCCGACCCCTTGAGCCGTATCTCGGCTCTCGGTATCGTGAGTGATTCTCCAGGGTTGTACTCTGATACCCTGAGTCATGGACGATTCTCTAGATTAACATCCTGGCTCCTTGCATCAAGAGTGATTCTCTTTAATGGCATTCCGACCCCCTAAGTCATACCCTAGCTCTCGCTTTTGCGAATGATTCTCTACACTTACATTTCGACCTCGTGGGTTGTACCCTGACTCTTAGCGTTGAGGATGATTCTCCTCAATGGCATTCCAAACCCCTGAGTCACATCCCGGTTCCCTGCATCGCGAGTGATTCTCGATGTCTTATTTCGACTCTCTGAGTCGGGGATGATTCTCTAGATCAACATCCCAACTCATGGTGTCACGAGTGACTTTCCACATGTCTCATCCTGGCACTCAACATCGAGGGTAACAACCAGACCCTCTTTGGAAGTCAATAGTCTGTACTTGAGGTGATAGGTGTAATTTATCTATTTATTCCCAAGCCAGTTTTGGTAGTTTTCGAGTATTTTTATAGTATTTAATTATGTTTTTATTTGTTTATATATAAATCAGGTGTTTGGGGAGAAAAGGGATGAAAACGGTCCATAAACGAGCAAGTCGGTGGAAGAACGGTGGAAAAATGAGCAAAAAGATAAAAGTTCAGAACCTGCAGCCCACCGCTACAGCGATCAAAGTACATAGAGTTGTTTCATCTCCACCACTGCAGCAATAAAACCACCACTACAACGGTCAAAATGCAGAGAGCTTTTTCGCTACAGCGATCATCCGACAGAAAGCCACTGACTTCTCCATCGCTGCAACGGTTAAGCGCCAGACAGTTTAGATATTTTAGGATATTTTGTTGATATTTTGGATCCTATAAATATCCCCTCTTCTCCCCAAACACTTGAGGAACATTTTTGGGAGTCTTAAGAGCTCCAAGACACATCCAACCAAGAGAAGATCATCAAGGCCAAGAGGAGGAAACGTTCTCAAAGCGATTTTAGCGTTGGATCTTCGGATAATGGCTAGTCTCCTCATTTCTCTCTTTTATTTCTTAGTTTGGTTGGTTGTTTTCTATATGTTTAGCTTGTTTCTAGTTGTATATAGGGTTATGGCCATGTATAGCCAAACTTATATTGTCTAGGGCTTGATTGACTTCATGAAAATGTTGTTTGAATAAATCAATGTTTCGTTAGTGGTTATTCATGTTTATCCGATTGTATTTATCATTTTATTACAATCTTAATATGTTTTTTTATGGTATTAGGGTTGATTTTTAGAATATGGGGTTTGACATTCGGGAGAGGTAACCCCGGATTCGAACTAGGGTTTAAACACAACGTGACGATCTAATGACCTAGAAGGGCATTAGAAAGTATGCAATTCGTGAGGTTGGGGTGAGATTCATGTGACCAAGTGTCATATAGATGCTCGAGGAGGACTTCGATATTGACGCGAAGTCACATATTCATTCACTTTACACTCGGGAGAAGTAGTGAGTGAAATTACGATACCTAGATTATCGGATAATGTGAATGCTGTTAATGTAAACTAGATTGAAATGAACACGTTTAAGTGAACGAAGTTAATCCTTAGACAATAATTTCCCGTAAACGTCATACTAATATATTAATATAATTAGTTTAGTTTATAATTATTATAAAAACCTATTTTTTTATTGCCTAAATAAAGTCCGGTTATGACAATTGCGGTGCTCAACGATAATTTAATTCAATCTCTATGGATACGTCGACTCCTACTCTTTCCAACCTATACTAAAACTTAACCTGTACACTTGTGGTAAAAGTAGCGACGTAACTTCTATAGTTACATTCCAACCCCGTGAGTTGTACCCCGACTCTCAGCGTCGCGAATGATTCTCATCAATGGTATTCCAAACCCCTAAGTCGTATCCCGGTTCCCAGCGTCGCGAGTGATTCTTTATGGCTTATTCCGACCCCTTGAGTTGAGGATGATTCTCTAGATCAATATCCCAACTCACGGCGTCGCGAGTGACTCTCCACAAGCGTTGTCCTGGCACTCAATGTTGAGGGTGACAACCAAACCCTCTCCGGAGTTGCATCCCAGCTCCCGACGTCGCGAGTGATTTTCTATGGCTTATTCCGACCCCCTGAGTCGCGGATGATTCTCCAGATCAATATCCCAACTCACGGCATCGCGAGTGACTCTCCACAAGCCTCATCCTGGCACTCAGTATCGAGGGTGACAACCAAACCCTCTTCAGAAGTCAATAGTCTGTACTTAGGGAAAAACCAAGGTCATCCACCAAGGGCGGGACATTGAACGGGTCTGAGGACATGCAGCTAAGTACCTCTCTCCACCAGTTAACTATAAATCCGACGTTCTAAAGAGGAAGGTGCTCCTGCATGGACTAAATAGAGATAACCTGAAAGAGTTCTTGAATGAACCTGATTATGGAGAACTCCCCGATGACCAGCCACGGGGGTCCAACCACTGCGTTGCGCCCTTGCGGACAGAGAGGACTGGGCACCCTAGAAAACCCTTCTCCTAAGTCCACGACATGATTTCCTTACATTCAAATCGTGTCTCAGACATAGGGGCTAGTGGTCCATGGCCTTGGGCAAAGGCGAGAAGTTTTTAAAAAAAAAAATCAAAATTTTACAACTCTGAAAACAGGACCAAGCATAAATCGACTTGGTAAAAAATGTTTAGATGAGGTAGTAGTCTCTGAAGTACCCTGGCTATGCCTCTCAGAAGCTTACAAGCTCGTGAGCAGAAAAATAGGAATAAGTGAAAATGAGTCTACAATATGCTAAGTGCTGGAAAAGCGACGGTCCGGAGCTTAGTTCTCACCGTCCTCGTTATGAGGGGCATCCATGCGAGGAGAAGTGGCATCAATCTCGCCTTCCTTAGGGGCTCTCTTCTCAGTACTGTCCTCTCTGGTATTTCTCTGCTTAGCGCCCTTGTACGTGGCACCGTTCTCCATTTTTAAAAACTTCATTCCCAAAAGGCCAATGGAGAAATCAGAGTACAGGCAGTGGATAGCCATCATGGTGGTCCTCCTGAAAGGCATCTTCTAAGGGTTCAACTTCAGTGCTCTATGACCGAAACCATCAGGTTTGACAGTCACCGCCTTGCTGCGCTACTCCTAGCTAGCAGGGTCTACGTGATAACGGGCACTGCTATGCCGCATTACCTCTAGCCGGTAGGGAATAAATGGGATCCTTCCCCAAATGTATCAACTAGGTCCAGGCGAGCAAAACTCTAACGTGCTCAAAGAACTCCCCCCTCAGGCCTCACCCATCGAGAAGGTCATGACGGAAAAAACCGTTAGAGTGAATAGTCAAAGCCTCTAGGGTGCAAGGTGCCAAAGAAAAATTAAAATTTAAAAATTCAAGAGGGGCAAAGTTATCTCCTAAAAATAAATAAGTGGGGGGCGTTGTACCCCTATGCTGTTAAAAATTCAAGGGGGTAAAGTTGTGCCCTAAAAAAATGAGGGTGGGGAGGGATGTTGCAACCCCCCATACTATTAAAAATTCAAGGGGGCAATTTTACCCCACACAAAAAAGAACCCAAGGGGGGCAGCTATGCTGCCCCCTCCCCCTCCTTCCAAAGGGCCAACCCAGAATTGATATCCCTGATCGCCTCATCTCTCTCACTGCACAGGGCTAGGGGAAATTGATGAGGGTATTTTTGGGCACCACTGAGTCAGAATTTGGGACCCAGCCACGTGTCCATCCTTGTAGTGACAGAGACGCATTCTGGAATCCACAACGCTATGCTAAAGCATGCACCGACCACTTTTCTATCCTAGGATCTCATTAGCACCCAGGGAGGAGCGAAGAGCCCCGCTAGGACGTGCCGTTCTGAGCTCTGTGCTGTGCCTTAGACGATCAATTTTAGAGACTCAATTGTTCACATCGACCGACTCCCTCTTCCAGCTCGTTTCTTCTCTAGGACTCAATGGATCTCCGTTATCCTCCACCAGCTTACCATCACAGGCCTGACAAAGGCCTGTGGGCTTTGCCAAATGGGCCCAAAAGTCCAAGCCTAGGAGTTATCTCCTAAACGCCCCAGATTATCTGTTAAACACAGGGTTTTGACTAATTAACTGTGTTTAGGCCTGACTAATCGTCTCCAACTCCTATATATACCAGGGGCTCTGCAAGCCCGATGTATGTTTTACATTATGCGTGAGTTAATTTGTTTATTTGCAGCATTCTGTACCTTTTCTCTCTGAGCATTGATTACCACGCCGGAGGGGATTCACCGGGACAAATTCAGGTTTGAGCCTTCTGTAGGTACACTCCCCGAGGAGGAAGACTTTGAACACAACAGGTTAATCCTCCCAGGACCCATGATAGCTCACCCAAAGAATATTCAATTGACAACTCCAGCTCAGCAAGAGGACATACCTGTCATCCAACTGGACTATACTTGAGGTATGTATCAATTTTATAGACTAACAGTTTACTTACACACTGTCACATTTTCTATTATCACCGATTTAAATTTGCATGATATTTGTCAACTTCTTATTATATTAACATTGATGCATTTCTAATTCCCATATGAAAATATGAAGATACAATTTTTATACAACTAAACATCACCTAAACATTTGTGAACCGGTAGTCCGCAACAATAAGGATGGCGCAAACCTATTGGTTCGCACCTTTTACGCACCCGTGGACCTATAAGTCCACCAAAAATAAGAGTACATAGGCCTATAGGTCCATATAAACTACAATTATACAGACTTATAGGTCCGCAAGAATCGCTTATTTCATATTATTAAGGGTTATCAAATACCACTTTCAATAGGTTTTTGTTGTTCATGTGCTACCCCATTTGTACCAAAAATATAAAAACCAAAATTGGGTTGTGTGTTCCCTTGTACCTCATTCCTCTCTCAAATCCCTTTCACATGACTACTCCATCTCTTCTTTAAAGGTAAGTCTTTCCACTCTTCTCTTCTTCCTTCTAAAGGGCTTAGGGTCCTTTCTTCTCAATTTATATGTTTTTTATTTTGATGAATATTTGTTTAATTTATTTATTTTCTATTTTAATGAATGAATCTTTATTTATTTTTATTAGTTTTATCATCTCATTATTTGAAATTATTTGAATAAAAAAAAATCTATCACACAGACTTACAGATCTGCAGAATAGTAGTCCCATGGGCCTATAAATTCGGAGAACACTGATTTACACGGACTTGTAATTCCATGCAAACTACTAGTTTTTGGACACATTTTTCTATACAGATCATTAGTTTGCAGACCTATAAGTCCACGCGAATTATTTAATATTTTTTTTCCTAACAAATGGGTTTGTGTGATCATTCTTTTGAATATTTTTATATCAAACTTAATAATTGTCTTTTATACTGCAGATGCCTAGACAGAGAAATGAAAATTATACCTTACCATGACGTGAGCCATTGCAATTGCCACCACGTCCTCATCCTAAATTTTATTATGCTGGGGCATTATATTGGTCCAACAATGGTAGAAGGGTATTTTTAATACCCCACACAAATCTATGTAGAGTCAGTACTTTGATGATAAAACTAATGTACAAGTATCATAGTTGTGGACCAAGATTAGTTGAAGAAATGAAGTGGCCTAAGATGTCAGAGAGAAAATTTGAACTTGAAGTTGATTGTCATCAGTAGGGCATGGCTATGCCTAAAACATGATCTACTAAAATCACATTTGAGACGTTGTTTGATGATCCAAAGATTATTGCACGATTGGAATGTAATATTAATCAAACGGAAAAATGATTGGAATTAAAACAATGTATTTGGGAAATTAGAGACAAAATGCCCCACACTCACAGTGAAATGGTGCGCCTGATGGCATTTCCGAAGTACGTGGTTGGTGAAGAATTGTCTGACCATGATGAATATGTTGTTCGAGTTGCCATCGAGGTTGATTAGTTGTTTAAATTATGTTTAAAGTTATTTTCAATGTCATGTTTTGTCTCATTATGTTTGAAATGGTGAATGATGCATTGAAAAATATTATCATCTCCAACTTGTGAAATGATGGACTAAATTAACTTTTGATAATGTCCCAATTACAATTCTAGTTCAGAACACATAAAATACTATAGTTTTCAAAACATCAAGTTTACGCCCTATGTAAATATCGATATCAATCCCATGTTTGGCATTATCATTCATTTACCGAACCCCAAATTATCTTTGAAAAAAGAACGTATTTTTGCTAATTAATTCACATGTCCGAGTTACCATAGAGGCACGTATAATGTTTGCGGTACGCGTTTGTGTCGCCTCTTCCTAGTCAGCTTTCTTTGTTTTAGTGTTCTTTTTCTATTCTCATTGAGTTGCGCCCTCTTTCTTGTATATTCCCATGTGTCCCTCTTCACGAGATTGTGAAATATACGAAGGGGGGCATTTCCAGACTTTGTAGAGATTAAACTATTTTTCTACATTTTTTCTCATGTATGGATACGACTTGTAAAAATTCTACTCATATGAATATGAAATATTTTTAGTACTTTTGTTTGTCTCCTAGTTCACCAAGCTACTTTTGGCTAATCCAGTCCTCCGAGCCCTACGGAGATTCGCACCCAATAATCACTAAGATTCCTTTAAACAAGTAGGAACCAAACCTTTACAAAAATTATTCTTTTCACAGACTCAGAATCAACCTTTACAAATTCTTTTTCCCAGGCTCAGGAATAACCACTTCTTTTTCCCAGGCTCAAGAATAACCTTTTCTTTTTCCAGGCTCAAGAATAACCTTATCTTTTTTCAGGCTCAAGACTAACCTAATTCTATTACAGGGAGAATCACAACCTAATTCTTTTTATACCTTAGGCTCAAGAATTAAACCTCACAATCACTCCAAGTATCCTCTTCCCAGGTAAGGATGGAACCTTTACAATTCACTCATAATTGATTATAATTAGGAAGAATCACACCTACGCTCTTTTCAACGGGAAAAGAGTAACCGAACATTTTTATACTATAGACAAAGATCAAACCTCAATCTCTTTACAGGAAGAGATCGAAACCCAAAGCTACCCCTGATTAGATATTCCCAATAATATCTAATCCGCACATAACTCACCAATTACAAATTAATAAGCTCTTCCCACTCAGAGCTTCTACCACCTCAAATTAATTAATACTCAATTAATGTCCCGATACTAGTGATAAAAATAAAGTGAGGAAACAAAATCTAATTTTAATAAAGAATGCGGGTAGCACAATTAAGCACGTAATCAGATTAACACACAAATCGTTTTTAAAATATTTTTATGCTTTTAAAGTTCAAAAATGATTTCTCAAAAAGATCAATTCACAAAGAAAGTAATAATAATCAAATACTCAATTAAAGAATAAGTTTGGAATGATCTCACCAGGAAAACACTGAACATATTGCACTTAGTATCGTAAGACAACTTAGATCGGTGACACTAACTCAAATAACACTTTAACTCAAGAACTTCTCAATAATCAATCTTACAATTGATCTCTCAAAATAATATCCGAATGATGACCCTTAGAAAATCTTAGGAACTGAATAATTCTTGATATTGTGTGTATTGTCATGTAAAATCCGCAGGTTTATTTAAAGTCACTTGAAACAAGCCCTATAACGACTAGTTTCCACAAAATATGTCATTTAAAATCACTTATAGACCCCATATATTGATTCCTTCCAATCCTTGTATATTTAACTTAATAACATAACTTCTAAAGCTCTCAATTTAGTACCTAAAATAATTTGATTTTAATCAATGAAAGTATAGAAATAATTATATTTAAATATATGGACTAAATCGTAAGATAAAAATAAAATCCTTTAAATCTCTCCCATATTTTAGGTCCAAAATATTCTCCACCAAAATAGCAATATTTAAACTCAAAATTCGCAGGTTTAAATATTGGAATTTCAAAAATATCTTATAACAACTACTTTTCAAATATTATGTCATTAAATGACACCCAAAGACCCCATACATCATATATAATCAAAATAGATCTTTTTCATTTAAAAATATTCTTAGGAAATCTCATTTTGGTCCTTAAATATTTTTAAATCGAAATTCATCAAAATAGAAAGTATTAAAGCACTTTAATTAAAATAACATTTAATTAAATAGACCAAATTAATAGGGATAATAGAATAGATAGATCATATCTCAATTAATTTTAGATCCCTAAGATATCTCTCATGTCCTAACTATAAAACGGTTAGTATTTGAATAAATCTCGAAATTCCACAAATCCTGAAACTGGCCATCGGTTGACCGACCAACGCCCATCAGTTGACCGCCCAATTCAGGATGTGGCCCAAGCCAAAATTGCTTCTCCATCAGTCGATTTACTTGTCGACTGGACGATCCAGAGACTTTCACAAGTCGACCTACCTATCTATCGGAAGATACAGGGAGTTTATCCTCTAAGTACAGGTCGACTTACCTGTTGACCGGATGATTCAGAAAGTTCCATAAGTCAACTTACCTGTCGACCGAATAATCCAGAGAATTCACCTTATAACCACAGGTTAACTTACTTGTCGACTGACCATTGCTGGAACACCTCTCCTTAATTCATTTTCATTCAATTTTTTCGACGTTTTTCACCCATTTAACCGATTTCTTTTCTCAGTTAGCTCTAATAAATCCTTAAATTCAATTTTAATCAATTATCATTCTTTAATTACACATAGGAGCAAATTTGTTAATTCATTAGGATTCTATAAAAAAACACACATAATTGTAAAAACATTTTGTGTCGTGTGTGATTCTTATCGAGATACATTAAGAGTGAAAATTTAACCTGAGTTGTTTTTCCTAAGTTCTTCAAATTCTTCAATCTCTTAACGTCCATCATCTTTATCATTGTATTTAACATCCATTTAGCATTTTTCTCAATATCTTCATGATAATCTCATAACTGGAACTAATAAATTAAACACTCAATAAAATCGTTAATTCCATAAAAAATATCAACATTTAATTGTTCATCAAAATCTTAGGATCAGCAATAACAGTAGAGCTTAGCTTCCCTTAAGATCCTCAATGAAGAGATTAACGCTTCGTTCTCGGTTTCGTTGTTCGTCGCTTTAAAGCTAAGCCTCATAGTGTATTCTATGATATCTCCCTCAGTGCAGATTACCAACCTGGCTACTGAGTTGTTCTGGTTCGACGATCCGTCTACATGTGCAGTCCAAGCTTTAATAGATTACTGGTAAGGATCTTAGACATGTTCTTTGTTCGTCGGAGCTTTTTTTCTCGAATAAAGTAAACTCCGAGATGTATCATAGGTCTTTCCCATAACCCATGTAGGGCATGCCTCGTTTATCATATAGGTACTTTGTTCGGCCTATTCACCGTCCGCGTAAGGGACATCCTAGGTTTTAATTGCGAGTTCACGTTGGGGCTCTTATCGGATCGCAGGGCTTCAGGACCTTACCGCTTGGTCTAGATTCCCCGATGTAGCACCTCTCTTTCCCTCTGTATCATCTCTAGTTCTTTGTAAAGGTCATATTGTGTATGACACCGTTTCTATTGTACAATTCACGCCAGATGCTTTGCCCCTCATTTTCAATAAGTTGCACCTCGCTAACAAACATCACAATACCTTGAGGGATGGGCAACGATGGAGGCAATTGACTCTAATCATCTTGTCCAGTCAGATACCAGACTGTTTAGGAAAGATCTTGAATCTATCCCATTAGTTCCATCAGGAGTATAGTTGACTCTCCCGACGGACCAACTTCATGAGCAGCCATATGGATTGGTCGTTTCTCGCTCTTATTTTCGTTGGTCATGATTCCAGATCTTCGGGTAACCATTTATGTTGTTGCTAAAATTTGCGAGAACAACAGTTTGTCGTTCCTACAGTTGGTATCAATATGATGATACCCAAAAGTGGCTCACTGGACACGTCACTCTGAGATTTGGAAGATTGGAATATCCTCTGGTATTACTCACTTTCTCTCCACTTGGGTTCAACAAAACAATGCACTGCAAATGGGCCGACCAGCATTGCACCTCTAATATGAGAATCAATCGAAAGTTTTCAGTAGAATTTGGTAAAGTGGTAGCTAGAAAAAAGTGTATATATCTAGTTAGCTCACTGTTTAGATATTTATAAGAGGATGAAGACTTGTTTGGTAAGTCTTCATTGATTCTTAGCCCGTTGTTATTAAGGTCACGACTATTTCGGCCCATCACCATTAAGGTGACGGTAATTATGGGGGCATAGATTGCGAATCTGCTACTCATGGAAAGTAATGACTTTTTTCTTATTAAGTAGAGGTTGTTTTGGCCACTGGCTTTATTACTTGGGGGCCTAGCCCTTAATGGGGTATAGGGAAAAAGAGTTGGTCGAGTTAATATCTGTAGTCGATTAATTTAGGGTTGAATGTTTCTTGAGGTGGTTCCTAGCCGGGACGATTGAATCAACCGGTGAGGAACCCATTGTAGCTTGTTATGCTTGTCACGCAATTTTGACACCTGACACCTTTGTAGGCCTTGTCGAAATTTTCCCTCATTAAAATCAATCATTCTTAGTGAAAGAAATGTGTTATATGTAATTCAATTTAATATTGATGTGGAAAAATTTTCCATGTGTGAATTATGAAACCAGTGTTAAGAAATCGGGTTGGGTCAGTGGATAGAATAGGTCAGTGGATAAAACTCAACCCAATAGGGATGGATTTGCGATATAATGGACTGACAGCTCTGGTGGCCCAAGATAAGACGTGCCTAGCCTGCTGATGAGGCCTAGCCACTCGTATGAGCCGATCTAATGCCAAATGATGCCCTTCAATAGGGGTCTGAATTTCAAACACAAGGATGGTAGGTCAACGGTAACTATTGCCTCACCTACCCTCCTCCTCATGCGTAGACGTGATTAACGCATCATCCCATAACGGGCACATGAATAATATTCACAACAACTAAGTATGGAACATGGAGATGATCACGGCCGGAATAACTACGAGTGAAATCAGCACACATATATACAAGAAAGATATGTAACAAAGAACGACTCTCTCAATAATATACTGAATATACCCTAAATCTTTCATTATCTATTAAGAGCAATCTGATATTATTCTCACGTCGGAGGTTCTTTGGCCAACCCCACATCGATGTCCCCCATAGAATAACTGGTTTTGTAGGTCAGATTGCAAGTTGCGGAGGTTCTTGGCACATGAGGGCTTGAAACACATACTGGGTATGTTCAAGAAATATCATTTAGCGCCATCTATGGGAAAAAGAACAAAAAGAAGTTCACCGATGAGATAAGGTAGTCGCAGTTAAGAGCAGCAGATCTGAACCAGAGAGAGGAGATCCCACTCTCCATGGACAAAAGAATATGCAGGAAGGCTTCAAGAGTAGTTTGTGCCACTATTCCCCTCAACATGTAGAACGATAGCCCCAACGACATTCTTGGAGTCGATTCCAGAATAAGTACGGTTCACCTCCTTTCTGGAGAAACAAACTATAGGAAAAAAAAAAAAAGGTCGATGAGGCCAGACAGGATCTGGATAGTAGAGGAGTGATGGCGTCGACTAATGGAACCAGGCTAGTGATAACATTTGATAACAAGGACAAGACGGATATGGCTCGTCTCCATGATGACACTTTAGTCACAACTCTTTGGATCTCCAATTTTAAGGTACGAAGGATTTTAGTCGATACTGGCAGTTTAGTCAATATTATTTTCGTCAAAATACTCTACCAAATAGGTGTCCCCAGTTTTAACATTGGGTTAACCCAGATGCTGATGGTGGAATTTAAGGGAGACCTAAGCTCTCCAACAAGAAGGATCACCTTACCCGTTGCAACTAATGGACATAGGGATGGATTGACCAACGCCATTGAGTTCACCGTAACGGACTCGATGGCCCCATACAATGCTATCGTGGGACGTCCCTGACTCCATGCAATGGGAGCCATAGCGTCAACACTTCATCAATATGTTAAGTACGTGGAGGATGGAGAAGTGGTCACTATTCGAGGGGACCACGCTATATCCAAGTAATGTTTAGCAATGACTAAGAAGATGAAGAGGATTTCTGAACAATGATGAGAACACAAGTCCTTCAGAGCTCAGATCAATAGCCCAGCTCAAGAGCGAAAGTCCAATGGATCTCAGATACATGGACTAGCTAGAAACGAAGATCTACTGGAGCTCAGATTACCAGCCCAGCTTAAGAGCAAAGGACCAACAGATTTAAAATCACCAGCCCAGCTCAGGAGCCGAGGACCATCAGATCTCAGATCAACAACCCAGCTCAGAAGTAGGGACTTAGTAAAACTCAAATTGTCAGTGCAGCTTAGCCCTGCCGCTCAACATAAGAGATATACGATTTCAGTGAACATTCTGAAGTTCTCCAGCCTGCTGAATGGGTTAAAGAAGTAACTTTTAGTTAAGGAACCAAAAGCTGTCGATCAGCATATTATTGAGCCAACCTGAGGAGAAGAAACTCATGCAATTGTTAGAAAAGAATATGGACGTGTTTGCTTGGGCACCTGAAGACATGAAGGGGATTAACCCGAGGTGATGGTCTACCGGCTCGATATCTTAAGGTCTTACCCTCCAGTGAAATAGAAGAGAAGAATGTTCAGTTTGGAGAAGGAAGATGTAATAGAGTCTAAAGTATGAAGATTGCTCAGAATAGGGCACAAAAGGGAGGTGGTCTACCCGAAGTGGCTATCCAAACCAATGCTAGTTAAAAAGAAGAATGGAAAGTGGAGGATGTGCCTGGACTTTACATACCTTAATCAGGCGTACCCCAAGGACTGCTACCCAATGTCCAAGATCGACCAAATGGTGGACGCAGCTACTAAGCACGAGTTATTATCAATGATGGATGCCTACTCAGGATACAATCAGATATAGATAAACCATTCAGATGAGGAAATAATGGCTTTTATCACCCTTAGAGGTACATTTTGCTATAGGGTGATGCCTTTCGATTTAAGAAATGCTGGGGCTATATATCAATGTCTGGTGAATCACATGTTCCAAGAAATGATTGGAATGACTATGAAGGTTTTTATAGATGACAAGTTAGTCAAGAGTTCCAAGAAGGAAGATCATTTGGAGCATCTAAAAGAAGCTTTCGTAATATTACGAAAGTACAATATGAAGTTAAACCTCGAGAAATGTGCCTTCTGTGTAACATCGAGCAAATTCCTAGGTTTCGTGGTGAATACGACAGGTATTATGATTGACACTAGACAAATAGAAGCTGTTAGAAGGACAAAGTCCCCCACCACGATATGTGAAGTCCAGGTGCTGACTGGGAGATTAGCGTCTCTGAACATGTTCATCTTCAAATTAACAGACAGATGCGCTCCTTTCTTCAAAATCTTGATGGGGAGCAAAAATTTTCATTGGGATGAAGAGAGCAAATGTGCTTTGCAGTCCATCAAGGATTACCTGGGCTCTGTTGAGACTTTAGCCATGGTTGAGCCCGGAGATGATCTATACCTATACTTAGCAGTCACTACTGTTGTGGTTAGCGCAATATTGGTGAAGAAATGCACAGGAGGGTAGAGTCCAGTTTTCTATGTAATCAAATCATTGGTATTGACGAAAATCCGCTACACTAAACTTGAGAAACTCACCTTAGCTCTGATAACCGCAGCCCGGAAGTTGCGACCTTACTTCCAAGGGCATACAATCACCGTGTTAACCCTCGTACCTACTCAGAGCATTAATGCATAGGCCAAAGGCTTCGGGTCGCCTCATGAAGTGGGTGGTAGAGATGGAAGAATTCTATGTAACCTATAAACCAAGGATAACAATCAAAGGCCAAGTGTTAGCTGATTTCATTGCTGAGCTAACACCTTCAGAAGGGGCCACCATAGAGGATGGAGAATGTTTGATAACTCTAATAAGACCTTGGAAATTATGGGTTGATGGAGCATCAAACTCACGAGAATGTGGAGTTGGTATAATTCTGGAAACCCCAGAGGGTGATCAACTCAAGAAGGCTGTATAGCTCAGATTCAGAGCATCCAATAATGAGATAGAGTACGAGGCTGTAATCTTGGGCCTAACCTTAGCGAAAGAGCTGGGGGCCCACATGGTGGAGGCCAAATCAGATTCGCAGCTCGTAGTCAACCAAATAAATGAGGCTTACGTGGTCAACAAATGGAGGTTACGCCTCTACGTTGATAAAGTGAAGGAGTTGACAAAGGCCTTCAACAACTGCAAAATCGAAGCTATTCCAAGGACTGAGAATGAGAAAACAGATGCGTTGTCTGTACCAGTATTGACCTTCAATCTAGATCAGCAATACAAGGTGGTGGATTATTTAGAGCAACTGTCCATACAAGCTCAAACTAAATCATGTGCATGCATTGGGGAGTTAGGACAAGATGAAGACTGGAGAATTCCTCTGGTGCGCTACTTGAACGAGGGAACATTACCAGACGACAAAGAGGCAGCACGAAAAATCTTATACAAGGTATCGAGATACATCATGATGGATGGTAAGTTATACCAAAAATCATTTACATAGTCTTTGTTGCTCTGCTTGGGGCTAAAAGAAGCCACCTATGTGATGTAAGAAATTTACTAAGGAGTTTGTGGGAACCATCAGGGAGGAAGAACCTTGGCACACAAGGTACTCACAATCAGGTATTACTGGCCGACTATACGCAGCGATGCGAGGGAGTACGTAAAAAAGTATAACAAATGCCAACGGTTCTCGAATGACATCCGAGTTCCTTCTCAAACATAAACACCTATATTTAGTCTATGGCCGTTTACCCAATGGGGAATGAATGTCCTAGGGCCGTTCACACCGGTGCTTGGGAACATGAAGTACCTACTAGTGGCAATCGATTATTTCACCAAATAGGTAGAGGTTGAGGCATTCGTGACTGTGGCGAAAATGAGGTAAAAAACTTCATTCATAAGTAACAAATAGGTCAATGAAAGAAGCACTCAAAAAACAATTTGACGATGTCAAAGACAAATGGGTGGAAGAACTGCAGGCAATATTGTGGGCCTACCGTACCACTGTGAGCACAACTATGGGAGAAACACCCTACTCCATGACGTATGGGATAGTGGCGGTCTCGGTAGAGATTGGTTTACCTTTGAGGTGGGATAACACGGTCAACCTCGTAGAAAGCGAAGGGGCGATACGCCAAGAGCTAGACTAGTTAGAGGAGAAATGGGACCAGGAAGCACTGAGAATGGCGCCCTACAAATCGAAGATGGCAGGGACGTTCAACCACGCAGTTGGCCCAAGGCACTTCACGATGGGACAACTAGTGCTTCAGAGGGTAATTCCACACCGTTCAAAGGCTCGGTTAAGAAAACTAGCCCCTACACGGGTGGGGCCATACAAAGTGATCAAGGTGAATCGACCTGGGATGTACTGGTTGGAAGATCTAGATGGTGTTCTAATCCCTCGGCCATGGAACATCGCACATTTACCAAAATACTTTGTGTGAGTTCCTTATTATTTACCATATTAGATTTGAAGAAAAACTATTTACTATTTTGATTGTAAACTTTTTAACGAGCAATCATAGCTTCTGTATTCACCAAAGGCTTCAACAATTATATTTATGTGTGTTTTTATTAGGATCCTAACGAGCAATCATAGCCTCTGACAGTATCCACAAATGGTATCTAGGATAACCAATTTCTTTTCTCGGTTAACTTAATTGACACTATTAATTAATTTTAAACACTAATCTTTCTTAGGTCAATTTTTCTTTTTCAATTTCACATTGGAGCAAATATGCGAGCTAATTAGGATCCTAATAAAAACACACATAAATATAATTCATTTTTGTGTCGTGTGTGATCCTAATTAGGATGCATTAAGAGTAAAAATTAATTTGAGTTGTTTTCACCTAGATTCTTCAGAATCTTCAATCTCTTAATTTCCTTCTCTTTATCTGTCTCTTTGCTTCCTTAGCAATTTCTTCATGATAATATCAACAATGGAACGTTTACACTGAAACACTCAATAAACTCATTAGTTCCACAAAAAATATCAACATTTAATTCTCCATCAAAATCTTGGAATAAAAAATCTCCCCCTTTTTGATGATGACAATTAACTTTGATATTTTTATGAAAATAAAAATGTAACTATGTTCCCCCTAAATTCGAGGACAAATTTTTTAACTTGTTAAAGCTTAATCATGAAGATAATTTCAAAAACTTTTAAGATATTCAACAAATCACAAAATATGATCAATTATAGATATTTAATAAAACACAAAAAACATAATCATATCAACATTGTTCTCCCCCTATAACAGTGCAATGCTTAGGCGAACAACAAAACCTAAACATTAACTAATTCATCTTAGGCATAACTATGGTTTCCCTTTTTTATATCTTCCCCTATAATCAATTCAATTCAATTCATTTAAGATATTCACTAAAACATCAACATATTCTCCCACTTTGTCATCTCAAAAAGTGGGGAAGGAGAACCAAAAATATCACTCTAGACAAACATCATTATGTCTAGCCATACCTAAACCTCAAATAATTTTCATAAACTGAATTTTCGCTAAAGGTTAGGTAAATATATCGGAAAACTGATCGGAGGTATCAATATACTCAATAGTAATGTCCCTTTTTCTGAATATGATTACGAATAAAATGATATCTAATCTCTATGTGCTTAGTTCGTGAGTGCTGTGTAGGATTCTTACTCAAGTAAATAGCACTTTTATTATCGCAATAAATCGAGACTTTCTCCATACATACTCCAAAATCATTTAACTATTGCATAATATATAGAATAACTACAACAGTTACCAGCTACCATGTATTCAGCCTCAGTAGTGGATAAGGCTATCGAATTTTGTTTTTTGCTAGACAAAAAAACCAAGACATGTCCTAGAAAATAACATGACACACTTGTGATTTTCCACTCAACTTTGCAACTGGAAAAATCAGTGTAAGAAAGACTTATTAACTTGAAATCACTCCCTTTAGGATACCATAATCCTAGGTCAATCGTCCATTTTAAATATCAAAAGATTCAATTAACCGCAGTCAAATGCGATTCTTTAGGACAAGACTGAAATCTAGCCCATAAAAAATGCTATACATAATGTCAAGTCTACTAGTAGTTAAATACAATAAGCTACCTATTGGCCCAGTGATCTACCCAAGAGGGGGGGTGAATTGAGTAGTTATAAAATTAAAACAAATAATTATCTTTTAAACACTTAAATCAAACAATTAATTTAATCCTAAATTAATTATTATTTTTTTATATAGCAGCGGATAAGTGTAATAAGCTTTAGGTGCACACCCAAGCAATAGAAAATAAATAAAGTAAAAATGCAGCACACCACGATGTATACTAGTTCATCAAGCTACACTTAGCTAATTCAATCCTCCGAGCCCCACGGAGAGTCACACCCACTAAACTACTAAGATTCCTTTAACCAGGTAGGAATCAAACCTTTACATAATGATTCTTTTCATAGGCTCAGAATCAACCTTTACAATTCCCTTTTCATAGGTTAAAGAAAAACCTCTGTTTTTTTAACAGGCTAAAGATTAACCTAATTCTTTTATACTTGGGCTAAGAATCAAAACCTCACAAAAAATCAATCCAAGTATCATTTTCAACGGTAAGGATGGAACCGTTACAAATCACACAAATTAATTCTGTTCATGAAGAATTAACACCTATCGTTTTTCATAGAAAAGAGTAACCTAACCTTTTTATACCTTAGGTAAAGATCAAACCTCAATCTCTTTACCGAAAGAGATTGAAACCAAACTACCCTTGATTAGATATTCCTAACAATGTCTAATCTGCACACAACTCATCAATTACAATAAATTGAAAAGTCTTTTCCCACTTGGAGCTTCTACCACCTCAAATTAATTTAAACTCAATTAATGTCCCGAATTTGTTAGTGATAGAATTTTACGTGAGAAATTCAAAATCTAATGATAAAATAAGTGGGTAGCACACAATTGAGCACGTAATCAGATTTTCTCAAAAAATCGTTTTTAAATATTTTTATGCAATTTAAAGTTCAGAAAACGATTTCTCAAAGATAAAAAAATCCAAGCAATTAATAATGATATCAAATAACAATTAAAAGTAAAATCTTGGAACGATCTCACTAGGATATTACCAAAAAAATGAAAACTGAATCGCAGTAAAATTTTAGATCAATGACAACAAAAATTTTAACACATTTTCTCAATAACTTTTCTCAAAGATAATTTCACAATACACTCTCGGTATAATTTCAAATAATGACTCTCAGAATGCTTAGGGACTTAATAGCTCTTGATAGAATGATATATTGGGATCATCTCACAAGTGAAAAACGCAGGTCTATTTAAATATATTTGAAACAAGCCCTCTAACGGCTAGTTCCCACAAGATATAACATTTAATTGCTCATATAGACCCCATATAATGATATGACTCAATCCTAGTTCAATTCACTTAATTTTAACTTTTAAAATATTCAATTTAGTCCTTCAAATATTTCTTAATCTCAAATAAAACAAGATATGAAGTATTTAATGTACCTATTATAGAAACACTTAAATAAGTGTACCATATTTATAGGAATAATATATTTATTATAAGTTCAAATCCTCAAGATATCTCCAAAAAATAAGCCAAAAATGGCTAGTTAACGGCTACTTTTAGATCAAATCCACGAAATCCTCCGAACCTGAAATAGCACAGTCAGTTGACCGACCAAACCACATCAGTCGACCGATCGATTCAGGATGTAACCCACGCCAAACTTATTTTCCGGTTGGTCGACCAATCCTCCATGCATTAGTTGACTGATTTATTCAAGATGTTCCCCAGGTCATTTTTTAGCTTTGGTCTGTCGACTGATCATCGATGGTCGGTTGATCGATCGATTCAGAGAGTTCATATCTCGGTTATTGGTTGGTTGATATCTCTCAATTGGTTGACCGATAGATTTAGAGACTTTTACAATTTCCAGCCACTTCCTGTCGGTTGACCGATCTCCTTGTCATCGGTTGACCAATCAATGTTGTATCTCTCTTTTTTAATTATATTTCAACTCCAATCTTCGACGTTTTTGACCTTTTAACTGACTTCTTTTCTCGGTTAACTTAATTGACACTATTAATCAATTTTAAGTACAATCTATCTTACGTTAATATTTCTTTTTCAATTTCACATTGGGGCAAATATGTTAACTAATTAGAACCTTATAAAAACACACATAAATATAAATTCGTTTTTATGTCATATGTGATCTTAATCGAGATGTATTAAGAGTAAAAATTAGTTTGAGTTGTTTTCATCTAGATTCTTCAAAATCTTCAGTCTCTTAATGTCCAACTCTTTGATTGTCTCTTAGCATCCCTAGCATCTTCAATAATATCTTCATGAAAACATCAACAATGGAACTTTTACACTGAAACACTCAATAAATGCGTTAGTTCCACCGAAAATATTAACACTTAATTGTCCATCAAAATCTTATGATCAACACTACCAATCATACCTCGATACAAGTTTTCATTTACGTTTTTGCCCGTATCGTCTTTGTCTATCTTTGTAGATGTTACCATGGGAGTTTATATTCTTTAGCACTATCCAAGCCATATTTCTTTAGCAACTCCTTGGTGTATTTAGCTTGGTTTATGAAGATTCCTTCTTTAGTTTGCTTGATTTGCAATCAAAAAAAGAAATTCAACTCTCCCCTCATACTCATTTCAAATTCAACTTGCATTATCTTGGCAAACTCTTGGCAAAGATCCTCATTAGTAGATCCAAAAACAATATTATCAACGTATATTTGTACTAATAGGATATCAGAATCAGTTTGCTTAATAAATAGCGTTATATCACTTAGACCCATTTTTCAAATTAAGCAAAACATAATATTGCTCCTATTATAAAAACTTCTCCCCATATTTAATAGAAATCAAGCCAATTCATGCTTAGGAGAATAAACCTGAGGCAATCAAAATATTTCAACAATATAACATGCAATCAAATAATTTCAGTTATGTTCATATGCCTTACTCATGATACCAAATAATGTCTTCCTTTTAGATAGAATCAAGAACCATATAATTTTTAACGCACTAGGATAATAAGCATATCTCAATGATAACTTATCAACATAAATCTAGTGCATGTATAGACATGGATAAATACATATTTATCTCATAAAAATTCAACTCTCATTTACAGAACAAGAGATATTAGTTGTATGCAAGACACTTAATGTTTATAAATATATCCACATGCAATAAATTGAAATGTCATACATATATATATATATATATATATATATATATATATATATATATGGTATCATAAATAGATTAACACAATTTCATAACGTGATATCAACCATGTAAGCTTAAATACATACGATATGCTGATAGGTAAGATCGTGATTAATACTGATTTCATCAAATATTTCTTAGCAATAATATTTCATCAATAAACCAGTATTAGCTAACAATAGAAATCCACCTAGGCATATAATAAAAGCATGATATTTAAATTTCTTACATAATCATGCAAGAATGAGATCCTAATGAGGATACATTAAATTGAATTCATATTTAAATATATGAGTTGAATTCATATTTAAATATATCATCACTGAGTTGAATTTCTTACACAATCATATTTAAATTCATTTTTGTATCGTGTGTGATCCTAATGAGGATACATTAAGAGTAAAAATTAGTTTGAGTTGTTTTCACCTAGATTTTTCAGAATCTTCAGTCTCTTAATGTCCAACTCTTTGATTGTCTCTCAACATCCTTAGCATCTTTAATAATATCTTCATGATAACATCAACAATGAAACTTTTACACTGAAACACTCAACAAACTCGTTAGTTTCACAAAAAATATCAACACTTAATTGTCCATCAAAATCTTAGGATTAAGAATCTCTCCATTTTTTATCATAACAATTAATTTTGATGTTTTCTTCAAAACAATAATATAACCACATTCTCCCTAAATCCGAGGACGGATTTTTTTAACTCGTTAAAGCACAATCATGAAGAATAAATTAAAAACATATAAGATATTCAATGAAGCACAAAATATTATCAATAAACTTCCCCTATATCAGTGCAATACTTAGGCGAACAAATCCTAAGCATTAACTAACTTGTTTAAAGCTAAATTATAGTTTCCCCTTTAAATCTTTCTCTTTTTAATAATCAATTTAATAAATATTTTCAATAAACATCAAAACATTTTAGCCCCATTTATCATCTCAAAATGGGGAAGGGGAACCACATAATAACCACTACTTTAGACAAGCAATTTAATATATGCTTGAAAGAACAAATCTAAAGTAGTCAAATCATTTTAGCAGCTTAACACGATATTGATATTTAAATATTTAAAATCATATCATATAATAAATATTTTAAGCATATTATATCAACTCTTAAAAATTGATTTAAAAGAATAAACTTTTTTTAGAATTAAAACCTATTTTTCAACAAATCAACTTTTAAGCACAAAAATCATAAACACCATGTGGATTATCATTATAGATAAATATGTAGTTAAATATGATCAAGTCTAGTCCATCAAAATTTGTACACTACTAACTTAGATTACACACCAACCTTGATTAACTATTATATACCAGACTATTAATATGGGACTTATCCAAATAACATAACCATAATAAGAATAATAAAGGATGAAAACTAATGTGGACCATGTCCGGTAAACGGATAGTATAGTCCTGACAGACTGGTGGCTGCTGAGAATACTGGACATTTGAGCTTGAAGGCATCTATTGATAATATGGTGTTGACGGTCTTACTCTAGATGGTTGATAGGTGTAACTTACCTATCTATTTCCAAACCAAACTTGTTAGTTTTCGAGTGTTATTATAGTGTTTTAATACGTTTTTATTCTTTTTGTATAAATCAGGTGTGTGCGGTAAAAATGTATGAAAATGGATCATAAACGATCAAATTAGATCAAGAGTGGTGGAAGAACGGTGAAAAAATAGCAAAGAGGCTAAATTTCAGAACCTGCAGCCCACCGCCATGGCGGTCAAAATGCAGAGAAAGGCCTAAACTTTCTGTAAATCCACCGCCGCAGCAGTGAAACAATAGAAATATTTTTGAGCTCACCACTGCATCCACCACCGCAGCAGTGATACTGCCAACATGCCCACCGCCGCGGCGATCACTCTGCACAGATTTTAGATATTTATTTTAGATATTTTGAGCCCTATATCTTCTCCTCTCCTTTTCATTCGAAAAAAAGGAGACCCCTTAGGGTTTAATATAGTTTGAGAGTATTTTGGGGAGTGCTCAACCAAATCCGAAGGAGAAGAACACATTGCGAAGAAGGAGAAGCGATCTCGGAAGTGTTTTAGCGTTAAATCTTCGGACAACGGCTAGTTTCTTTGGTTTCTCTCTTCATTTCTTAACTTTGGTTTATTGTTTGAGCATGTTTAGCTCGATTATTTTTGTATAAATGTTTATGGCCATGAGCTAAACGAATTTTATCTAGGGATTAATATATTTTATGAAAATGTTGTTTGTTTGAGTTGTGTTATTTTAACGATTGTTCTTTACTAATTCGATTGTGTTTATTAGTTTTTCATGTTTATATGCTTGTTAGATATAGTGAGAAATCAGAGTTTGACACTCGGGAGAGGTAACTCCAAATTCGGACGAGGGTAAACACAACACGATGATCTAATAACTCGGGAGAGAGTTATAAAGTGTGCAATCCATGACGTTGAGGCAAGACTCATGTGACCTAGTGTCATTAATATGTTGAGGAAGAGTTCTTCATTGACGCAAAATCGCATATTCACTCATCTTACACTCGGGAGAGGTGGTGAGTGAGTTTACAATACAGAGATTGTCAGATAGGTTGAATACCGTTATTGTAAACTAAACAAGATCAAACACATATTTAAGTAAATGAAGTTAATCTCTAGATAATCTTTTCCCCTAAACATCTCATATTAGTAGTATAGTATAATTAGTTTAATTAACTTATTATTAGTATTAATTAATTATAAACCATTTTTTGTTGCCTAAATAAAATTAGGTTATGACAATTGCAGTACTCAACGATAAAATCAACTAATCCCTGTGGACACGATAATCCTAACTCTCCTAAACTATACTAAAACTTGACCCATACACTTGCGGTGAAAATGGCGACGTGATATCTATGTGCCACCAAGTTTTTGGCGCCATTGCCGGGGATTGTGTTTTAGATTATTGTTGATATTGTGAGTAAATAAATTGATTTTAATTTAGGCATTTTTTATTGTTTATAATTTGTTTCTTTGTAGTTTTGTTTTTGTTTTTCTATAGGGTACTTGACGATGTTAGATCAACAAGTGCTTTTGCATTTCTTGCAATGGAATTTCGAGCCATTTTATTATGCTTAGCATCGATATAAGGAATTGTTATTCCAGTTTCCAAATCATCGTTTCCAGAGAGAGTGTCAACTACTGAACTTCCTCGATAGGTTACTAGCCGCAACAAGAAATTGGGTTGAAAGAGGAAACGGTACCACCTCTTTCGTCCAATTAACTGCGGACGAAGCCTATAAGTTGTTGGAAGAGATGGATGAGTTTGATTTTCAGTATTGGAATTATTCACCAAGTTATCAAAGCTTGGGAGATAGTTTTACCGCTTTGGAGCTATGGATTGACACCCTGGACCAAAATGTGGAGTCTTTTCCTGCTCTGAAAGAGATATTTGCTACAGTTTTGGGGGAGACTCATGCATTTGGGAGGGAGTCGAATGACTGGCTAAATGAGCACGAGGATCGTCTTGACAATATTGAGACAGTTTGCGCTAAAATCGATGTGATCGTAACGTCTCTTCAGATGCAAATTGGTCAATTTATTTGCTTGATTGAGGCCAAGTCAGACGTGGTGGCACTGAGAGATAGACAAGTCACATTCCTCGAAAGCTACCACAAGAAACTGGAAACGAGTGAGAGGAGCTTGGGAACGTTTACATATGATTATTCGAATGAGATAGGAACCCAAGATTGGATCAACGATTATGATTATTCACCATTGGAGATCTAAATAGTGATGCCACCACCGATCCAAGATGATCATATTTATGAGGATCCGATGTGGCTCACTTCTCCTTCGCCACCAAAAGCAATGCACTTTCATGCCCACCAAGCACATAAGCTAGTAGAGAGTCCTGTTGAAAGCTTGAGCCTATCAGAGCCATATCTTGCTAGTCTTGAGGGCGTATTGAATCAAGACCCGTATGTGGTGTTGTACGACACTTACTATGGGCGAAAATCGCTCTTTGACGATCACTTCTCTGTGTCAGGCTGAAGACCTTAAATCAAGCGCTTCTTGGGAGGAAACCCAAGTCAAAAATAAATTAAATCTGTCACTTCCGAATTGATTCAGAGGCGAGATTCTTTCGCCTCCCAGGTACGTGTTCTAAACCTCCTTCTTCAGCATGCTTTAATTTCAAATATTTAGATTGATGATTGGGTCGCTGTGGGTACTGCCTGTTTTAAGTTCGAAAGTGATGTGTAGTATTTTAGTATGTTTAAATGTTGTTTAGTTTATCGTGTGCATGTTTCTTTAGTGTTGAATGTTTTCGTATTGTTGTTGTTGCATGCTGAGTTTTATGTTCATCTGGGCCATTACCCGATGATGATATTACCCCCTGGTTGTTTTCAAGGTTAAGGGTAATGCCTATTCATGTGTTCTGTGTGCTTGACAATGTGTTTTAGTGAAAGTTATTATGGATCCTAATTTGCACGAGCACATAGACTCAATGTATAGTTATTTAATTGATTTGAGGACGATTATCGATTAGCCAAACTCATGACAATTTAAGGATTCTAGAACCTGATTGAGAGGAAGCATGAGGCGAAATGCTAGGCGAGGTAGCTAAGGAGACATGATTTAGGCATTCATTTTGTAGCTTGAGCCTTTAAAGCTCACCTTGCAAATGTTTATCCCTCGTTACCCTATTGAAGCCTAAAATCCATTTCAATTCTGAACACATAACAAATACTCTGGCCAATTGAACTTTTTCCAAATCTGTCGTTAAACTGAAGGCACAATTTGAGTGAATCAAGTTACCATTCATTATGCTACTTGAAGTGAGCGGTTGGATTTATGGCGAACTTTTTATTGGTTCGGTATTCGAGACTCACTTGTCATTTTTCTTTCATTTTAACCACACCCGTGAAATTCTAATAATCGAATAAGTTTGGGGGTGTGCTACATTAAAAAAAAAACCATATGTAAATATTGTTTAAATTTCTGTTTATTTTAACAAGTGAGTACGTTGGTCTTAATTGATTGTTTAGGGTTGTTTCCAACTTATATATGGGGGTTCGAGTGTGAGTGTGCCAAGTGTTGAGCCTCGGGTATCGTTAAGTTAGTAACGTTAACCCGTTCTTTAAATTCCCAATATACCCTTGGCCAAATATTCCAAAACTGAACCAAGCCCTATTGATCTTTTTAAACTTCCAAGCCTACATTAGTGGAGAATGGACCCCAATCAGGTATATGAATATCCTAGTCCTTTACGGTCTAAGTCGTGAGTTTTGTTGGTGGATAATCCAATCCGATCTTGGATAGTTATATTATTGAGTCTTGCACACACACGTTGACAGGATCTAGAATGGCATTAACCATTATTGAATGTCAAAATTCTAATAATCGAATAAGTTTGGGGGTTGTTGAGGGCAAATGTTTTGGTCGATAAAAGAATTCAAAACTTGCATATTGTTATGTTTAGATTGTTTGTGTTTAGGTTGTTCATGTTATTTAATTTAGTTGTGTTTTTCATTTTAGTGTGAGTGTTTTGCTCGAGGACTAGCAAAATTCCAAGTTTGGGGGTATTTGATAGGTGTAATTTACCTATCTATTTTTAAACCGAACTTGTTAGTTTTTTAGTGTCACTCGTCTTAATACGTTTTTATTCTTTTTGTATAAATTAGGTATGGGGTGAAAATGGATGAAAACAGATTAAGAGCGATGGAAGAACGGTGGAAAAAGAGCAATGAGGCTAAATTTCAGAACCTGCAGCCTACCGCCGTGGTGGTCAAAATGTAGAGAACGGCCTAAACTTTCTATAAATCCACTGCTATAGTGGTGAGATCCATCGCCGCGGCGGTGAAATAACAGAAATATCTTTGTGCCCACCGTTGTATCCACCGCTGCAATGGTGACACTACCAACATGCCCACCACCGTGGAGGTGAACCCACCACCGCGACGGTCACTCTGCACAGATTTTAGATATTTATTTTAGATATTTTGAGCCTTACATCTTCTCCTCTCCTCTCCATTCGACAAAAAAGAGACCCCTTAGGGTTTAGTGTAGTTTGAGAGTGTTTTGGGGAGTGCTCAACCAAATCCGAAGGAGAAGAACACGTTGCGAAGAAGGAGAAGCGATCTCGGAACGTTTTTAGTATATTTCATGTTGTTGATCCTAAGATTTTGATGAACAATTAAGTATTGATATTTTGGTGGAACTAAAGTTTAATTGAGTGTTTCAGAGATTTAAAGTTCCAGTGATGAAGACGTCAAATTGAATGGATGCTAAATGAAGATATCAAGATGATGAAGATGAATTAATAGTTTGAATAAATTAGAGAAAACAACTCAGGTAAATCTTAACTCTTAATATCCTATTTAGGAACACACACATGACACAAAATGAATTTTATCTTTTATGTGTGTTTTGGTTAAGTGAAATTATTTGCTCCTTTGTGAATTGAAAAGAAATATTTTTGAATGACTAAAATGAAATATAAGAATATTAGTGGAGATTATTTAAGAGAGAAAATGGATAAAGGGACGAAATTGTAAAAGAAAGTGAGTAAAAAACGAGATCAGAGAAAAGATCCAGAAGGGAGTAGTCGACTGAGGAGTTAACCGACCAATGGTGGCTGAACTCTCTGAATCAAAGAGTCCACCAACAGGTCGACCGATGAAAAACAACTGAACTCTCTGGATCTGCGAGTCGACCGAGCGGTCAACCGATGAACTGCATAGGCTACTCCCTGAATCGTCTAGTCGATTGGCCAGTTAACTGAGTGCTCTATTTCAGGATATTGTTTGATTCGAAATCATATCTAAACGTAGCCATTTTTTGTTAGGATTTGAGGGAGATTTAAGGGATTTGGTGATATTTAAGATATGGTTCATCTATTGTTTAATTCCTATAGATTTGGTACTTGGAATTAAAGTGTTTTTCAAATTGGTCCTTTTAATACTTTTTATTTTTTGGAATTAAGTTTGAAAATTCTTTTGAGGGACTATATTGAATATTTTGAAAGCTATTATTGAGTGAATTATACCTTAAATGAAAGGTATCAATATATGGGGTCTATTGGTGATTTTAAAAGACATATTTTGTGTAAACTAGCTGTTATAGGGCTTATTTCATATACCTATAAAAAGACCTGCGGATTTCATAATGAAGTAATACCATATCAAGAACTATTTAGTTCATAAACTTTTATAAAAGTCATCATTCTGATATTTATTTTGGGGGATCAAATTGTGATATCAATTATTTAGGTGTTCTTGAGTTAAGGCGCTGGTTGAGTAAGCGTCACCGATTTGAGCTGTCCAACGTTTCAATCTATTATTCTTCGGTGTTATCCGGGTGAGATATTTCCATTTATATTCTTTCGTTGTATTATTTGATTATTGTTTGGAAATTGATCTTAGAAATTGTTTCTGATTTTTGAAGAAAATATTTTTACAAACAATTTCTTGAATCTGATTACGTGCTACAATTTGCTACCCATATTTTGTTAAAATCATATTTTTGTATCTCACATTTTTCTATCACTAGTTGGGATATTAATTGAGTTATTATTTATCTAGGGTGGTAGAAGCTCCGAGTGAGATTTTCTTCTTATTAATTTTTGTATTGGTGAGTTGTGACAGATTAAATACTATTGGGGGTATTTAATCAAGGGTAGCCGGGTTTCAGTCTCTTCCGGTAAAGAGATTGAGGTAGTAATTCTTCCTGGATAAAAATTGTGTTTTTGAGTGATTTTGTAACGATTCAATCCTTACCAGGTAAAAGGATATTTGGAGTGTTTTGGTGAGGTTTTGATTCTTGAGCCTTAGTGTTAAAAAGAATTAGATTATTCTTTAACCTGTAAAAAGTAGAGGTTATTCCTTAGCTTGAGAAAAGAAAATTGTAAAGGTTGATTCTGAGCCTGTAAAAGAATTAGTGTGCGAGTTTGGTTCCTACCTTTAAAGGAATCTTGGTTTTAGTCGGTGCGACCTCCGTGGAGCTCGGAGGACTGGATTAGCCAAGAGTAACTTAGTGAACCGGTATAAATCTTTTGTGTGCTGCATTATTATTTTGCTATTTTTGTTATTTGGGTGTACACTTAGATTGATCATATTATTCTGCTGTGTTATAAAGATAATAATTAATTTAGGCTTAAAATTAATTATTTGATTTATCAAGTTTTATTTTGATATATTTTTTAATTACCCAATTCACCCCCCATCTTGGGTATTCTACTGGGCCAACACATGTGATCTATCATGATATGCGCTAAATCTAATTTTCTTCCATTAATAATTTCGTTCAGCAAATAAATATCAAAGTCATTCACATTTGCGTGACTTCTCCCTCTAGGCACAATTGTATAAGTTATTACCAAATGAATGAATCGATGCTCAAGAGATAACGATCATGCTTTGTCTCTATCCAAATCATATTTTTGCGCAATTTCTCTTCTATTAAACTTTGTTGATAGCCAATGAGGAGTATTAAAAGGAAATACATTTCCTTTTTCTATTTCCAAAATATCACTCAAAAGACTCCCATCAAACCTAATTTCCTTTCTTTTGACAAACAATGTCATATAAACATTATTAAAAGTGAGATTGCTATAGAGCATCCTTACCCATACCGGCATCCATTCATTCTTTTGGGTAACAAACTCAATCTACCCCAAACCACTAAAATATTTCTCTATATCAAGATTTTTCTTCTTTAAACCGACAAAATCTAAATGTTTGCAACATATTACTTTTCGATTTGCAAATTCCTCATTGAATCTAACTTCTTGCTCTCAGTTTTGGAAATAGGCATTATCATACGTGTATTTACGAGCACCTCTCTTGATTTTAGGCATTTTTCTCACGATTTCAAAACACAATCAACCAAAAGCTAAATGGATTTAACCTAGATAGAACAAAAACCCAAAACCTTAGAAGATAGATAGAATACCAACCTTGATTCAAAACAAAAGGTTTCCAAGCAGTAGATCTAAGCCCTAAATCTTCAAATCCAAGCCAAACCAAGTTGATTTCATGAGGATTAGGAGTGTATGAACTTGGGAGAGGAAGGGTTTTTGGAAAGAAAGGGTTTTGAAATCGAAATGGGGTAAAATAAATTAGTTGGGAATTTGAATCCCGCAACGATCGATTGACCGATCACCTAAGGATTGGTCGACTGATAACTGTAGCGCTTTTTTGTCTTCCCAGGTTTGCAACTGTCGGTTGACCGACAGTCCACTGTTGGTTGACTGACAGTGTTGTTTCTTCATCTTTTAGTGCATTTAATCCCTAACTTGATCATCTTAGCTTGATTTTTTACCTCTTATTTTGATCCACACATATTATTTAAAACATTTTTTTTCAATAACCCCCCCCCCACACACATATCACAAACATCTAAACTTCGTGCAAGCTTAGTCTCCCTAACAAAATTAATATATTTAAACTTTAAAAAGTTTGACATACCTGGATCATCCTTGGGAGCAATTGATGTATGTACCTTTGGTGGATTACTGATTTTGAGCTTAGTGTTATTTGATTCTACTATTTGTTCCTTAACTTGAATTGTCACTTTGGTTTCTACCTTCTTAGCATTGGCAATTTTTTGAATTTGTTTAGTGATAATTTCCTTGCCTTTGGTTGATGCTTTGAGCTACTTTTCCTCACTTTGCTTGGGCACAACTTTGTAAATGGTCTTTTTCTTGTATTGATATCTTTCCGTTTGCTGAGGATAAGACTTGTTATATTTCATAGAACGAACTTATTGTTCCTTGATCCTTCCATTTTGCAAGTGCTAATTCCTCATTTGAGGTTAATTGAATCTTGATTTCCTTGTTGGTATAGGGTATTTATTATATCACCGTGTCTGCTCAAATCTCCTCGTCGGCATGTAATATTCATTGTATCCTTGTGTTTGTTTGAATCTTCGATTGGTACCTGCATCAAAAAAAATTCTTTTTGGTATCTAGTTGTTTCTAGATCCGGCAAAGTAACCATGCAATAAATAACAATATTTCTAATAATAACTAAATTTCCCACAATAAAAATATTTAATACTATTAGTACGTCTCTTTGAATAGTTATTGTTCCGTACGGGAGCATGATATTGTTTGCGATTTTGAGGAGCTGCTTTAGTGACTATTGGTTTTTCAACATGTTTAGTCCTCTCAATATCCTTCAATTTATTAATTGTTTCATCAAGATCTTTTTGCGTCTTCACAAGTAATCGCTCATTTGTACTAACATTTACTTGTAGGTCAAAATTCTTCTTATGCATAAATTCAAGATCATTCTTAAGAATTTCGCACTCATTTTCAACATAATGGATTTTCATACGAGCTTTATCAAGCTTATCGAACTCACTGCTCAAGGCCTTATTTAAAGTTTCAAGATTTTTCTTTTTAAAATCATTATGTTGAAGATCATAAATATCATTTTTCAAAACCTTATTCTAATCTTCAAGAGACTCGATTTTTTCATACAACTTACCTGTTGATTGTAAGATTTTGATGAACAATTAAGTGTTGATATTTTGGTAAAACTAACGGTTTAATTGAGTGTTTCAGTTATTTAAGTTCCAATGATAAAGATGCAAATTAAATGGATGCTAAATGATGATTTCGAACACACACGACACAAAAAAATTATTTATGTGTGTTTTGATAAGATGAAAATATTTGCTCCTATGTGTGTTTAAAAATAAATATTTATAATTAATTAAAATGGAATATAAGAAGATTAGTGAAGCATATTTAGAAAAGAAAATGGTTAAAGGGGCGAAAACGTAAAAGAGAAAGAGTTAAAAACGAGTTCAGAAAAGAGATCCAGTAGATGTAAATCGACTAATAGGTTGACTGAACCAAGCAGCAGAAACAACCTGTATCCCTAAGTCGACAGGCAGGTCGACCGGTGAAGAGAAGCTGAAATCTTTGTATCTCTAAGTCGACAGGTTGGTCGACCGGTGAAGGCAAAACGAACTCTCTGAATCTCCAAGTTGACAGACAGGTCGACCTATGAACGCAACAGCGATGGCTTGGCTACATCCTGAATAGGGCAGTTGACTGACCGGTCGACCGGACGCGCTATTTCAGGATTCTGTTTATTCCGAGATTATATCTAAAAATAGCCGTTTTTGGTTGGGATTTGTGAGAGATTTCGGGGATATTATTATATTTAAGATATGCTTTATCTAATATTTAAATCCTATTGATTTGGTTCATTAATTTTAAATATTTCTCAATTTGGTACATAAAATTGATTCTATTCTAATTAATTAAGATTGAGAAATATTTGGGGGGCTTAATTGAAAGTTTTAAAAGCTATTATTAAGTATATTGAACCAAAATAAAGTCATAATGATTTATGGGGTCTAAGAGAGCATTTAATTGTTATGACACATGAGAACTAGCCTTTAGAGAGCTGATTTATTTCCCATGTATATAGACCTGCGAATTTCATAAATGATTAATCAATATCGAGAGAGCATAAGAGTTAAGATCATTTACGAGCTGTTATAAGAGTCATCATTCTGAGATATTGTGTGAGCTATTCTGAGAGGCAATCTTGAAGATCAATTGCTATCAATCTTTGCTGTTATTGGATTTGAAGTTACATTGCTTTATTTATTTATTCTGTGAATTCCGGGTGAGATTTTTTCAATTACTTTCTTATTGTGCATTACCTATTTATTTTTGGAAATTGATCTTTAGAAATTATTTTTTGATTCTTTATTGAAGAAAGTATTTTTATAAACAATTTCTTGAATCTGATTATGTGCTAAATTATTTGCTACTCATATCTTGTTTAAAATCAAATTTTCAATCTCACATTTTTTCTATCACTAGACTTGGGATATTAATTGAGTTATTATTTATCTGGGGTGGTAGAAGCTCCAAGTGATATTTTTTTCTTATCAATTTGTATTGGTGAGTAGTACGATGGGTTAAATACTGTTGGGGGTATTTAATCAAGGGTAGCCGATTTTCAGTCTTTTCCTGTAAAGAGATTGAGGTAGTGATTCTTCCTGGATAAAATTGTGTTTTTGAGTGAAATTTGTAACGGTTCAATCCTTACCGGGTAAAAGGATATTTGGAGTGATTGGTGAGGTTTTGATTATTTGACCTTAGTGTTAAAATGAGTTATTCTTTATCCTGTAAAACGTAAAGGTTCTTCCTTAGCTTGGGAAAAGGATATTGTAAAGGTTGATTTTGAGCCTGTAAAAGAATCGGTGTGAGGGTTTGGTTTATACTTTTAAAGGAATCTTGAGTATTAGTGGGTGCAAATCTCCGTGGGGCTCGGAGGACTGGACTAGCCAAGAGTAGCTTGGTGAATCAGGATATCTCTTGGTGTGCTGCAATATTTACTTTATTTATTTTTGCTATTTGGTGTGCACTTAATTGATTATTTAATTCCGTTGCGATATAAATTTAGGATTAAAATTAATTATTTGATTTATTAAAGTTTTATTCTAATAAATTTTTAATTACATAATTTACTCCCCTCTTGGGTATTACACTGGGCCAACATTACCAATTTACAATAAAGCATTTCTAAACTCAACATTTTCAAAATATTTGTCCAGATTCTTTTTCTTAAGAGATTTGACAGTACTAAACCTCTTATTTTCAGGAGTTGCAATCTTTTGCCCAAGTTTAAAATTCTCTTTTTCAAAAACATATGTAATGGCAAAAAGCATCTTAATAGCCTTATCTGCATTCTCATCATCATGAATTCTATCATTCTCACGAATAGAACAATAACTATAGGAAGAACTAGAAGAATCAACAATAGTACAAATAATATCTATATCAGGGCACTCCATGTGATCATGTTTAATAGTGCGAATAATATCAAAATCAGTGCACCCTACGTAATCGTGTTTATCTATACTGCGAAGCATATCGAGTAGTTTGTTTAGGTTAGTTGATAGGTGTAAAATACCTATCTAATTCTAAACCGAATTTGCCAATTTTCAAGTACTTTATTGAAGTTTGAATATTGTTTTAGCTGTTTTTATTAGTCAGGAGTAGGGAAGTAAACAATCGGCAAACCGAGCGAAATGGTGCAAAAAGGGTAGATAAAAAGATGAAAAAAGGAGGTTTCAAATAACAGAGCAATTTCTCCTAGGCGAAGTTTCCACCGCCTAGGTGGAAATTCAGCAGAAAGATGCAAAAATTGAAGATTTGAAATCCGCCTAGGCGAAGTTTCCACCGCCTAGGCAGAAATCCGTCAGAAGGTTGCAAGGGCTGAAGTATTGAATCTGCCTAGGCGAAGTTTCCACCGCCTAGGCAGAAATCCATCAGAATGCTGGATTGACTGAACTGTTGGATTGAGCTACACTACTGTAAATCCGCCTAGGCGAAGTAGCTACCGCCTAGGCGGAATTCCGTCAGAAAGATAAGGAGCCAAGAAGTTAGTCCTCTGCCTAAGCGAAGATTCTACTGCTTAGGCGGAATTCTAACCGACTTAAGCACTGCCTAAGCGAAGTTTCTACCGCTTAGGCGAAAATCGCAGAACAGGTCAAAATATCTGTTTAGATATTTTTGAACCCCTAAGCCTATAAATACCCCTTGGCCACGTCTGAAACTTGGAGTTGAAGAACCCTAACCCTAGTAGAGATCTCTTAAGCCATATTTTGAAGATCAAGAAGGAGGTTCATCATTCGGATACAGAAGGATAACTTGCGGATCGATCATTAGCGACAGTGAACCGTTTTACTTCCAGATTTGATCGTTTCTCTCTTGTTTTATTCTTTGTAATCACTTCTTCATATCTAAGAATGTTGAATCCCTCTTATTTTGTATGGTATATGGCTAAGATCTTGTAGTAGTAGTTAAATGTTACTTAGGAGTAGTCGAAATCATGTAACCGTTTAGTTGAGTAAATTTATGTTACTTTAACGTGTTGTTGTCTAAATCTGATTGTGTTTATCGTTATTCTTGATATTATGCTTGTATTGATAAACCAAGAATACGGGGTTTGACACTTGGGAGAGGTAACCCCGGATTCAGACTAGGGTAAATACAACGTGACGTTCTAACAACCCGGGAGGGCGTTAGAACGTATGCAACCCATGACGTTGGCTCAAAACTCACACGACCTAGGGTCGTTAAGGCATTGAAGGGGACTTCTTCATTGACACGAAGTCGTGTAATCCCTCGTTTTATACTCGGAAGAGTTATTGATACAGAGGTTGTCGGATTAGATAAAAACCGTTATAGCTAACTAAATGAAATCGATTATGCATTATATGAAAGATATTTATACCTAAGTACTTAGTGTAATTAAAACTAACTTTATAGTTGTCATTTATCTTAGTATAGTAATTAGAAAACAAACGAGTTATGATTAGTCAAGATAATACGAAACTATGTAAATCACAATACTCAACCGAATTACACGAATTTCCCAGTGGAACGATATCCGATCCTAAAAGATCCATTATATTAAAACTAGACCTCGTACACTTGCAAGTAGTCCAATTACCGCGAGGAGGAAACATGGTGTGAATCCGAGCGCGTAGCATTAGTTGTTGTTTTTTGCTTAATTTTGTACTTCGTCTGGGTCATTACCCGATGATGAGTATGTCCCCTGATTGTTTATTGAGGTCGAGCGTAAAACTCATTCATGTGTGTTTTGTGTGCTTGACGTATCGTTTTAGTAAAAGTTATTGTGGATCCTACTTCCACGAGCACATAAACTCAATGTATAACTATCCAATTGATTTGAAAACGATTATCCGTCACCCAAATTCATGACAATAGGGATTCTAGAACTTTATTTGGGGGAAATTCGAGGCGAAATCCTAGGCGAGGTAGTTCGGAAGATATGATTTAGGCATTCATTTGATCGCTTGAGCCTTTGAAGCTTACCTTGTTATATGTTTATCCCTCGTTACCCTGTCGAAGCCGAAAATCCATTTTAATTCTGAACACTTAACTAATACCATGGCCAATTAAATTATTTCCAAACCTATATTGCTGAACTGAAGGCACAAATTTGAGTAAATCAAGTTAGCATTCGTGTATGCTACTTGATATAAGCAGTTGGGTTTAGGGAGAACTTTTAAATTGGATCAGTATTCGAGTACTCAATTTATTTTTCTTTCATTTTAACCACACCCATGAAATTGTAATAATCGAATAAGTTTGGGGGTGTGGTTTGTTGAAAAAAAAAAACATGTATATACGGTTTTATTTTTCGTTTCTTTTGACAAGTGAGTAAGACGTTTGTAAATATATGTTTAGGGTTATTTCAAATATATCTATGGGGGTTCGAGTATGAGAGTGTCAAGCATGTGCCTCGGGTATCATTAAGTTAACGACGTTAAGCTATTTTCTATTTTCGATATACCCTTAGCCATTTTCCAAAACCAAACCAAGTCCTATTGATCTTTTTCAATTTCTGAGCCTAAATTAGTGGAGAATAGAACCCGGTCAGGCTTATGGATTCCTATACCTTTTTGGTTTTAGACATGAGCTTATTTGGTGGATAATCCAATCCTATCGACGGATAGTTGTATAATTGAGTTTTATCATACACACTTTGACAGGATCTAGAATGACGCTTATTATTATCGAATGATGAAATTCTAAGACACCACATGGTGTGTTTTATTCTTGAACTCGATAGGATTGGAGGCCGATGAGGGAAAAATCGTTTGGCCGGTAGATGATATTCAAAATTTGCACATTATTGTTTTTAGTGTTTTTCGTTTTTAGTTTTTAATTTCGTAATTAGTTGTCGTATTTTCTCGTATTGTATGGGTGTTTTGCTCTAAGACTAACAAAATTCTAAGTTTGGGGGTATTTGATAGGGGTAATTTGTCTATATATTCCCAAGCCGGTTTTGGTAGTTTTCGAGTGTTTTTATTGTGTTTTATTATGTTTTAATTAGTTTTTATTTGTTTTTGTACAAATCAGGTGTTTGGGGGTGAAAAAGAGCTAAAACTATTGAAAATGAAGCTAATCGGAGCAAGTCGGTGGAAGAACGGTGGAAAAACAAGCAAAACAATAAGGTTCAGAAGCTTGCATCCATCGCCACCGCGGTGAAAATGCAGAGAGTTCGCTAAATAGACCACCGCCGCAATGGTGAACTCACCGCTGCAATGGTCAAAATACAGATAATTTGCCTACTATCTCATCGTTGCAGCGATCAGCCACTGCTGTAGCAGTGACCCTGCTGACATGCCTATTGCCGCAGTGGTGACCCCTATACCTGTAAAGCAGATTTTTAGATATTTTTAGATAATTTGTTCCCTTTAAATTCTTTCCTCTTCTCAATTTTCAGCCATTAGACCCTTTAGAGTTTAGATTGCTTAGAGAGAGGTTTTTGGAGAGTGCTCAACCAAATCCAAAGGAGAAGAACACAAAGCGAAGAAGGAGAAACAATCTCGGAGCGGTTTTAGTGGCGGATCTTCAGAATATGGCTAAGTTCTTTCATTTCTTTCTTTATTTTCTTAACTTTGATAGTTGGTTTGAGCATGTTTAGCTCGTTTATCATCGTATATACGGTTATGGCCATTAGCTAAATGGATATTGTCTAGGGATTAATATAATTTATGAATATGTGGTTTATTTAAAATCGGTGTTTCGTTAATGTTTGTTCTTCGTTATTTTATTGTGTTTACCGTTATTCTTCATTTATATGCTTGTTTAGATATATTGAGAATATGGGTTTGACACTGGGGAGAGGTAACCCCGGATTCGGACTAGGGTTAAACATAACGTGACGATCTAATGACCTGGGAGGGCGTTGGAAAGTGTGCAATCCATGATGTTGGGGGCAAGACTCATGTGACTGTGTTAGAAAAGATGTTAGAGGGGGACTTAGGACGCGAAGTCATATATTCGCTCAGTTTACACTCAGGGTTGGGAGTGAGCAAGTTTACGATACAGAGATTGTCAGATAAGTCGAACACCGTTAACATAAGTCAAACAAGATCAAACATATTTAAGTAAATGAAGTTAATCCCTAGATAATCCATTCCCCTAAATATCTCAATATAGTAATATAGTATAATTAGATAAATTAGTATTTTAGTTTAGTATTAATTAATTATAAACCATTTTTATCGCCTAAATAAAGTTAGGTTATGATAATTGTGGTACTTGACGATAATCTCAACCAATCCTTATGGATACGACAACCTCTACTCTTTCCATTATACTAAAACTTGACCCATACACTTGTGGTGAAAGTAGCAATGTTATCTACGTGCTACCACAATCCAAGGACTCACAAGAAGTCGGTTAACCAAACTACTTTGTTTAGATGACCGATCGTTGAAGAGACTTTCCCCAGCCAAACGGCAACCCAATCGGTTGACCGATTGTTTTAAAGCCTTTTCCTTCCAAAACCTGAAATCAAATTGGTTGACTGATTTCCTTCGTTCAGTTGACTGATCGTTTCAAGGACGTTCCAATTTTCTCTGAAAACCTCACTGATTCAAACAGTTGACCGATTCCTCCTAATCGGTTGACTGATTATTTCAGGTTGGTCATTTCCTTCACCAATTCTGTTCTAAAACACTCTGTTTGATTCAGTTAACTGATTGCTTTTCTCGATTGGCTGAATTGACCCTAAAATTTAACATTTTATACTTTAAACCTTATTTTCAATTAGGTCAATTATCATTTTCAATTTCACATAAAGAGTACATATCAAATCTTTAATTAGAATCCTAAATTTTATCATACCAATATCAAATCACTCATAAAGATAGCACGTTTAGTAGTGTCGTGTGTGATCTTAATTCGGGTTGCATTAAGAGTATGTAATTATAGAGTTGTTCTCACCTAATTTCTTCAAGGTCTTCACAGTTCTTCATTTCTTCAATGCATTCATCTTTGCACCCTTAACTTTTTCTTCATAATGTCTTCAACATAATTAAAAGTATGGAACTCTTTTTCTGACTCAATAAACATATTTCACAAAAAACATCAACACTTAATTGTTCATCAAAACCTAGGTATCAATCATCTCCCATTTTTTGATGATGACAATTAACTTTAATGTTTTATTCAAAAAAAAAAAAAAAAAAAAAATGTAACCACGCTCCCGCTAAATCTGAGAACGGGTATTTAACTCATTTAAGCATAATCATGAAGACAAATTCAAATAATTCAACGGATATTCAATCTAAGCCCAAAAATCAATATAACGATAATGATATTCAACAAAGCTTAATATTACTAATTCAACTTAGATCTCTCGTTAATCAGTGCAATGGTTAGGCGAATAATTCATAAACATTAACTAACTCATTTAAATATCAACTTCTCCCCCTTTGTCATCTCAAAAAGTGGGGACACAGAACCAAATCAATATTTCTTTTAACCCCCTTAATAAATATTCTAATAATTTATTTATTTTTAAATCATAAGATCTTAATTTTCAATAATAAGAAAGAAAAAAAAAAATTCAACACTAGAATATATGTGGATCATCATAAGAATTAAATATTAAAGTATAAAAGATCATATTCATACAATAATTCATCACAATAAACTAATTACCACTTAGTCTGTCTAGATCAAGTACCACAATCCTAGAATAACTATTACAAACCAGGGTACCAAAGTGAGACTTGTTCAGTTACATAACCAAAATGAGAATGATAAAGCATGAAATCTAATGAGGTCCCTGTCCCATAAATGGATAGTACGGTCCCAACGAACTCGTGGCCAACTGTTGTGGGTACTGACTACCAAGTTGTACGCTTGAGCTCGAGGGCATCTACTAATAATACGGCATAGATGGTCCTGGCCATGATGACCCTGCTACAATAGATCCTCCAAAGGATTGTTGCACTCTGATGCTAGTGTGCCTACTATACTATTGCCGGGCGCTAAACTGCTGTTGACTACTAAACCGTGAGTTCTATATAAATTGGAACATGTGTTCCATGCTGCCTGTAATCCTCCTAAACCCAGCTTCTATGGTTTCAATAAGCCTCCCGTATCTACTTTTCACGGACACCCTCATCTCAGCCATGTTATTTTTGATCCCGGACATTTTGTAATCAAGGATCTTCTTGTATTACTGGATATCATCAACTTGATTCTTAAGCATATCAATCTTCTGATCCGAGCTTAATTCTTCTTTTTCTTCCACCATCATTGTTCCTCTCTCTTCTCCCTTTTTTGGCACCCACATATTTTTCTTGAATTCGTACTCGAATAAAATACAACTACTAACATTTATCCATACAGGGGTCATCATGAAAAATTTACTTTCTTTAAGATCACCATCAACTTCGAAGTAATCAAATATTCTTTAAAGTGCATCGCCATGGGGTAGCACTCTTGAGGGTCTCTTTAAATGATTCTTCATGTGCTCAAGCATAATATGGGCTAAATCAAGATTTCTACCCTTAACAATTTCATTTAGAAAATATAAATCAAACTCATTGACATTCGCATGACTCCCTCCTCTAGGCACAATTAAATAAGTAATCATCGAATGAATGAGACGATGCTCAAGTGATAGGGATCCCACTCCATCATCAACCAAACCAAACTTATTAGCAATCTCACTTCTCCTAAAATTCGTCGCAAGCTAATAAGGGTATTGTAGGGATAAACATCTCCTTTGTTGAACTTCAAAATATTTCTAAGACCATCCTTATCAAATTTAATTCCAACCCCTCTAACAAATGACCTCATTTATTCATCTCTAATTGTAAGATTACTATAAAACATTTTTACCCAATGGGGAATCAACTCATTGCTTTAGGAAAGAAAGTCGGTCAACCCATTTTCTTAACATACTTCTCGAGATCAATATTTTTCTTCTTAAATCCAACAAAATCAATGGGTTTACAACAAATGTCCTTTCAATTTGCGAATTCCTTATTGTATTTTATTTCATCCTCTTTGCTTTCAAAATAAATAGTGTCAAATTTAGGCTTTCCCGAGCAAGGTTTTTTTACCTCTAGGCATTTTCTCTCAATGGTGAGTTCAACAACCGATTTAAAACCCAAAAATCTAACAAAGTAAAATAGATCTACTGAAATCCTAAAGAGAAATAGAAGAAGCAACCTTTAGATGAAGTTTTTGACTCCCAAGTGATAGATCCAAGCCCTTAATCTTCTATTTCAAGCCAAAATGTGAAGATCTCATGAAGATTTGAGAGAACTCTTTGGAAGTGAAGGATTTGAAGGGTTTTTAGAGAGAGAAAGCTTTTGAACTAAAATTGGGGTGAAATGAGAGGTCTTGGGAACTAAATCCCGCAACAGTCGGTTGACTGACAGTTCTTGGTCGGTGAACCGACCAAGGAAGAGTTTGCGTACTGCAGACTCTGTTTCTGTTACTTGACCGACAGGGCCTTTTTGTCCACTTGTCTAATCTTATCTTATTTGATCAATTTGCTTAATTTTTACCTCTTATTTTGATCTACACATATTATTTAAGACATTTTCACACACACCCCCCCTACACATATCATAAATAACTAATTTAAGAAATGCAAAGCATCGGTATCCCTAACAAAATTAACATATTTGAATTTTAGGAAATTTGACATACTTGGATCGTCCTTGGGAGCAATTGGTGTGTGTACCTTTGGTGGATTGTTAATTTCAAGCTTATTGTCCTTTGAATCCGCTATTTTTTCTTTTTCTTGATTTACCACTTTGATTTCCTCCTTACTTTCATTGGCGTTCTTTGGGATTGGTTCAGTAATAATTTTCTTGCCTTTGTACGGTGCTTTGAACTGCTTTTCCTTATTTTGCTTTATCACTGCCTTATGCATTGTCCTTCTCTTGTATTGGTTTCTCGCCATTTGTTGAGGATAAGCATCAGTTGATTTCATGCACTGAACATGCTGCTTTTTTAACTTTCCATTTTGCATATACTGATTCTTCCTCATTGGTACATTTAATTTTGAATCCCTTCTTGGTATGTGGTTTCCATTGTATCATCTAGATTGATCGAATCTCCCTTTTATACCTGCATAAATTTTTCTCTTCTTGGTATGCAGTTATTTCTGAATCCTACAGGGTAACCATGCAATAAATAACAAATTTTCTCAAAATGACCATGCTTCCCATAATAAAAATATCTTGCATTGTTTGTATGTTTCTTTAGATAATCATTATTTCGTACAGGAGCACTATATTGCTGGTGATATTGAGGAGTTGTTGTAGTAACTATTAGTTTTTCAACACGTTTAGTTCTCTCAATATCCTTGAATTTATCCATTGTTTCATTAAACTCCTTTTGAGTCTTTTCAAGTGATCGCTCGAACGAACTAACGGTCACCTGTAGACCAAAATTTTTATGATGCATAAATTCAAGATCATTCTTAAGAATTTGGCACTTATCTTCAACGGAATAAATTTTCACACGAGCTCTATCAAGCTTACACCTTATATTATCCAACTCAATGCTCAAGGCCTAATTTAAAGTCTCAAGATTTTTCTTTTTAAAATCATTTTGTTGAAAATCATAAACATTAGTTTTCAAAACTTCGTTTTCTTCTACAAGAGAATCGATTTTTTTCAAGCAACTTACTTATTTCAAATAAAGCATTTGTAAATTTGGTAGTTTAAAAATACTTGTCCAAATTCTTCTTCTTAAGAGATTTAATAGTACTAAGATTTTTGTTTTTAATAATTGCAATCTTTTGCTCGAGTTTCAAATTCTCTTTTCCAAAAATATAAGTAAGGGCAATCAGCGTCTCAATAACCTTATCTACCACCTCGTTATCACCAAGTTTATCATTCTCACTAGCGAGACCCTGACTATCAGAGAAAGTGGGAGACTCTATAATAGTACATATGATATCATGACCAGTACACTCCATGTGATCGTGTTTAACTAGGATTTTAAGCCTATCAAGCTAAAACCAGCTCCGATATCAATTGTTGACCTAATGAGCTATCCAAGATGGTGGTGAATTAGGTAGTAACAAAAATTCAAAGAATTAAATCTTTTAACACTTAATTATCAAATAATCACTATTTTCTAAATAAATTATTATTTTTGTTATGTAGTGGATAAGTTTTTAGTTCTAGGTGTACACCCAAACAGAATATAATGAAAATAAAGAATGTAGCACACCAAGATATATCCTGGTTCAGCAAGTTAACCTTACCTAATCCAACCCCCCGTGCTCCACGGAGATTCGCAACCACTAAACCCCTGATTTTTTTACTAGGTAGGAACTAACCTTTACAATGATTATTTTACCAGGCTCATAATCAATCTTTACAATTATTATTTTTCCAGGCCAAGGAAGAACCTTATCTTTTTATCAGGCTAAAGACAAACCTCATTCTATTACAGGAAGAATCAAAACTCAATCATTTTAACAGGCTAAAGATCAAACCTCATTACACTCACAAGTATCATTGTCACAGGTAAGGAGGGAACCTTCACAATTCACTCAATTCAATTGCAGAGAGAATCAAGACCTAGTTCTTTTCAAGAGAAAATAATAACCTAACCTTTTTACTTAGGGAAAATGATACTAACCTCACCAAGGATTAGTGAGACCCAAAACCAATTTAGGGTTTCTTTGCAAAGATTGAATCTAAATTCAGATTTGAAAATGAAGAATACAAGAAATACAGAAAGTTGAAAGATCGATTACCTCGACCCAGCATTTATGAATGAACACGAACCAAAGATATAAGAGAATCCTTGACCCAATGATTGCAAGAGAATCACGAACCAAAGAGGTTGAACGCAACAAGAAAACTTGATAAGTTCAGAAAAGTTCCTTAAAGAACTCGAGAGAAAACCCTCCTAAAACATATTAATCAATATCAAAAGTGTGAAATTCGTAGGTCTACAAAGCCCTTTAAATAGGCGGCCAAGAGAATAAGAAAGAAACCCTAGTACACTTGGAAATTCGTGGGTCCAAATGGAGGAAAAAGAAAACCCTAAAATCTAATTCCTAAATAAAGAATAAGGAAGCTTCTTAATTTGCCTTACATTCCAAGTTGGAAAAGAAAAAGATTTGTTTGGCAATCAAGCCTTACAAATCAGTCTAAAAAATAATTAAAAGACTTAAAATAATAAAATAAATAAAATAAAATTCATGGGTCTCATTCTTGGCCCATTCAGGATCACGCTTTAAGCCCATTTGCTTGCCTTGATGAGGTGGACTAGGATTTGATTGTCCGATGGGCCTAATTTAGGCTTCACCATTGTAGTTTTAATTCCAATCTCTAGAATAAGCCCATTAAGTACTTCTTTAAATCTTTTTGTCCTTACCTTTGTTATTGGGCCAACTGGAACATGCAACATATCTCTTGGTGCAACTGATATATTCTCACCATTCCCTCCCTCTTGAAAAGGATTTATCCTCAAATCTTCACCTACACCAAACGGAGATAAGTTAGTCACATTAAAAGTAGCACTTACATTAAACTCACTGGGAAAGTCCAACTTGTAGGCATTGTCATTGATCCGTTCTATCACTTGAAAAGGGCCATCCCTCATTAGAAGTAGCTTAGAATGCCTTTGTTGGAGGAACCGCTCCTTCGTCATATGCAGCCAAACCCAATCACCAGGTTCAAATACAACCATCTTGTGCCCCTTATTAGCTTGGTTGGCATATTGCTCAGTTTTCCTCTCAATATTTTGTCGGGCCTTCTCATAGATCTGCTTAACAAAATCAATCTTCTTTTTCCCATCTAAGTTGACACGCTCAAGCATTGGTAAAAAAGTTAAATCCAAAGGAATCAATGGATTAAAACCATACACAATTTCAAATGGTGAAAACTTAGTTGCAGAATGCATACTCCTATTATATGCGCACTCTATATATGACAAACAATCTTCCCATGTTTTCAAATTATTTTGTATTATAGTACGCAATAAAGTAGATAAAGTCCTATTAACTACTTCGGTTTGACCATCAGTTTGTGGGCGACAAGTAGTAAAAAATAAAAGTTTAGTTCCGAGCTTACCCCACAAAGTCTTCCAAAAATAGCTTAAGAACTTAGCATCTCTATCCTAAACAATAGTCTTAGGCATGCCATGCAACCTAACTATTTCCTTGAAGAACAAATCAGCAACATGTGATACATCATCGGTTTTATGACATGGAATAAAATGAGTCATCTTAGAAAACCTATCTACAAGCACATATATAAAATCTCAACCTCCTTTTGACATAGACAAACCTAACACAAAATCCATAGAAATATCAATCCAAGGTTTACTAGGTATAGGCAGAGGAGTATACAAACCATGAGGTTTAACCTTAGGTTTAGCTTGCCTACAAACAATGCACTTATCACAAATTCTCTCCACTTCATAGTTCATATGAGGCTAGAAGAAGTGTTCATGTAAAACATCTAAAGTCTTAGATATGCCAAAATACCCCATTAAACCACCCCATGAGCTTCTTTAACAAGAAAGTCACGCAATGAACATTTTGGCACACAATTTATTTTCCCTGAACAAAAACCCATTATATCTAAAGAACTTACCAAATGCCACTTTCTCACATGCATTGAATACATTACCAAAATTAGAATCATCAACATACAAATCCTTAATGTACTCAAAACCAAGCAATTCGGCATCTAAGGTAGAAAGTAAGACGTACCTTCGAGATGATGCACCCGCCACAACATTTTCCTTACCTTGCTTATACTTGATCACATAAGGAAACATTTCGATAAACTCCACCCACTTGGCATGTCGCTTGTTCAGCTTTTGTTGACCCTTCAAATGCTTCAAAGATTCATGATCCGTGTGAATCACAATTTTTTTTGGCTAAAGATAGTGTTGCCAAGGCTCCAATGCCCTAATCAATGCATACATCTCTTTGTCATATGTAGGGTAATTCAAGGCTGCACCACTTAGTTTTTCACTAAAGTAGGCAAGCAGACACCCTTCCTACATGAGAACAACTCCAATACCTATTCCTGAAACATCATATTCAATCTCAAAAGTTTTTGTGAAGTTAGGTAAAGCAAGCAAAGGTACATTAGTAAATTTTTCCTTAATCAAATTAAATACATTTTCTTGCTCATCACCCCACTTAAAACCCATATTCTTTTTGACAACGTCAGTTAAAGGTGCGGCTAGGCTACAAAATCTTTCATAAACCTCTGATAGAAGCTAGCCAGCCCATGAAAACTTCTCACCTGTTCCATACTTGTAGGTTTCGGCCAATTCTTGATTGCCTTAATCTTTTCTTCATCTACCTCAATTCCTTTAGCATTAAAATCAAAACCAAGAAATACAAGTTTATCCGTGCAAAAGGTACACTTTTTAGGGTTAGCAAACAAATTTTCTTTTCTCAAAACATCTAAAACAAGTTTTAAATGTTCAACATGCTCATCTAAGTTTTTGCAATAAATCAAAATGTCATCAAAGTATACAACCATACATGTCCCAATAAAAATATGCAAAACATAGTTCATTAATCTTATGAATGTACTAGGTGCATTGGTTAACCCAAAAGGCATAACCAACCATTCATAAAAACCATATTTTGTTTTGAATGTAGTTTTCCACTCATCACCTTCCCTCATCCTAATCTGATGATATCCACTTTTAAGATCAATTTTAGTAAACACACAAGAATCATGCATTCATCAAGCATATCATCTAATCTAGGAATGTGATGTCGATACTTTATCGTGATATTGTTGATGGCGTGACAATCCGCACACATTCCCCACGTAGCATTTTTCTTAGGTACAAGCAATACGGGAACCATAGAAGGATTCATACTTTTACGCACATACCCTTTCTCCATAAGCTCACTAACCTACCTTTGAAGCTCCTTTGTTTCCTCGGGATTGCTTCTATATGTGGGTCTGTTTGGAATGGATGCTCCAAGTACGAAATCAATTTGATGCTCGATTCCCCTTATTGGTGGCAAACCATTTAGCACCCCTTCGGGAGACACATCATCAAAATCCTGTAAAAGATAAACAACAACACTAGGAAGAGAAGAGTTAAGATCGTTAGTGGTAAAACAAACCTCTTTGTACAAAAGTACAATCAAAGGTTGGTTTGAAAACAAAGTTTTTTTTTTTTTTTATCTTACTCTCTCTCGCATAAAAACTTACTTGTTTCCTCTCTTCTTTTCCCTTGCATTCTCAATTTTTTTCTCTTTCACTTTTTTTTTTCTCTCACTCTCATTTTTCTTGTCACTCTTTCTTTTTAACCTTACTTGATCATCATACACTTGCCTTGGCAATAATGGTACAAGAGTAATTAGCTTTTTATTAAGTACAAAGGAGTATCTATTGGTATAACCATCATAAGTTACTTGCCGATCAAATTGCCATGGTCTTCCCAAAAGAATATGCCCCGTATGCAGTGGCACCACATCACACAAGATCTCGTCTTTGTACCTTCTAATCGAGAATGATACGAGCACTTGTTTATTCACTTTAATTTCTCCACAATCATTCAACCATTGTAACTTGTATGGTCTAGGATGCTTTAAAGTTGGCAATTTCAATTTCTCCACAAAATTAGTGCTAGCAATATTTGTACAACTCTCCCCATTAATAATCATGCTACATACCTTATCATTGACATGTCATCTAGTATGAAAGATGTTCTGTCGTTGTATCATCTCATCTTCTTTGACTTGTGCACTAAGAGCTCTTCTTGCAACCAGGAGCTCTACATCAACCGAGTACTCAACATCACATGCATCCTCCAAAGGTGGCATCGAATCATCATCCGTCTCATCTTCGGTCTCAATACCTCTATCATCCCTCATAATCATCACTTTCTTGTTTGGACATTAAGACGCAATATGACCTATTCCCAAACAATTAAAGTATTTAATTTCTCTATTTCTAGAAGGTTGGGAATTAGTTTTACCTTGGTTCGGTATATCTCTAGCTTTGTGAATTTTGGGAGGTTCGACATTGGGCTAAAAATTAGGCTTTTCTTCCCTCTTGCTCCAATTCGATTTTTAAGAAGAAGAAGAACCCAATTATTGCCCAACACATGTGGAACCCTTTCGCTTCAATTGTTGTCCAACTTTGATGGCCATGTGTACCATGTCAATCAACTCAACATAATACTGCAACTCCACCATATTTGCAATGTCACGATTTATCCAGATTAGAAACCTAGCCATAATTGCTTCTCGGTCCTCTTCTACATTGGCTCGAATCATGGCTACTTCCATCTCTTTATAGTAGTCTTCCACACACTTAGAACCTTGTGTAAGACTTTGCAATTTCTAATACGAGTCCCTATAGTAGTGAGTAGGGACAAACTGCCTCCTCATGATGACCTTTATTTTTGCCCACGTCTCAATAGGCCTCTTATGGTTTCTCCTCCTATTTATCACAAGTTGATCCCACCATTTTATTGCATAGTCAATAAACTCAATTACAGTAAGTTTTACCTTTTTCTCCTCGGAGTAGTAGTAACACTCAAAGATTAACTCTACATTTTTCTCCCACTCCAAGTATACTTCAGGGTCGTTTTTTCCTTGGAATGATAGTATCTTCACCTTGATGCTTTCCAAGTTATTATCAAGCTGCTCCCCATATCTATCTCTTCTATTTCCATATCCACGCCCAAACCTGCCCAAGCTCGCATTAGAGGCACGATCGTCTTCATCTAGGTTATTTCTATAATCATCTTCATATTCGAACTGAGGCTGATTCCTCTCTCTTCGTTACACATTAGGAGCTCTCGGTGGCTACCCCTTTTGTGCACTAGACTCAACTTTGTCTAGTCTCTCATGCACTTCATCAAATCGCAAGTTCAACCGTTAAAGCTTTTGCTCCAAGGCCTTGTAAAAAACTTTTATGTCCATGACGTCCTTCCTTTCCAGTGATTCATCAGACGAGCCCTTGTTTGTTTCACGGGACATGTTTAGTAACCTACAAAACAAAGTTAGCAAACCTCACAAACACTCCCTTACGTGTTTATACTCAAACTATGTCACTCCACTCGTGTATCACTCAAATTCGGCTTTTACCCTCTTATAAGCTCACACTCTCTTGCCTTTTGCCACCCTTTAATTCACTTTTTTAGTTTTTTTATTGAACTTAACCAATCTCAACCAGAAATTTCCTTGTAGCAATCCAAACTCAACAAATTGATTAACTAAGAATGAGATTTTAGGAACCAAAACAAAGCAAACAAGAAGAGCACAAAGAAAAGTTTATGGCATAGAACAAGTAGAAATAATTCTCAATTTTTTTGGGGAGGGGCTGCTGAATTTTCGGTTTTTTTTTTTTCGCTTCTGTTTCCGTTTTTTTTTTCTTTTTCTTTTTTTAAATACAACAACTTGAAATTGAGATTTGAAGATGCACAATAAGAAAAAAATGAAAATTGACCAAAATTGATTATATATTTCGGCTAATAGAATTTTAATGTATGAATGAACTGATTACAATGATGAAAAGAAAAAAATATAAAAAGGATAGATGAAACCTGATTTAGACCTTACTCTGATTATCAAATGATGCGAATCTCACCAAGGATTAGTGAGACCCAAAACCAATTTAGGGTTTCTTCGTAAAGGATCGAATCTAAATTCAGATTTGAAAACGAAAAATACAAGAAAATACAAAAAGTTGAAAGATAGATTACCTAGACTTGGCCTTTATGAATGAAATACGAACCAAAGGTATAATAGAATCCTTGACCCAATGATTACAAGAGAATCACGAACCAAATAGGTTGAACGCCACAAGAAAACTTGATATGTTCAGAAAAGTTCTTTGAAGAACTCGAGAGAAAACCCTCCCAAAATATATTAATCAATATCAAAAGTATGAAATTCGTAGCTCTACAAAGCCCCTTAAATAGGCGGCCAAGAGAATAAGAAAGAAACCCTAGTACACTTGGAAATTCGTGGGTCTACATGGAAGGAAAACCTCCCTAAAATCTAATTCCTAAATAAAGAATAAAGAAGCTTCCTAATTTGCTTTACATTCCTAGTTGGAAAAGGAAAAGATTTACTTGGCAATCAAGCCTTACAAATCAGACTAAAAATAATTAAAAGACTCAAAATAATAAAATAAAATTTGTTGGTCTCATTCTTGGCCCGTTTAGGATCACGCTTTAAGCCCATTCACTTGCCTTGATGAGGTGAACTAGGCTTTGATTGTTCGCTGGGCCTAATTTAGGCTTCACCATTGTAGTTTCAGCCCTAATCTCTCGAATAATCCCATTAAGTGCTTCTTTGAATCTTTTTGTCATTGCCCTTGTCATTGGGCCAACTGGAATATGCAACGGATCTCTTAGTGCAGCTGATATATTCTCATCAACAAAGATCAAACCCTAGTATTTTTCATAAGAAAAGATCTAAACCTAGCTACCTTGACTAGACACTCGCCCAATCGTGTTTAATCCGCTCAAACTCACAAATATAGAAAAATATGAGTTTATTCCCACAAGAAGTTTTTACGACCTCAATACATATATGCTCGATTAATGTCTCGAAATTTACTACATGTTAGATACAATGTGAGGCAACTAATATCTAATTAATAATCAATGTGGGTAGCACAAATTAAAGCACGTAATTAGTTAATCACAAAAAATCGTTTTAAAAAGATTTTTCAAGATTTTAAGTTTGAAAACGATTTTCTAACAATCTTATATCCAAGCAATCAATAATAATATGAAATCAAAATAAAGTACAATAGCTTGGAAAGATCTCACTGGAAAAACACTGAAGATTGAAAACATAATCGCAAAATAGCACAAGTCGGTAACACCAAATCAATAGCGCTTTAGATCAAAAACTTCAGACAAATATCTCACAGAAATCTCAGCGTAATAATATCTCTTAGAAAAACATAGAACTGATTGTTCTTGATTTATTGTATCTCAATCCCACAGGTCTAAATATATAGACAGATAACAAGTCCTCCAAAAGCTACTTTTCAAAAGATATGTCTCTAAAAGGTACTCTTAGACCCCATAAAATAATATCTTTCATTTCAGGGGTAATCCACTTATAAATAACTTTTAAATCTCTCAAATAAATTCATGAAATATTTCTCAATTAACAATCACAAAGATAGAAAGTATTTATCAACTTATATCAAAAGAATCGTGAATTATGTGGACCAAAGCAATAGGGATACTAAAATACATGTACTGTATCTTCAATAGGTTCAAATCCCAAAATCTCTCCCTTGAAATCATTAAAAAAAAAAGGGCTAGTTTTTTACCCTGAGAGCGAGTTCTTCGAAATCTCAACTGAACCTATCAATTGACTGATCCCTGGTGTTCGGTTGATCGATTGAAACAGTACCGAAACCAAGCCAAGGACTCATAGGTAGTCGGTTAACCGAACCACTCTGTTCAATTGACTGATCATTGCACAGACTTTCCCCAGCCAAATTTCAACCCAATCGGCTGATTGATTTCTTCCTAATCGGTTAACCGATTGTTTTAGAGCCTTTCCCTGCCAAAACCTCAAATCAAATTGCTTGACTAATTTTCTTCATTCGGTTGATCGATCGTTGCAGGGACGTTCCAATTTTCTCTAAAAACCTCACTGATTTAAATGATTAATCGATTCCTCCTAATCGGTTGACCAATTATTTTAGGGTGGTCATTTCCTTCCCGAATTCTGTTCCAAAACACTTTGTTTGATTCAGTTAATCGATTACTTTTCTTGATTGATTGAACTGACCCTAAATTTCAACTTTTTATACTTTAAACCTTATTTTCAATTAGGTCAATTATCATTTTCAATTTCACGTAAGGAACACTTATCAAATCTTTAATTAGAATCCTAAATTCTATCATACTAATATCAAATCACACATAAATATAGCTAGTTTACTAGTGTCGTGTGTGATCTAATTTGGGTTGCATTAAGAGTATGTAAGCATATAGTTGTTTTCACCTAATTTCTTTAAGATCTTCGTAACTCTTCATTTCTTTAATGCATTCATCTTTTCACCCTTAACTTTTTCTTCGTGATGTCTTCAACATAATTAAATGTATGAAATTATTTTTCTAAAATACTCAACAAACATATTAGTTCCACAAAAAACATCAACACTTAATTGTTCATCAAAACCTAGGGATCAATAGGAACTATTTGAGGTTTTCCTTGTTTATTTTGAAAGCATCAATAGGTAAGGAAAAATAGTTCCTAAATAGTGGTTGTTCTCAGCACATGACGAGTGATAAATGTAAATTCACGTCTTTAACACCTAAAGATGGAGGTTATGTGACATTTAGAGATAACGTTGATGGTAAAATTATCAGTATAGGTAATATTGATAATGGGTCTATTACTATTAAACATGTTATCTTAGTAGACGGTCTCAAACATAACCCACTTAGCATTAGTCAATTATGTGATAAAGGTTATAACGTGGTTTTTTATCATGATTGATAGATGTAAATTACTTATCTATTTTCAATCCGAACATTGTTAGTTTTCGAGTATGTTTAGTACGTTTTAATATGTTTTTATGTGTTTTTGTATAAATCAGGTGTTTGAGGTGAAACGGGATAAAAACGGATAAAAAACGATCACATCGGATCAAAGACGGTGGAAGAACGGTGGAAAAAGTGCAAAGAAACTGAAATTCAAAACCTGTAACCACCACCGCGGTGACCAAACCACCGCCACGGCTGTCAAAATACATAGAAGGCCTTAACTTACTACAAATCCACCACCGCAGCGGTGAAACTACTGGAAGAAACAGAAAAGACCACCGCCTCAGTGGACGAATCCCACCGCCTAGGCAATGAAACTGTAGAGAGGTCCTGAATCCACCGCTGACTCCACCGCCTAGGCGATCATCAAACCGACTTACCTTACTACCGTGGCGGTCACTTCTACACAGATTTAGATATTTATTAGGATATTTTCCCCATTAATACCCTCTCATCTTCTCTCCTCTGGCAATTAGATCCCCATTAGACTAGGGATATTTTAGAGAGAGGTTTTGGGAGTGCTCATTCAAATCCTAAGGAGAAGATCATAAAGCAAAGAAGGGGGAGCGATCTCGAAATGTTTTTAGCGACAAATCTTCGGACTATGCTAAGTCTCTCTCGTTCTTTTCTTTATTTCTTAACTTAGTATTATTGTTTGAGCATATTTAGCTCATTTTTAATTGTATAACCGGCTATGGCTATGAGCTAAATGGGTTTTTGTCTAGGGATTAATATAATTTATAAAAGTGTAGTTTTGTTTTAGTTTGTGTTTCGTTAATTTGTGTTTTATAATAATTTCGATTGTATTTGCCGTGTTTTCATGTTATTATGCTTGTTTAGATAATTAAAGAATACGGGGTTTGACACTCGGGAAAGGTAACTCCGGATTCGGATTAGGGTAAACACAACACGACAATCTAACGACCCGGGAGGGTGTTAGAAAGTGTGCAATCAATGATATTGGGGCGAGACTCATGTGACCTAGTGTCGTTAAGATGTTGAGGGAGAGTTCTTCGTTGACGCAAAGTCATGTATTCACTCGTCTTACACTCGAGAGAGGTGGAGAGTGAGTTTACGAACCAAGATTGTCGGATACTCGAACGCCATTAACGTAAACTAAAACAAGACCAAGCACATTTTTGTAAACAAAGTTAATCCCTAGGCAATACTTTCCCTAAACATCTTATATTAGTATTAGTATAGTTTAATTAGTATTTTAGTATTAGTTTATATTAATTTTATATACATTTGTTTTAGCCTAGATAAAGTTAGGTCATGATAAACGCGGTAATCGATAATATTCACAACCAATCCTTGTGGACATAATAACTCTAAATCTCCCAATTTATACTAAAACTTGACCTCGTATACTTGCAAGTAAAAGTAGCGACGTATTCATGTGCTACCAATGATAGATGCATTATTAAGAATGGGCATGATATACATGTTCATTTGATGGCTTCTCTTCTCAAAATTTATCATGTTTAAATGCATTATCTAAGAATAGTTGGTTATTGCATAGACGACTTGGGCATGCTAGTATGGAGTTAATTTTGAATCTGTCTAAGAAAAGTCTTATACATGGATTACCTGCATTAAAGTATTAAAAAAAGATAAAGTATATGATGCATGTCAACTACGTAAGCAATCTAGATCATCTTTTAAGAAGAAGTTGCATACATCCACATCAAAATATCTTGAATTGTTGCATCTTGATTTATTTTGTTTGAATGCCATTGCTAGTTTAGGAGGTAAATTTTATGCATTCGTGACTGTGGATGGTTATTCCAGATTTACATGGGTGTTTTTCCTAGCTAAGAAGAGTGAAGTTATTTCTATATTCTCTAAGTTTTGTAAATGTGTTCAAAATGAGAAACAGTGTTGCATTATTAACATCCGTAGTGATAGAGGTAGAGAGTTTAAGAATGATGAGATAATAAGCTATTGTGATGAGCACGAGTATGCTCATAACTTTTCTACACCAAGAATACCACAACAAAATGTTGTTGTGGAAAGGAAAAATAGAAGTACTTCAGGAAATGGTTGGAACGATGCTGAATGAGAATCGTCTTTCTAAATACTTCTGGGCAGAAGTCGTACACAAAATAAGCAAAAGCAAGTAGTTGATGCAACAAATGAACCACAAACTTTAAATAATAATAAGTCAAAAGGCGAAGAGACGACTTTACCACGTGCTATAAAAACAGTGCCGGGTTATTCGGTAAAATAAATTATTGGTAATTTCATAAATGGTGTAAGTGCCAGATCCTCTATTAGGGATATAATTAATCTTGCTTTTATATTTCAAATTGATCCTAAGAATATTCATAAGACGTTAACTGATGAGTCTTGAATTTCCGCGATGCAAGAACAATTAGTTTAATTTCAGCGTAATAAGGTGTGGTCTCTAATTCTTAGACTTGATTTTTATCGTGTAATTGGTACTGAATGGGTCTATCATAATAAAAAGTATGAAACGGGTAAAGTAATTAGAAATAAAGAAAGATTGGTAGCACAAAGCTATAATCAAGAAAAGGAAATTGATTATGATGAGATATATGCACCTGTGGCTAAACTAGAAGCTATTACAATGTTACTCGCATTTGTATGTTCACATAATTTTAAATTATATCAAATGGATGTAAAGAGTGAATTCTTGAATGTCTTTCTATCAGAAGAAGTTTATGTCGAACAACCACCGGGATTTGAGAGTGATAAACTTCCTGATCATATGTTTAAATTTCAGAAGGCTTTGTTGGACTTAAACAAGCTTCGTGAGCTTGATATGAGAGACATAGCTGATATTTGATGGAAACTAGTTTTCAATAGGGTCTTAGTGACATTACATTATTTATCAAGCAAAATAAGTCTGATATCCTATTAGTACAGATATATGTTGATGATATTATATTCTGATTTACTAATGATGATTTTTGTAAAGAGTGTGCCAAGATTATGCAGGTAGAGTTTGAAATGAGTATAATGGGAGAGTTAACCTTCTTCATTGGGTTGAAAATTAGGCAAACCAAAGAACGTATTTTCATTAATCAAGCCAAGTACACAAAAGAGTTACTGAAAAAGTGTGGCTTGGATGGCACTAAAGAGTACAAAACTCCCATGGTAATAGCTACAAAAATGAAATAAAGAAGACGATATGGGAAAAAACGTCAATGAGAAAATGTATCAAGGTGTGATTGGTAACTTTTTGTATCTTTATGCTAGTAGACCTGACATAATGTTTAGTGTATACTTGTGTGCTAGATTTTAGTCTTGTCCTAAAGAATCGCATCTAATTGCGGTCAAGCAAATCTTTTGATTTTTTAAAAGGACAAGTGACCTAGGATTATGATATCCTAGGGGGAGTGACTTTAAGTTAACTAGTTACTCCAACGCTGACTTTGCCGAATGCAAAGTCAAGCGTAAAAGACAAGCGGGTCATGTCACTTTTTAGGACATACTTTGGTTTTTCGGTCGAGAAAAAAATAGAACTAGATTGTTTTATTTACAACTGAGGTAGAGTATATGGTAGCTGGTAATTATTGTGCTCAAATTCTATATATTAAGTAACAATTATATGATTTTAGAATATGTATGGAGGAGGTCTCTATTTATTGTGATAATAAAAATGTGATATACTTTAGTGAGAATCCTACACAACACTCATGAACTAAGCACATATAGATTATACATCATTTTATTTGTGATAATATTCAGAAAAAAGGATGTAACTATTGAATATGTCGATACCTCCGATCAGCTTGTTGATATTTTTACTAAACCTCTGGCTAAAGATTAATTTACAAAAATTATTTCGAGGTTTAGGTATGGCTAGGCATAATGATATATGCCTAGAGTTATGTTTTTGGGTCTCTGCCCCCACTTTTTGAGATGACAAATGGGGAGAAATTGATGTCTAAATAATAGTTGATGTCTAGAATTTGTTCAACTAAGTTGCATTGATCCAAGAGAGAAGTGTTTTTTTTTTAAAAATTTTTGAGATTATATCAAATATCTTTATTATTGTTTAAATTATGTTTTCATGATTAGGCTTAATTAAGTTAAAATACCCGTCCTCGGATTTAGGAAGAGCGTGGATACATTATATTTTAAAGAAAATATCAAAGTTAATTATCATAAAAAAGGGAGAGATTGTTGAATCCAAGATTTTGGTGAACAAATAAGTATTGATGTTTTTGGTAGAACTAATGATTTTATCGAGTGTTTCAAATTTAGAGTTCTATGCATTTGATTAAGAAGAAGATTTGAAGAAGAAAACATAAAGGGTGCAAGATAGACAAAACGAAGATATTAAGAGTTTTGAAAACGTTAAAGAAAAATAAGTGAAAACAACTCTTTACTTATATACTCTTAATGCAACCCAAATTAGGATCACACACGACACTTAAAATGAGTTAATTATATATGTGTCATGATAAGAAGTGATAAGTTTAAGATCCTAAAATGAGATATTGTATGTGCTCCTTACGTGACATGATTTTGATAATTGATCTGATTGAAAAATGTGGTTTAAAGTATAAAAATTTGTGTTTTTGGGTCAATTCGGTCAACCGAGAAAAGCAATTGGTCGACTAATTAAAACAGAGAGTTTTTGAGTTAAAACGAAGTATACTGATCCAGTCGGTCAACTATTTAAAATAGTAGCTAAAATGGGTAAGGAAGTGAGCACGCAATCGATCGATCGAAAGAAGAGGGTCGGTCAATCGTTTGAGTCAGTAGTTGAAACAGTTGAAATTGGGAACACACTGATCCAATTAATTGGTTAACCGATTAGGATGGGTTGATCAACTGACTGGAGCTATGCCAATGTCTAATTTGGAAGCCTGGCATAGTTGGTCAACTGAATGGGGCAGGTCGGTCAACCGATTGCTTCAGTTACAAATTCAGCTAATTTGGTATTTTGGTAAAAAAAAACTATCTATTTTTCATGATTCCAAGAGAGGGATTTGGGAGATTTGAATGTATTTCAAATATGAACAACCTATTAAGTAATCTCTATTGATATGATCCATATATTTTGAGATTCTCTTAATTTAAATGATTTAATACTTCATATTTCTATGATTTTAAATTAAGAATAGTTTTATGGACTTAAATGAGAGATTTGAAAGTTACTTTTAAGTGGAATGTACCTAAAATAAAATATTATGATTATGGGGTCTTCGAGGGTCATTTTATGGCATATTGTTGAAAAAATAATCGTTGGAGGGCTAATTGTTGGTTTATATATAGAGACCTGTTGTTGGTGATATTTTAATCGCTTTGAATTACTCACAAGTGCATAAGATCAAGTTTTAATAGTATAAGAAGACTAGGGTTATCGTATCCACAGGGATTGGATTAAATTGTCGCTAAGTACCGTGATTATTGTAACCGAACTTTATTTAGGAGTTCAAATTTTTGGTTTTTGTAAAAATATAAAACTAAACTAAACTAATTAAACTAAAATACTAAGAATGACATCTATGGGAATAAATTATTTAGGGATTAACTTCGTTCACTTAAACGTGTTTGATTTAGTCTAGTTTACATTAACGGTCATTAATCTATCCGACAATCTAGGTGTCTAAAACTCACTTACTACCTCTCCTGAGTGTAAAGTGAATGAATATGCAATTCGTGTCAACACTGATATCCCTATCTAGCGTCTAAACGATTACATGAGTCTTACCCCAATCTCACGGATTGCACACTTTCTAATAATCTCATGAAACATTAGAACGTCACGTTGTGTTTAAACGCTAGTCCGTATCCGGGGTTACCTCTCTCGAGTGTCAAACCCTGAATCTCAAATCAACCAAAATATCATAACAATCATATAATAGGAGTAATAGAATGGTAAATACAATCGAATGGGGAAGAACAACTGATAACGAAACATAGAATTACTCAAACATAGTATATGTAAATTTCATTAATCCCTAAATAAGAAACGTTTAGCTCATGGACATAACCAAATATTCAACTTAAAATGATATATACATGATCAAACAACCAACAAGAGTTAATAATAAAAGAGAGAAACAAGGGAGAATAGCCGATAACTGAAGAATGGATAATTCCACGTCCGTAAAATCTGCTCTAATCTTGTTTCCTCTTCTCTAATTGTATGTTCCTCTTTCTTGGTATGATCTTGAGCTCTCCAAAAAGTCCCAAAAATGTTATTTTTCTTTTGGGAATAAGTGGGAATCAAGAGATAGGCAAAATATCTAAAAAATATCTCAAAATATCAATGTCTACTGGTGCAGGGTCGCTGCAGCGATGGGAATCATCGCTGCAGCGGTGGAAATCATCGATGTAACGATGGGAATCATCGCTACTGTGATGGGAAGATAGAAATTCACTGTGGGATCACCGGTACAACAATGGAAATGTTCGTTGCAACGATGCTGAAGGCAGTGCCGACACCAGGTTCGTCTTTTAGCCGTAACTTTTTCGTATAAACTTCAATTGAGGTAATTCAAAAACCTATAGAAATCTAAGACATAGATATACAACTTAAATGTTTTGAGATTTTTCAAAATCGGATTGAATCATTGTTGAAAATAGCCTTGAAGTTACTGCACCTGAACCGATTTTGCATCTTGTTTCCCATTTAGTTATAAACTTACAAAACAACACAAAAATATATTAAACTAATAAAAATGCTTGAAAACACACAAATATTTGAACCTAAAAAGACTTGATTTATTGGTAAATAAACCACTCATCACTTGCGGGAATTGAATTAAATACATCAAGAACATCATTTTGAGCTTTTATAAGAGTGAGATTAACACTGAGATTTTTTTGAGAGATTTATTATAAGTTCTTGATCTAAATCTCTTGTTTTGCGTCACCGATTTGAGTTCTACTTGCTACATTGTCATTGTCTTCGGTGTTTTCCCGGTGAGATCTATCCAAGCTTTTTAATTCACTTTAAAGTTTGTTTTATTTATATTGATTGCTTAGTATAAGATTGTTAGAAAAATTATTTTGAACTTAAAAGCCTGAAAATCTTTTTAAACAATTTTTGTCTGTTTATCTAATTATGTGCAAAATTTGTGCTACCCATTTTATTTATCAATTAGAATTTAATTGCCTTACATTGTATCTACCATGTAGTAATTATTTGGGATATTAATCAAGTATATTTGTATTGGATATGTTTGGGACGGTGTCTAGTCAAGGTAGCTTGATTTCGATCTTTTTCCTGTTAAAAAAATTAGGGTTTGATCTTTATCCTAATAAAAATGTTATGTTATTCTTCTTCCTTGAAAAAAAATTAGATTTTGATTCATCCTACAATTGAATTATTTTTTTATTTTATTTTTTTAGTGATTTGTAAATGTTCATGTTTCCTTGTGAAATAGATAAGTGGGAGAGTGTTAGTTTTATCTTTAGCGTAGTAAAAAAATGGAATTTATCCTTGACCTGTGAAAAGGGTAAATTGTAAATGTTAATTCTGTGCCTATAAAATAATCGTGAGTTGTAAAGGTTTGGTTCCTAACTGGAAAAAGAATCAAGGGGTTAGTGAATTGTGAATCTTTATGGAGCTCGGGGTGTAAATCCTAGTTCTTATAGATGCATATATTTCTAGTTGTATTTTAGAACATTTAAAAATAATGGGGTGCATTGTGCTAATTAATATCTACTTTAAAAATTGTAGGGGTCACTCGGATATTTAAAAGGTTGACTTAACAATTTTAGGGGCTAATATGTTAATTGTAATTTTGACTTTTAAAGTTGATAGGATTATTAGGTTATCTAAAATATGATTTTAAATTTTTTTGAGATATAACTAATATTTTCTTTATTTCAAGAGGGGTAATTAGTATAAATAAAATAAAATTATAAAATAAATATGGTGCAAATTGTTTCCTTCTAATAGAAGGAAACAATTAGCAACCATAAACATATATACATATGCATGTGTTTACACGTGGAACTTACAAAAAAAAAATAAAAATTAAAGGTGGTAGAGGCAGTGGAGGCTCTGGATCAAAACAAGAAAAAAACAAATTCTCTCCTAAAGTTGAAAGGCAATGAACCCTTTAAAAAAAAAAAAAAATGTTCGGAGGGGGTAAATGGCAATGAACCCTTAAACAATCCATCTCCTCCTTTTTGCTATATAGATACATAGATAAAGGTTGGTTCATTTCTTGTTTCCTTTAAGTGTTTCATCACTGTTTCGTTTGCATTATTTTGGTAAGTTTTTTCTTTCTTTCTTTGTTTTTTTTAATCAAATGCATGGACATATATATATATATATATATATATACAGTCGATTAACGTTTTTTTGCTAATTACATTATTAACGGGAAATTTTTTGTAGTCGATGTTCTATTAATTTTTGTACAGTTAATATTAACTTACGAAAACTAGTCCTTAAATAATTTCGGGTAATCAAACTTTGGGGAATAGAAAATGATGTATTTTAGGGCCACGCATTGCATATTAAGTTTATTTTAAATAAATTATTAATTTAGACCCTATCGCTGTTAGGTTCACAGGCGACGCCGCCCGTGTAGTATTTCGGCGATAATGTTTTTGTGGCACAAAAATCGAGGTGAGTGTACTGTCTTCTATGTAAATTGACAAATTATATTTTTATATAAATTGTTAAAAAAATATTTATTAAAATGGACAGTTTTATAACTATGTGGATCAAGTAAATTTTTAAAGGTGGAAAGTGATTTTTATTTTCCAACTATGTCATAGTTGTCTTCTCGTCAGAAGGGTATATCCTACGAGATGTGGATTACCTATTAGGCAAGACCTGCAGGGTGGATATATGTTGTTACCTATCAGGCAAGACCTATAGGGTGGATATGTTGTTATCTGTCAGGCAAGACCTGTAGGGTGGATATGTTATTTTTTGTCAGGCAAGAACTGTAGGATGAATATTTGTTGTTACCTGTCAGGCAAGTCCTGTAGGGTGGATATTTGTTGTTACTTATCAGACAAGTCCTGCGGGGTGGATATATATTGACCTGTTAGAAGTGCAAATCCTGCGGGTGGTTGCCTCTATCATTGGGGATATTAAATGGCTCTGGCACTGATAGTCACTTTAGATGGCACAGTTGTACAGGTTACGGTATTATCATAACTCCCGATCGTGAGGTAAAACAATCTTATGGCTAGTAGAAAAATATGAATGCGGTATTTTATTATATGTCGAAATGTTTGGATTTATTGATTTAAATACATTATCTTGTTGCAATGATGACAGTGGAATTTTATTTCGGCATGGTATGCGGTTATATTATATTATATATTGATAAGTGCTATTTGATAATTATGCTTTATCCATAAATTATTTTTATTATGAAAACAGTACACCGATAAAATATTTAATTTCAGGTGCCGCAGCTAGACACAGGTCCACTACTGGTACTAGGTAGAATCAGGAGATGGTGTCGTTTTGGAGGGTTGTCCAGACAAATGTGAACCGTGGAAGGTTAAGTTTTTTTGTGGTTTCATTGTAAATATTTGGGACAGGTGTATTCCCAAAATTTGAAGTGAGTAAATATATTTTTTGGATTTTTTTTTTATAGAAGTGCATATATATATGTGTGTGTGTGTGTGTGTGTGTTAATCGGTTAGGTAATGTCTAGTCGACGTCATACCCGGCCCCGGGCGATGGGGGCCCGGGGAGGGGTGTGACAGTTTTTGGTATGAGAGCTTAGGTCATAGGTTCTGTAGACGTGCCAAATTGTCTAGTCAATATTGGACCATGAGATAGGGTGTCGATAGGTGGGTTCAGCATGTGAGCGATAGTTGTTTTATTGGATTAAATAACACATTTGCGTCATGCACTGTCGTTTTCCTTGTTAGCCCTGTTGCTTATTAAATCTCATTTCAGATCTTGACTATGGAGCATGAAAATGAAAGTACTGGGAGTACTGGAGCCTATAAGAAGAGGGATAGGATGCATGAAAGCTTGGATGCCATTGAGCGAATTTTACAGGCTACTGCTCAACTGACAGAACAACAAGCAAAAATGATGGAATGTCAGAAGGGCCAAACCGATACCGCTACTTCTCAGGCGGTACTCCTGAAGAGATTCAAGAAATTGGACCCTCGGGCTTTTACAAGAACTGCGGGTTCTGCTGATGCTTAAAATTGGTTGAGGAGCGTAGGGCACAAATTTGAGACAATGGGAAATACTGATGACAACCGAGTTTCTCTTGCCACCTTCTAGTTGAAAAGAGAGGCCAAACATTGGTGGGAGGAAATGAAGATGTTAATTGCAGTTCCAGGCAAGGAAATTTCTTGGGATCGATTCGTTGTAGTATTTAATGAAAAATATTTCCGTGAATTCTATCAGTTCCAGATGAAAGAGGAGTTCATATTACTGAAGTAGGGGACACTGACCGTTTTGCAATACAAAATCAAATTTGATGTCCTGTCCCGATTTGCTCTTGATTTGGTAAAAATAGAAGAAGCAAGATATAGAAGATTCCAGAAAGGACTCGACCTAAAAATACGTTCCAGGCTGACGGGTAGGCAAATCAAAGATTATGCAAAATTGGTAAACACGGAAAAATTAATAGAAAATGATGTACGGGAAGCCACTAAAAATCATAAGCAGTACAAAAAGAGTAGATTCGAGTCATCTAATAAATATTCAAGTAGCACTTCTCGAGGAGCTGTAGCTCGACCTTTATTTGTTCGGGCCCCAACAACCGACCAGTCAGTTAGGAGCCGAGGTTCACGGCAATCATACTCCGGATGATAGCAGAATGTATCCAAACCAAGTTTCGGCTAGTAAGGACAGGGTAGGAGCCAGATGGTTAGTCGAGCCGGGATACTTGTATGTTATCAATGTGAATCACTGGATCATTTCGCTAGGGACTATTCTATGGGAGGCCCAATATGTTTCCACTATCATGAGTTGGGCCACATATCTCTGAATTATCCAAAATTTGTGGTACATCTACACCTTTTGCGAGCAGTGTGGGTAGTGTTGGCCTTAGCAGTGTTCAGGGGCATGGTAGAAGATCGACCGGTAGACCTCCAACTTGAGGTCGTGTATTTGCTACTACCTGACAGGATGCCCAAGCTACTCCGGATGTGGTTACATGTATCATGTCTTTATGTGATAGAGATGCACGTATACTCATTGATCCCGGTTCTACTCATTCATTTGTTTTGGCGACCTTTATGATGCATATAGACAAATTTCCTACTTCTCTGTCATATAGTGTCATTATCTCTACCCCTGTAGGTGAGTCCGTGTTGATAGATAGTACGTATAAAGATAGTCCGTTTCGTATTGGCGATAGAGAATTATCGATGGATCTACTAACCCTTAGTATTTACGATTTTGATGTGATACTAGGTATGAATTAGCTATCCGGCTATCATGCTACAATGGATTATTTTAAAAAGAAAATTACTTTTTGGGTCTTAAGCGAACCTCGGGAGATAGAATCATTACCCCTGTCAATTTGATTTAAGTTCTGGAGGCCAGGAAATTATTAAAGAATGGATGCCAAGGATACCTTGGGTATGTGATTGACACTAGTCAAAATAAGGTACAGGTGGCAGATATCCCAACGGTTAGGGATTTTTCCGATGTATTTCTAGAAAAATTTCCAGGGTTGCTAGTGGATAGGGAAATTGAATTCACTATAGAGTTGTTTCTAGGAACTTCTTCTATATCAATTTCACCCTATCGTATGGCGCCTACCGAGCTAAAGGAACAAAAGATTCAGTTGCAAGATTTATTGGACTGCGGGTTTATCAAACCTAGTGTTTCTTCGTGAGGAGCCCCAGTGTTATTCGTACAAAAAAATGATGGCACGTTGGGGATGTATATTGATTACAGACAGTTGAATAAGGTGAGGATTCGTAATAAATACCTATTGCTTAGAATTGATGATCTGTTTGATCAATTGCAGAAGGCTAGGAAAAGGCTAAAAAGTGTGACCGAGATTCAAAGCTTCTTGGGATTAGTGGGTGATAGGTGTGAAAAACCTATCTATTTCTAAATCGAATTTGTTAGTTTTCAAGCGTTTTCGTTATATTTAATTTCATTTTAGTTTGTTGTAGTGTAAAACAGGTAAAGGGACGTCAAAGGGTGACAAACAAGTGAAAACGGTGGAAAAACGGTGAACAAAATGTGAAAAATAGGGTTTCGGTGAATGAAGACTACCGCCTAGGCAGAAAAGAGGTAGAATGTTGGAGTGCTGAAGGGCTGAACCACCGCCTAGGTGAGAAAACCACTGCCTAGGCGAGAAAATAATAGATTGTTATGCCAGCAGCCACCGCCTAGGCGGAAAAACCACCACCTAGGCGAAGTTACCGACAGAAACTTAACCGACTTAAGCCACCACCTAAGCGGTGAACCATCGCTTAGGCGGTGACACTCTGCACAGAAATATCTATTTTTAGATATTTTGAAGATATTTTCCAAATCCCTCCTTTTAACCCCTTTCTCCACCAAACCTCAAAGGGGCTGAAACCCTTACCTTAGACGTGGGAGATGGCTTGGTTGTTCTTGAGAGATCTATTCCACCTTAGTTAGATTATATTAGTTTTAGGAAGTGTTTTTGGCAAATCCTTGAAGAGCTAGAATAGGAAGTTCATCAATGGAGAATAGAAAGCTCGGGAGGACTGTTCTTTGGCGAAAGTGGACTACTCCACTTTGAGATTTGGATTTTCTTCCCTTGTTTCCATATTTGTATTAAATGTTTAGTGTTGATAATGATGATATCCTCTTGATTAAATGTTGTATTGGCTAATAACATGTTAGTGTAATTTAGAGATTAGTTAGGGAAATGTGTAGTTGTGTAGATACTCGTTTGGTTTAATATACGTTTATTTAACGGTTGTTGCTTTTAAGTCGGATTGTGTTTATCATTTGATGACGATATTAATATGCTTGTAATGGTATTAGGGTTGGATTTGAGAATCTAGGGTTTGACACTCGGGAGAGGTAACCCTGGATTCAGACTAGGGTAAACACATCGTTACGACCTAACGACCCGAGAGGACGTTAGTTAGTGTGCAATCGAGGATGTTGGGTCAAGACTCACGTGGCCTAGAGTCATTAAGACATTGAGGGAGACCTCTTTGTCGATACGAAATCGCGTATTCCCTCGTCTTACACTCAGAAGAGGTGGCAGAGGAGTTTACGAACTAAGATTATCGGATACCTAAACTTCGTTATTGTTAACTAAACAAAATCAAACATGTATTAAGTGAACGAAATCAATCCCTAATTAATAAACCTAATTAGGATTAACCCACGAATTATAGTTTAGCTTAGTTTAATTTCAATTCATGTCTTTCGTCGTTAGGATAACATGAGACTATGTCAATTGCGGTATTCAATTCAATTATTCACATGTTTCTCTGTGGGAACGATATCCGATCTTCAAGATCCACTATATTAAAATTTAGACCTCGTATACTTGCGAGCGTAAGTAGCGGCGTGCTTTTTCCCGTACTGCCAAGTTTTTGGAGCCATTGCCGGGGATTGGTTGTTGTCAAATTCTGTTCCCGTCAATGTCCACCAAGTTTTTGGCATCGTTGTCGGGGAATAGTTTGAATTTTAATTGAATATTGCAAAAGAAACGCGGTAACAGCTCAGAACTTAAGTTTTAAATAGGAAAAGCAAATGTATCGTATCCTAGTTCCGTCAACACACCAAGTTTTTGGCGCTGTTGACGTGGGATTAGTGTGAATTCTAAGTTGATATTGCGACTAAGTGGTCGATTGTTAATCCTGATATTTATTTTTGTGTTGTTTTTAATTTAATTTTTTGTTTCATTATGTTCATGAGATCAAGCGGTGCGAGAAATGATGAAGAAGATTGGAATTCTTAATTCTCAATCCCGAGATTGAACTTATTGCAAATGATAAGGACTAAGAGGAGAAGCCGACTTCAAGCCATGATCTTGATCCGACTGAGCATTTGAACCCAAATTCCTTGTCTATGGGGAATTTTGGTGAAAAATACTTAGTGACACAATAGTCCAGCTGGGGACGGTAACTCAAGCGCTATTTTTTTTGAAATGAAACTTAGGGTATCAAATTACCTGATTTTTGTTACTGTTTATTTGATTATTTATTCTTTTTGGAAGCCGGCATGGCTTCGGAATGTGTTCGGAAGTGAATTTAGGAGTATGGACGCTTGGGGAAGTATTTTAAGTTTAAAAACATTGAATAAGCGAAGTGAAAACGTACGGGGTGAAGTCGTATTTTGAAAATTTGAGAAAAACATGAAAGTAGGAGCTGCAGGCCCACCGCCCAAGAGGTAAACCATCGCTTAGGCTGTAAAAATACAGAGTGGGTATTTTTTAGCAAAAACGGCCCACCTCTTAGGCGGTAAAAATACAGGATGCACCAAATTTTCAAAATACGCTCCACTGCCTAGGCGGAGAAACTACCGCCTAGGCGGATTAACAGCAGAACAAAATGTTTTCACACTGGTGTAATTTCTCTTAGGTGGATAAACCACCGCCTAGGCAAAATTTCATCAGAAGGTTTGATTTTAAAGAAAAGGGCTCCACTGCCTAAGCGGTGGACCTTCTGTAGTTAAAAAGAGCCCGTTCGTTCAAAATTGAAATCGCAAGGTTCCCTCCCCAAAATCCTCCACCTTCTCTCTAAAACCTCACTTCCAAATCGTTCCAATACTCAAAAATCATCCTTCCATTACCAAAAGTAGTCATTTCCATCATGATTCAACCTCCAAGAATCAGATCTCCACCCCTATTTTCGAAAATTTAGGGTTTTGCGTGAAAGTTGTGATTTCTTCATTCTCTTTTGATTGGACCATTAAGTCTCAATAAGTAAGTTTCTTTTACATTACATTTAATCTAATTTTTGAAATTATTTGTTGGTTTGCATGATTATATCAAAGAAATCATTGGATTTTGAAATTTTGCCCCAAACCCCTTAACCCTATTTTCGCGATTCCGAAGTTCCATGGGTTTTTGGTTTGATTCTTGGTGATAAACCTATTTAATTGGATTGGTTGAGTGTGTGAACTAATATAGAATGTCACATTTGTGAAATTTATTTGAAAAATTCAAATGGGTGTTCGTTTTGGGATGTATGTATTGTTGACAAAGTGATTAGGGAGGTTTATATTTTTCAATTGTTCATATATGATGAGGTGTTATTGGGTTTTTGTGATTGTGATTGTAGGAAATGCCAAAAAGAGTAGCAAAGAAGAGGGCGAGAGGAGAAGGGTCAAGTTCATACCCTGGGGTGCCGACCGACGTTGACTACAATGCCACCCGTTTTGTGTCAAAACAAGTGGATGAGCACTTTAAAGAACATGAAAAATTTCGTGCCTGTATACGTCAATGGGGTTTCAGTCCGATTGAAGATCTCCCGGTGGAATTTCAAAACGAAATCCGAAGCCGCCACTGGAAGCAATTTTGTAAATCACCACCCCCGGGCGAGATTGCTTTTGTCAAAGAGTTTTATGCTAATGCTACAGAGGCCATTGATGACCAAGCAAGGGTTTAAAATTAGCCTATCATCTTCAGCCCTGACTTTATTAACCATCTCTTTGGACTGTCGGCACCGGAGTCCCTTGAAAGCCAAGACCCTACTTTGCATAGGGTCATTCAAAAGATCACATCTAAAGAAGTAAAGTGGAAACACCAAGGGCCGAACATCGCTACCTTTTAGGTGAAATACCTCAAGCCAATTCCAAAAATCTGGCACCACTTCATTTGTGGAACCCTCCTACCGCCGTCACATCTGTCAGACGTCTCAAAGGACAGGGCCTTTTTGATCTATAAAATTCAAACTGGGCAACCAATCAACGTTGGATTTCTGATCTATTCATCGATCATACATGCTACGAAGACGGTAAAGGTTGGGCTCCCATTTCCATCACTATTGACTCATATTTTCTGATTAGCTGACGTGACGGTATCTGGGGAAATCCTGTGTGACCCTATCGCTCCACTTAATCTATTAGCAACAAACCAGTTGTGGAAGACTGGGGCGCAAGAGGCAGCCGAGCCTGAGCCTGAAGAAGGGGAAGAGAAAGCAAACGAGACGGCGGGATCTTCTGGAGCCTGAGATGAAAACTCCCAAGAGAGGATAAATAACAAGCTTCAGATCGTCCTCCAGAACCAATATGAGATCGCTTCTTTCCTGGACCAATTTTCGAGGCAGCAAGATCGAGTCCAACGGAAGATTTGGGATGGCCTTGGCCTTGAGATGGACGATTACCCTTCGATGCCATCTGTACCGCCACATCTCCTCCAGAGACCACACTCTCCTTCCCAAAGTGATGATGGTGATGATTCGTCTTTAGGTGAACAATAGGGAATAAGTCTTATTCCCTAGGTATGTGTTCAACCCATTTTGTTTGCAAGCATGCTATATGTTTATTGGGTTCGCTGATGTTGGAACACTGCCATGTTCAGGCCTGGACGGTATGGAATAGATGATAGTTTAGTGGGTGTTCATCCATTTTGATTTTTTGTAGAAAATGATGAACAATTATTATTTTTTGAACAGAATGCAAATTTTTTTATGTACAAATCTATGTTTATGTATGTATTTTATTATGAATATTTTAGTTTTTAAATTTTTAGTTTAGTTTAGTTTAATTTTTGTTTTTGCATGTTTGGTGTTAGATTAATTTATGTATGTTAGTATTAGATTTAGTTAGATTTGTGTATGTATAAAGTTGTGTTTGCATGTTTAGATATTGAGTTCATTTGGGCCAAAACTCGATGATGAGAATTATCCCCTAATTGCATATTGAGGTCGGGGGTAATACCTTCCTTGTGTGTTTTGTGTGCTTAACATGTCGATTGGGTAAAAATTATCTTGATCCTGAAATCGCACGACATTTGAACTCAATGTATAATTATCTGAAAGATTAGACATTGATTATTCGATATTAAACTCATAATAGAAAATGCGGAAACTAGAACTTGATTTGGGGAAAACTTGAGGCGGAATCCTAGGTGAGGTAATTCCGGAGACGTGATTTAGGCCGTCAATTTTTCGCTTGAACCGTTGTAGCTAACCTGAAAATGTTAATTCCTTATTTCCCCTGTCGAAGCCGATAACGTAATCAATTCTGAAAATGTTCAAATACTCCTTTCATTTAAAATTTTCCTAACCCAATGTCGCTAGGCCTAATTTTCAAAATTGAGTGAAATCAAGTGAGCAGTCGGGTTTCTGATAAATTTTTATTGATTCGGTATTAGTGTATTCACTTGTCACTTTCGTATTTCTTTTTGCACGCTCCTAAAATAAGTTTGGGGGTGTGTTTCTATCATTTCTTCTTATATATTTCTAAAATTTTATAAATTCGAATAAGTTTGGGGGTGTGTTTCTCTAACTTCTTTTTGCACTCTCCTAAAACTGTAATAAGTCGGATTAATTTAGGAATATTTTATTTTTTTTTAAAAAAGAAGAAGGTGAAAATAGTTTTCATTTTCTTCTCTTTCAACAAGTGAATACAAGGATTTTCGTTTCTTATTCAGAGTTGTACTTTAAATGTGTGGGGGTCATGAGAGAGGATAGCGATAAGCAATTTTACCTCGGGTATTGATCAATTAAACCGTTTGCTATTTTTATTCCAATGATACCCGTGGTCTTTCTCCAAAGCCAAACCAAGCCCTATTGATTTCTGTGAATATCCGAGCCTACATTAGTGGATAGTAGACTCCAATCAAGCTTATGGTTTTCCTGAATCCTTCAACGGTTTAAGTTATGAGCTTAACGATTGAATAATCGAATCCGGTATTTGACTAGTTACACATTTGAGTTCTCACACACACACTTCAAATGGATCTAGAATGGTTTTTACTGTTATTGATCGTTGAAATTCTAGAACACCACTTGGTGTGGGTTACTTCCCGAACTTGATCTGATTTAGGGATGTTGAGGGAGGAACAAATTGGTCATTTCGATTGAACTTTATATTTACATGCATACACTTCTTTCGTGTTAGTTTAATTTTTTGTTTTTAGTTGGTTAGTTTGTTAGTTAATTTAGTTTAGTTTAGTGTTAGTGTTTTGCTCGAGGACTAGCAAAAATTCTAAGTTTGGGGGTATTGATAGGTGTGAAAAATCTATCTATTTCTAAACTAAATTTGTTAGTTTTCAAGCGTTTTAGTTATATTTAATTGTGTTTTAGTTTGTTGTAGTGTAAAACAAGTGAAGGGATGTCAAAGGGCGAGAAACAAGTGAAAATGGTGGAGAAACGGTGAACAAAATGTGCAAAACAAGGTTTCAGTGAATGAAGACTACCGCCTAGGCGGAAAAGAGATAGAATGTTGGAGTGCTGAAGGGTTGAACCACCGCCTAGGCAAGAAAACCACTGCCTAGGCGAGAAAACAACATATTGTTATGCCAGCAGCCACCGCCTAGGCGGAAAAACCACCACCTAGGCGAAGTTACCGACAAAAACTCAACCGACTTAAGCCACCGCCTAAGCGGTGAACCATCACCTAGGTGGTGACACTCTGCACAAAAAAATATCTATTTTTAGATATTTTGAAGATATTTTCCAAATCCCTCCTTTTAACCCCTTTCTCCACCAAACCTCAAAAGGGTTGAGACTCTTACCTTAGACGTGGGAGAGGGATTGGTTGTTCTTGAGAGCTCTATTCTACCTTAATTAGATTATATTAGTTTTAGTAAGTGTTCATGGCCAATCCTTGAAGAGCTAGAAGAGGAAGTTCATCAATGGAGAAGAGGAAGCTCGGGAGGACTGTTTTTTGGCGAAAGTGGACTACTCCACTTTGAGATTTGGCTTTTCTTCCCTTGTTTCCATCTTTGTATTAAATGTTTAGTGTTGATAATGATGATCTCCTCTTGATTAATTGTTGTATTGGCTAATAACATGTTAGTGTAATTTAGAGATTAGTTAGGGAAAGGTGTAGTTGTGTAAATACTCGTTTGGTTTAATATACGTTTCTTTAACGGTTGTTGCTTTTAAGTCCGATTGTGTTTGTCATTTGATGATGATCTTGATATGCTTGTAATGGTATTAGGGTTGGATTTGAGAATCTAGGGTATGACACTCGGGAGAGGTAACCCTGGATTCGGACTAGGGTAAACACATCGTTACGACCTAACGACCCGGGAGGGCGTTACTTAGTGTGCGATCGATGACGTTGGGTCAAGACTCACGTGGACTAGAGTCGTTAAGATATTGAGGGGGACCTCTTTGTCGACACGAAGTCGCGTATTCCCTCATCTTACACTCAGAAAAGATGGCGGAGGAGTTTACGAACTGAGATTATCGGATACCTAAACTCCGTTATTGTTAACTAAACAAAATCAAACATGTATTAAGTGAACGAAATCAATCCCTAATTAATCAACCTAATTAGGATTAACCCACTAATTGTAGTTTAGCTTAGTTTAATTTCAATTCATGTCTTTCGTCATTAGGATAATATGAGACTACGTCAATTGCGGTATTCAATTCAATTATTCATACTTTTCTCTGTGGGAACGATATCCGATCTTCAAGATCCACTATATTAAAACTTAGACCTCGTATACTTGCGAGCGTAAGTAGCAGCGTGCATTTCGCCCCCCTGCCAGTGGGTTATTATTGTCGGTTTGTACAGGGATATTTTGTTATAGCTGCTCCATTGACCAGATTGACATGCAAGAAATCTAAATTTGAGTGGACTGACAAATGTGAATAGAACTTCCAGGAGTTGAAAAGAATACTGATATCCGCGTCAATACTTTCTCTCCCGACTGAAGGCGGTGGCTTTATGATCTATAGTGATCATTTACACCAAGGGTTAGGGTGTGTACTGATGCAACATGGTAACGTGATTGCATATGCCACTTGGTAATTAAAGACTCATGAGCGTAACTACCCGACACATGATTTGGAATTGGCGGCGATTGTGTTTGCCATGAAACACTGGAGACATTATTTGTATGGCGAGACTTGCGAGATATACACTGACCACCAAAGTTTGAAATATTTGTTTATTAAGAAGGAACTAAATCTGAGACAGAGACGTTGGATAGAGTTGATCAAGGATTATGACTGTACTATTCATTATCACCCCAGAAATGCCAATGTTATAGCAAATGCGCTAAGTAAAAAATCGGCAAGTTCAATTGCACATCTTCGAGTTGTTCATACTAATCTATATACCGAGCTAATATCTTTGCGAGTCAAGTTGGCAGTAGGTCAAACAACAACGTTGCTTGCGACTTTGACTTTGAGACCAACATTGATTGACTGTATTATAGAATTGCAAAAGTTGGATGCCCAATTGGAGAAGATCAGGGATGTTGGCCCAATGGAATACCCAAGAGGGGGGTGAATTGGGTAATTAAAAATATCAGAGAAAAAATACTTTAATAAATCAAATAATTAATTTTAATCCTAAATTAATTATTATCTTTATATCACAATGGAATTATAAAATTCACTAGGTGCACACCAAACAGTAAAAATAAACAAATTAAAGATTGTAGCACACCAGAAATTTATACTGGTTCACCAAGCAACTCTTGGCTAATCCAGTCCTCCGAGCCCCACGGAGAGTCGCACCCTCTATTACTCAAGATCCCTTTAAAGGTAGGAATCAAACCCTCACAATGATTCTTTTATAGGCTCAGAATCAACCTTTACAAAATCATTTTCATAGGCTAAGGAAGAACCTCTACCTTTTATAGGCTTAAGAATAGCCTAATACTTTTTAACACAAAGGCAAAAGAATCTAAACCTCACCAACACTCCAAATATCTTTTTATCCGGTAAGAATTGAACCATTACAATATTCACACAAATCAATTCTATTTACAGAAAGAGACTAAAACCAGCTACCCTTTGATTAAATACACCCAACAGTATTTAATCTGTCACTCAACTTACCAATAAAAATTGATAAATGATTTTTCTCACTCGGAGCTTCTACCACCCCAGATAAATTAAAAATTAATTAATATCCCAAAACTAGTAACAGAAAATGTGAGATAGTTAAAATCTGATTTTTAACAAAAGATGGGTAGCATGTAATTTAGTACGTAATCAGATTTAAGAAATTGTTTATAAAATATTTTCTTCAATAAAAAACAAAAACAATTTCTAAAGATCAATTTCCTAAAATTAAACAAGTAATACAATATAGAAAGTAATTGGAAAGATCTCACCGGAATCCACCAAAAAAATAATTAGAGCGTAGTTACTTTAGATCCGGTAGCAGCAATGATTAACGGCCAATAATTATCAAGATTATCTCTTAGAATAACTCTCACAAAAAAACTCAGTATGATATCTCTTAGAAAAGCTCAATATGATCTCTTAATCTCTCTTTTTGTATGGAAAAAAAACGCAGGTCTATATATATGGGATATAAATTAGCTCTCTAACGGCTAGTTCCCATATGTCATGACACTTAATTGCTCTCTTAGACTCCTTATATCATTATGACTTCATTTTGGTTCAATTCACTTAATTATATCTTTTAAATTTCTCAATTAAGTCCTTCAAATATTTCTCAATCTCAATTAAATAGAATAGAAACAATTATATGTACCAAATTGAGAAATATTAAAACTTAATGAACCAAATTAATAGGAATTAAATAATAAATGTAGCATATCTTAAATATCATAAAATCCCTAAAATTTCTCACAAATCTCAACAAAAAATGGCTACATTTAGATATGAATTCGGAATCCTTAATATCCTGAAACTGCACCATCAGTCGACAGTTCGATTCAGGATGTAGCCAAGACAAGAATTCTATGCCCATCGGTCGACCAATCTGTCAACTTAGAGATTCATAGAGTTCTATTTCTCTTCACTGGTCGACCTACCTGTCGACATAGAAATACATAGAGTTTGTCTTATACGCTTCGGTCGATTTATCAGTCGACTTAAGGATACTAGATCTCTTTTCTAAACTCATTTTTAATACATTCTCATTTACGTTTTTGCCTCTTTAACCATTTTCTTTTCTTAATTAGCTCTACTAAATACTTAACTGCAATTTTAATCAATGTTTCTTTTTCAATTTACACATAGGAGCAAATATTTCAGCTAATTCGGATCCTATTAAAAACACACATATTTATAAAAATCATTTAAAAATCTTTTTATATCGTGTGTGATCCTAATTGGAATATTAAGAGTTGAAATTTAAATCTGAGTTGTTTTCCCTAAGTTCTTCAAATTCCTCAACCTCTTAATCATTCATCATCTTTATCATCAAATCTTCATTATATGGAACTAATAAACTAAAACAGTTAAACAAATAGTTCGTCCCACCAAAAACATCAACGTTTAATTGTCCATCAAAATCTCAGGATCAATAATCTCCCCATTTTTGATGATGACAATTAACTTTGATATTTTCTTCAAAACAATAATATAACCACACTCCTTTTGAATCCGAGGACGAGTTTTATAACTCATTTAAGCATCATAATGAATATTTTAAAAACATAATCAATAAAGCACAATTTAAAAAAAAAAAAAAAAAAAACAACTAATTCTCCCCTTTTATCATCTCCAAAAACAAAATTTAGTGAGGGGGGAGAACCACACATAATAATTCTATTCTAGGCAAACATCATTATGTCTAGCCATACCCAAACCGTGAACGATTTTCACAAACTGATCTTCTGCTAGTGCTTTGGTAAAAACACCAGCAAGATGGTCGGAGGTATCAATATACTGAATAACAATATCCCTTTTCTGAATGTGATCACGAATAAAGTAATGTTTAATCTTTATGTGCTCAGTTCATGAGTACTGTGTAGGATTCTTACTTAGACAAATAACACTTTTATTATCACAAAAGATCAGGACCTCCTCCATACAAATTCCAAAGTCATTTAACTGTTACTTAATATATAAAATTTGAGCACAACAATTACCAGCTGCCATATATTCAGCCTCAGTAGTGATAAGGCTATTGAATTTTGTCTCTTACTTGACCAAGAAACCAAAGCATGTCCTAACAAATGACATGATCTACTTATGCTTTTTCGCTCAACTTTGCAACTGGCAAAATCAACATCGGAGTAACTTACCAATTTAAAATCACTCCCTGTAGGATACCATAATCCTAGGTTAGTCGTCCCCTTTAAGTATCAAAAAATTCGTTTAACTGCAGTCAAGTGCAATTCTTTAGGACATGACTAAAATTTAGCACAAAGACAAACACTATACATAATGTCAGGTCTACTAGCAGTTAAATACAACAGACTATCAATCATACCTCGATACATTTTTTCATTAACACTTTTGCCCGTTTAGTCTTTTTCTATCTTTGTAGCCGTTGCCATGGAAGTTTTGTATTCTTTAGAGCTTTCCAAGCCATATTTCTTTAACAGCTCCTTGGTGTATTTAGCTTGGTTTATAAATATTCCTTCTTTGGTTTGCTTAATTTGCAATCCAAGAAAGAAATTCAATTCTCCCATCATGCTCATTTCAAATTCCACATGCATTATCTTAGCAAACCCTTGGCAAAGATCCTCATTAGTAGATCCAAAAATAATATCATCAACATACACTTGTACTAATAAGATATCAGAATCAGTTTACTTCACAAACAAAGTTATATCACAAATACCCTTTCGAAAATCGTTTTCGATCAAATATCGGTTGAGTCTCTCATACCAAGCTCTAGGAGCTTGTTTGAGACCATACAAAGCCTTGCGAAGTTTAAATACGTGATTGAGAAATTTATCACTTTCAAATCTCGGGAGTTGTTCCACATAAACTTCTTTATCTAGAAAGTCATTTAGAAATGCACTCTTTACATCCATTTGATATTTAAAATTATGTGAACATGCAAAAGCGAGTAGCATTCTAATTACTTCTAGTCTAGCAACAGGAGCATATGCTTCATCATAATCAATTCCTTCATTTTGATTATAGCCTTGTGCTACTAATCTTGTTTTGTTTCTAATTACCATACCAGATTCATCATTTGTATTTCTAAAAACCCATTTAGTACCAATAACTAGATGAAAATCCGGTCTTAGAACAAAACACCATACTTTGTTCTGCTCAAATCGGACTAACTCATCTTGTATTGCGAAAATTCAAGATTCATCAATTAACGCCTCATTTACATTTTTAGGCTCAATTTGAGATAAGAAAGCAAGATTAAGTATATTCCTAAGAGAAGAACGAGTACTTACATCTCTTTCGAAATTATCAATGATTTCTTTAATTGAATATCCTGGTACTGTCTTTATAGCTCTTGGTAAAGTCAAATCCTTTTCCTTAGGTTCCTCCTCTTGTTGGGACTCTTCAGGTACATTATCACCTTGGTTTTGATTATTTAAAATACCTACATCATTATCATCCAAAACCTTTGTCGATAAGAATGGATCAGCTTCCTCAAAAACAACATGCATTGTTTCTTCTACTACTAATGTACATTTATTATAAATTCTATAAGCCTTACTGTTAGTAGCATATCCAAGGAAAATTCCATAATCAGATTTAACATCAAATTTACCAAGATTATCCTTGTCATTCAAAATAAAACATTTACATCCAAAAACTTTAAAATCGAAAATATTATGAATCTTACCAATCCAGATTTTATATGGGGTTTTGTTAAACCCTCTACGAATTGATATTTGATTCACTACGTGGAAAGATATACTTACTGTTTCGGCCCAGAAGTAGGTTGGTACATGATTTTCATTAAGCATCGTTCTGGCCATCTCTTGAAGTGTCATGTTCTTCCATTTCACTATACCATTTTGTTCCAGTGATCTTGGTGCAGAAAAGTTGTGAGCATAACCATGCTCATCACAATAACTTACCACATTATCATTATTAAACTCTCTTCCTCTGTCACAACGAATGTTAATAATAGAGTATTGCTTCTTATTTTGAACACGTTTACAAAATTTAGCTAGAACAGAAGCAACCTCACTTTTCTTAGTAAAAAAAAAATACCCAGTTAAGTTTGAAATAATTATCAACTATAACAAATGCATAAAACTTACCACCAAAACTAGAAACAGAGTTAGGTCCAAACAAATTAAGATGCAATAATTCAAGACATCTAGACATGGACGTGTGTATCTTTTTCTTAAATGATGATCTAACCTATTTGCTTAATTGACATGCTTCACATACTTTATCTTTCACAAATTTCAAATCAGGTCGGCCACGTACGAGACTCTTCTTAGATAAGTTAGAGATTAACTCCATACTAGCATGTCCAAGTCTTCTATGCCATAACCAACTATTTTCAGATAAAGCATTCAAACAAGATAAATTTTGAGAATTAAAATCATCAAATGAGCAAGTATAAAAATTCTCAAAACGTGATGCAATTAGCAAGATACTACTATCATGACTATTCTTAATAATGCACCTATCATGATCAAATATAACATTATAGCCCTTATCACATAGTTGACTAATACTAAGCAAATTATGTTTAAGTTCATCAACTAGTAACACATTTTTAATAATAGTAGTACCATTACCGATATTACCTATACCGATAATTTTACCCTTTGCGTTGTCTCCGAAAGTCATATGACCTCAATCTTTAGGTGTTAAAGATGTAAATTTTCATTTATCTCCCGTCATGTGTTGAGAACAACCACTATCCAGGAATCATTTATCCTTACTTATCGAAGCTTTTAAAATATCCTCACCACCAGTGGCCATTAATGCGAACATGGACGTGTCTTCACAATCTGATTTTTTCGAGCTACTCGAATCAGTATCATCCTAAGTAGCCTTCATCAATTTCTTCTTACTCTTATTTGCTTTCTTTTTCTTTATAGTTCTTTGATTCGGGACAATCACTTTAAAAGTGACCTGTCTTATGACAGTTGTAACATTCCACTTTAGTCATATTGAGGTTTCTTCTCCCACAGAATGTGCACCGAGTCATTCTTCTAAAGTTCTTTGTGAGAAGCGCTACGTCTTTCTCTTCCTCACTGTCAAGACTTTCATCATCACTGTCATCATCTTTTTCAACTTTTTGAGCTTTTAATGCCAAGGATTTCCTCTTGCCATTTTTCGGCATCATCCTCATATCCTTTAATCGCCGATTCATGAGTCATCAAGTTGCCTATGAGATCATCAATTTCGTATTTGTTAAGATCCTTGGCTTCCTCAATTGCTGTCACATTTGACTCCCATATTTTTGTTAAGGACCTTAGGACCTTTCGTACTCTATCCTCCATAGAGTATGGCTTTCCGAGTTGACTCAAATTATTGCAAATGTTGTTGAAGTGAGTATACAATTCAAGAATCGATTCATTTTCTTCCATTCTGAACAACTCAATTTTTCTCATAAGAGCGTTGATTTTCGATTGTTTCACTTGACGTGTCCCTTCGTGGGTAACTTGTAGCTTATCTCACATCTCCTTTGCATATTTACAACCTAAAACTCTAGAATATTCATTAGTATCTAAAGAGCAAAATAGAATATTAATAGCCTAAGAGTTTATAGAGAGTTTCTACTTATCAGAAACAGTTAGCTGTTCCTTCTTCTTCCCAACTCCGTTTTTCGTTGGAATAAATGGACCATCCTCAATTGTTAGCCACACATCGTAATTTGTAGCCTGAAAGAAGGCTATCATCTTGTCTTTCCGGAACGTAACTTTCACCTGCAAATAAAGGTAGTCGGTGCATAGACTGCCCCTAAGCTAGTGTGCCTATTATGTGCGTCATGTGATCTTTGTTAGCTAAATATGTCGAGCTAAACCAGCTCTGATGCCAGTTGTTAGCCCAGTGAAATATCCAAGATGGGGGGTGAATTGGGTAATTAAAAATATCAGAGAGAAAATACTTTAATAAATCAAATAATTAATTTTAATCCTAAATTAATTATTAACTTTATATCACAGTGGAATTATGAAATCAACTAGGTGTACACCAAACAACAAAAATAAACAAATTAAAGATTGTAGCACACTAGAAATTTATACTGGTTCACCAAGCTACTCTTAGCTAATACAGTCATCCGAGCCCCACGGAAAGTCGCATCCACTAATACTCAAGATCCCTTTAAAGGTAGGAATCAAACCCTCACAACGATTCTTTTATAAGATCATAATCAACCTTTACAAAATCATTTTCATAGGTTAAGAAAGAACCTCTACTTTTTATAGGCTTAAGAATAACGTAATACTTTTTAACACAAAGGCAAAAGAATCAAAATCTCACCAACACTCCAAATATTCTTTCACCCGGTAAGGATTGAATCATTACAAAATTCACATAAATCAATTCTATCCAGGAAGAATTAATACATCAATCTCTTTATAAGAAGAGACTAAAAATAGCTACCCTTTGATTAAATACACCCAACAGTATTTAATCCGTCACTCAACTTACTAATAAAAATTAACAAGTGATTTTTCTCAATCGGAGCTTTTACCACCCCAGATAAATTAAAACTCAATTAATATCCCAAAACTAGTGATAGAAAATGTGATATAATCAAAATCTGATTTTTAACAAAAGATGGGTAGCATGTAATTTATCACGTAATCAGATTTAAGAAATTGTTTATAAAATATTTTTTTCAATAAAAAAAAATAATAATTTCTAAAGATCAATTTCCAAAAATTAAACAAGTAATACAATACATAAAGTAATTGGAAAGATTTCTCCCGGAATCCACCAAAAAAATAATTAGAGTGTAGTTACTTCAGATCTGGTAGCAGCAATGATTAACAACCAATGATTATCAAGATTATCTCTTAGAATAGCTCTCACAAAAAAACTCAGTATGATATCTCTTAGAAAATCTCAATATGATCTCTTGATCTCTTAATCTTTCTTTTTAATATGAAAAAAATACAGTTTTATATATATGGGATATAAATCAGCTCTCTAACGGCTAGTTCCCATATGTCATGACACTTAATTGCTCTCTTAGACCCCTTATATCATTATGATTTCATTTTGGTTCAATTCACTTAATTATAGCTTTTAAATCTCTCAATTAAGTTTCTCAAATATTTTTCAATCTCAATTAAATAGAATAGAAACAATTACATGTACCAAATTGAGAAATATTAAAACTTAATGAACCAAATTAATAGGAATTAAATAATAAATGTAGCATATCTTAAATATCATAAAATCCCTAAAATTTCTCACAAATCTCAACAAAAAACGGCTACATTTAGATATGAATTCGGAATCCTTAATATCCTGAAACTGCACTATCAGTCGACCGCTCGATTCAGGATGTAGCCAAGACAAGAATTCTATGCCCATCGGTCGACCAATCTGTCAACTTAGAGATTCATAGAATTCCATTTCTCTTCATTGGTCGACCTACCTGTCGACTTAGAGATATATAGATTTTGCCTTATACGCTTCAGTCGACTTATCAGTCGACTTAAAGATACTGGATCTCTTTTCTAAACTCGTTTTTAATACATTCTCATTTATGTTTTCACCTCTTTAACCATTTTCTTTTCTTAATTAGCTCTACTAAATACTTAACTGCAATTTTAATCAATATTTCTTTTTCAATTTACACATAGGAGCAAATATTTTAGCTAATTAGGATCCTATTAAAAACACACATATTTATAAAAATCATTTAAAAATCTTTTTGTATCGTGTGTGATCCTAATTGGGATATTAAGAATTGAAATTTAAATCTGAGTTGTTTTCCCTAGGTTCTTCAAATTCTTCAACCTCTTAATCATTCATCATCTTTATCATCAAATCTTCATCATATGGAACTAATAAACTGAAACACTTAAACAAATCGTTAGTCCCACCAAAAACATCAATGTTTAATTGTCCATCAAAATCTGAGGATCAACAAAAGATGAAGTGAAGAATGGTCACAGAGCCGACTATCGTGTCAGGGATAATGACAAAGCCTTGATGTTTGAGAATAGACTGTGTGTACCTAATAATACCGATCTAAAGAAAGATATTCTATAGGAAGCACACAAATCAGTATATGCAATGCACCCAAACAGTACTAAGATGTATCGGGATTTGCGAGAACACTATTGGTGGAATGGAATGAAATGAGAAATTATCAAATTTGTTTCCAAGTATCTTGTTTGTCTGCCAGTAAAGATTGAGCACCAACGTCCAGGTGGGTTATTGCAACCTCTACTTATCCCAGAGTAGAAATGGGAATATATCACGATGGATTTCATTTTGGGATTGCCCCACACTCAAAAGGGACATAATTTCATTTGGGTGATTATTGATAGGCTTACCAAATCTGCTCATTTTCTAGCCGTGAAAACCACATACTCCTTGGATAAGTATACAAAACTGTATATTGACAAGATTGTCCAATTGCACGATGTGCCGGTTTCCATAGTGTAGGATAGGGATCCGAGATTTACCTCAAAATTCTGGCCAAGTCTCCAAGTTGCTCTGGGTACCAAGCTAAAATTTAGTACAATTTTTCATCCTCAGACTGATGGCCAATTAGAGCGTACGATTCAGACTTTGGAAGATATATTGAGGGGTTATGTTTTAGAATTTCCTAGTAGCTGGGATGATCATTTGACGTTGATGGAGTTTGCCTATAATAATATCTACCATTCAACAATCGAGATGGTACCATATGAAGCGTTGTATGACAGAAGATGCAGGACTCCAGTATATTGGATTGAAGTGTAAGAACAAAAATTATTGATGTCGGACATAGCCCAGATGACGGCGGACAAGGTGAAATTGATTCAGGAAAGACTGAAGACTGCTCAGAATCGGCAAAAGAGTTATGTTGACAAGCGTAGGCGAGTGTTGGAATTTGAAATGAGGGATTATATGTTTTTACGTATATCCCCATGGAAGGGCATAATGAGATTTGGGAAGAAGAGAAAGCTTAGTCCGAGGTATATCGGGCCATATGAGATTCTAGAACGGGTTGTCACGGAGGCCTATCGACTAGCCCTACCGCCAGAATTATTTTGATTACATGACGTTTTCCACGTGTCAATACTTAGAAAATATGTGCCAAATCTTTCGCATGTGTTGACTTCTCAACCAATCGAATTGAAAGAGGATTTGACATACGTTGAGGAGTCAGCCCAGATTCTGAACCGTAAAGATCAAGTGTTATGGACAAAAATGATTACATTGGTAAAAGTACTATGGCACAGTCACTCGGTGGAGGAAGCGACGTTGGAGCAAGAAGATGAGATGAGGAATAAATATCTGCATTTATTCGTTCAACGTAACTAAAATTTTATAACAAAATTTCTTTTAGGGGGGAAGGATTGTAAAGCCTAGTTCTTGGGCATGCATATATTTCTAGTTGAATTTTAGAACATTTAAAAATAATGGGGTGCATTGTGCTAATTAATGTCTACTTTAAAAATTGTAGGGGTCACTCGAATATTTAAAAGGTTGACTTAACAATTTAACAATTTTAGGGGCTAATATGTTAATTGTAATTTTGACTTTTAAAGTTGATAGGATTATTAGGTTATTTAAAATATGATTTTAAAAAAAATTGGGATATAACTAATTTTTATTTTTTTTATTTCAAGAGGAGTAATTAGTATAAATAAATAAAATAAAATAAAATTATAAAATAAATATGGTGCAAATTGTTTCCTTCTAAGAGAAAGAAACAATTAGCAACCATAAACATATATACATATGCATGTATTTACACGTGGAACTTTAAAAAAAAAAAAAAAAAAAAAAAAAAAAAAAAAAAAAAAAAAAGATTAAAGGAGGTAGAGGTAGTAGACGATCTGGATCAAAACAAGAAAAAAAATTACCTCCTAAAGTTGAAAGGCAATGGACCCTTAAAAAAAAAAAAAAAAACACCAAGAACAAAGTACAAAGGGGGTAAACGACAATGAACCCATAAACAATCCATCTCCTATTTTTTGCTATATAGATATATAGATAAAGGTTGGTTCATTTCTTGTTTCCTTTTCAGTGTTTTATCATTGTTTCGTCTGTATTCTTTTAGTAAGTTTTTTTTCTTTCTTTGTTTTTTTTTTAGTCAAATGCATGGACATATATATATATATATATATATATATATATATATATATATATATATATATATATATATATTGGATTAATATTTAAATTGTGTGAAAATTTATTTAATGTAAAATTATAAATTTTATTAAAATGATAATTTCTAGTATTCCGTTGACTAATAAAAATTTTGACAATCGATTAACGTTTTTCTACTAATTACATTATTAACGGGGAAAATTTTGTAGTCGATGTTCTAATAATTTTTGTACAGTTAATATTAACTTACGAAAACTATGCGTTTAATAATTTAAGGTAATCAAAATTTGGGGAATGGAAAATGATGCATTTTAAGGCCACGCGTTGCATATTAGGTTTATTTTAAATAAATTATTAATTTAGGCCCTATCGCTATTAGGTTCACAAGTGACGCTGCCCGTGTAGTATTTCGACAACAGTGTTTTTGTAGCGCAAAAATCGAGGTGAGTGTATTGTCTTCTATGTAAATTGACAAATTATATTTTTGTATAAATTGTTAAAAAAATATTTATTAAAATAGACGATTTTATAACTATGTGGATCAAGTAAATTTTTAAATGTGGATTTATATTGTTACCTGTCAGGCAAGACCTGCAGAGTGAGTATTTGTTATTACCTGTTAGGCAAATCCTGCAGGGTGGATATTTGTTATTACCTATCAGGTAAATCCTGCAAGGTGGATATATGTTGACCTGTCAGGAGTGCAAATCCTACGAGTGGTTGCCCCTACCATTGCTGATATTAAATAGCTCTGACACTAATAGTCACTTTAGATGGCACAGTTATACAGGTTACGGTACCGTCGTAACTCCCGATTGTAAGGTGAAACGATCCTATGGCTAGTAGAAAAATATGAATGCGGTATTTTATTATATATAGAAATGTCTGGATTGATTGATTTAAATACATTATCTTGTTGCAATGATGATAGTAGAATTTTATTCCAGCATGGTATGCAGTTACATTATATTCTATTTTGAGAAGTGGTATTTGATAATTATACTTGATCCATAAATTATTTTTATTATGAAGACAGTACACCGATAAAATATTTGGTTTCAGGTGCCACAGCTAGAGACAGGTCCACTACTAGCACTAGGTAGAGTCAGGAGGTGGTGTCGTTTTGGAGGGATGGCCGGACAGATGTGAACCGTGGAATGTTTAGTGTTTTTGTGGTTTTGTTGTAAATATTTTGGACAGGTGTATTCCCAAAATGTGAAGTGAGTAAATATATTTTTTGGATTTTTTTTTTATAGCAGTGCATATATATATATATATATATATTTGTTGATCGGTCAGGTAGCGTCGAGTCAACGTCACGCCTAGCCTCGAGCGATGGGGGCTTGAGGAGGGGTGTGACATGGGGGAATGGGCATAGGTAAGCATAGAGCTCTATGGACTGGATGCACGCAAGATTAACTTGACCAAATCAGGATAAATTCTTGTGTGCTACACTGATTTATTATTCATATTGTGTTTGAGTGTGCATTTAGTATTAAACACGTATCTACTGTGTAAAAAGATAATAATTGATATAGGAAAATTAATTATTTGTGTTTAAGTGTTTGATTGTTAAATTTTTGTAACTATCCAATTCACCCCCCTTGGGTAGCTCTTTAGGCCAACAGATCCCTTGTCATTAATGATTGCCCGAGGCATCCTAACCTGTCGAAAATATGATCCTTAGAAAAGTAGAGCATTACCCTATGGTTATTCCTTCTAGTAGCTATACCCTCAACCCACTTCGACACACAGTCTACAACTAGCAAGATATACTCGTGACCAAAGTATGTTGGGAACGGTCCCATGAAATTGATGCCCCACATATTAAAGATCTTGACTACCAAGATAGATTGGAGGGGAATCATATCTCAACGAGATATCGATCCCATGCACTAACACTTCCCACAAGCGTAATAGAATTGTTGCGAATCTTGAAATAAGACGACCAATAAAATCTACATTGAAGTACTTTTGCTACCATCCTCTTTGTTAACCCCTATGTTTTGATGTACAATTAAGTATTGATGTTTTTTGTGGAACTAATATGTTTGTTGAGTATTTCAAAAAAGAGTTACATATTGTTGATTGTGTTGAAGACATCATGAAGAAAATATTAAGGGTACAAAGATGGATGCATTGAAGAAATGAAGAGTTATGAAAACCTTGAATAAATTATGAGAAAATAACTTTATACTCTTAATGCAATCCAAATTAGGATCACACACGACACACGACACTATTAAATAAGTTATCTTTTTGTGTGTTCAAATGATATAATTTAGGATCCTAATTATTGATTTAACATATGCTCCATATATGAAATTGAAAATAAAAATTGACCTAATTGAAAATAAGGATTAAAGTATAAAAAGTTAAAGTTTAGGGTCAATTCAATCAACTGATAAAAACAATTGGTTAACCAAATCAAACAATAAGTTTTGGAGCAGAATTAGTGAAGGAAATGACCACTCAGCATCAATCGGCCAATCGATTTGAAACAATGAGATTTTCGAAGCAAAATGGGTTGTCCCTGCATCGATCAGTCAACCGAACCAAGGAATTTGGTTAATAGATTAGATCTTAAGTTTTGGTAGGGAAAGTCTTTGAATCAATTGGTCAACTAATTGTGAAGTATTCAGTTAACCGATTGGGCTGAATTTTGGCAGGGAAAACTCTCTACATCAATCGATCAACTGACCAGAGGGGTGTCGGTTAACTGACTTCCAGCGATCTATCAACCGACTGTTCCGGTTGAGATTTCGAGGAACATGGTCTCCTGGTAAAAAACTAGTTGTTTTTTATGATTCCAAGGGAGAGATTTGGGAGATCTGGTCTTATTAAAGATATGGTACCCATATTTAATATCCCTATTTGATTTGGTCCACATAATTTAAGATTATCTCAATTTAAGTAGTAAAATACTTCCTATATTTATGGATGTTAATAGAGAAATATTTCATGGACTTATTTGAGAGTTTTAAAAGATATTTTTAAGTGGAATACCCCAGAAATGAAAGATATTATTATATGGGATCTAACAGTGCCTTTTAAAAGCATATATTTGGAAAAGTAGTCGTTGGAGGGCGTGTTATCCATCTATATATTTATACCTGTGGGATTAAGGTTAAACACGTCAAGAACAATCAGTTTCGAAGCTTTTCTAAGAGTTATTTTTCTGCTAAGATTTTTTAGAGAGATTTTGTCCTAAGTTCTTAATATAAAGCATTAATTGATTTGGCGTCATCGATTTGTGTTATCTTGCGATTCTATTCTCATTCTTCGGTGTTTTCCAAATCTAAAGCATTCCATCGATTTGTGTTCTTTATATTGATTTCATATTATTATTATTTGCTTGGTGTTAAGATCGTTAGAAAATCGTTTCCAAATCTAAAAGCCTGAAAAATCTTTTTAAAATGATTTTGTGTGATTGTCTGATTACATACTTGGGTTGCCTCCCAAGAAGCGTGTGGTTTATTTTCCTCAGCTCGATACAGAGAACAGCTCGTCAAAGAGCCGATTCTGCCCATAGTAAGTGTCGTACAACACTACCTATGGAACTTGGTTCAGTACGCCCTCAAGACTGGCAAAATAATGCTTTGGATGGCTCAGACTTTCAACGACATTCCTCACCTGTTCATGTACTTGGTGGGCATGAAAGGACGTTGCTAACGGCGGCGAAGAACAAGTGAGCCACATCGGATCCTCGTAGATGTGATCGTGTTAGATCAACTACGGTGTCACGAGCTGGAATTCAAATAGTGAAAATTCACAACGATTAATGTGTAAATCTCCATTGATCTCACCCAAGTACCTTTCGCTTGTCTCTGGTTCCACGTGGTGGCTTTCAATAAATGTGGCTTGTGTATTTCCCAGGGCCACTGTGTCTGACTCGGCCTCAACAAAGTAGATAAGTTGACCGATTTACATCTACAAAAATATTCCGGTCGCATCGATGTCGATGCAGACCGTCATGATCTAATCAAGACGATCCTCGTGCTCGTTGAGTCGATCATGCATCTCCCTCAAGAATCTCTAAGTTATCCCCATAATTGTAGCGAACATGTCTTCTAAGGCAGGGGAAGACTCCTCATCTTGATCCGGAATGTCAATCTATGGTGCCGTAGTGTTGAAACTATCCCCCAGGCTTTGGTGACTTGGTGAATAATTCCAAATCTGATAATCATAGGCCATCATTTCCTCCAATGACCAAATTGCTTCATCCGCGGTTAGGTCGTAGAAAGAGGTGCTAGAATTTTCTCCTTCCACCCAATTTCTAGTTGCGGCTTGTAACCCGTCGAGGAAATTCAGGAGTTGACATTCCCTCGGGAACCCATGGTTCGGAAACCGGAATAGCAATTCCTTGTATCGATCCCAAGCACTATAAAACGGCTCTGAATCCCATTGAAAGAATTGCATCAATACTTGTCAATCTAACATCTCCAAGTACAATAAAAACAAAACTACAAAACAAAAATTATACACAAAAGAAATGCCTAAAGTAAAATCGGGTCATTTACTCACAATATCTATAATAATCTAAAAACACAATCCCTGGTAATGGCGCCAAAAACTTGGTGACGCATAATTAATGCATGTCACATTCACCGCAAGTGTACGGGTCAAGTTTTAGTATAAGTAGGGAGAGTAAGGGTATCATGTTCACGGGGATTGGTTGAGATTATTATCGAGTATCGTGATTATCATAACCTAATTTTATCTAGGCAGTAAAAAATGTATTTAATTAATAAATACTAATACTAAGTTAATTAAACTATACTAATACTAATATTAATATGAGATTGTTAAGGGAAAAGATTGTCTAGGGATTAACTTTGTTTACGAAAACGTGTTTGGTCTCGTTTTAGTATACGTTAACGACGTTCGACCTATCTGATAATCTCGGTTCGTAAACTCACTTGCCACCTCTCCCGAGTGTAAGACGAGTGAATACATGACTTCGCATTAATGAAGAAGTCCCCCTCAACGTCTTAATGACACTAGGTCACGTGAGTCTCGCCCCAACGTCATTGATTGCACACTCTCCAACTCCCTCCTGGGTTATTGGATTGTCGCGTTGTGTTTACCCTAGTCCGAATCCAGGGTTACCTCTCCTAAGTGTCAAACCCCGTATTCTTACTATATCTATCTAAGTATAATAATCATGACAACATAGCAAACACAATCAAAATAGGGAAGAACAACCATTAAACGAAACATAAACTCAAACAAACAACAATTTCATAAAATATATTAATCCCTAGACAAAATCCGTTTAACTCATGGCCATAACCATTTATATAATAGAAAAGGAGCTAAACGTGCTCAACTAACTACTGAAGTTAATAAAATAAAAAAGAAACGAAAAAACTTAGCCGTAGTTCGAAGATTTGCCGCTAAAAATGTTTCGGGATCGCTTCTCCTTCTTCGCAACGTGTTCTTCTCCTTTGGAATTGGTTGAACACTCCCAAAACCTCTCTCTAAAATATCCTAACCTTAATGGTGCTCTAATGGCTGGAGGAGAGGAATGGAGAAGAAATAGAGAGCCAAAAATATCTAAATAAATATCTAAATCTGTGCAGAGTGACCGCCTAGGCAGTGGGTATGTTGGTTTGATCTTCGCCGCAGCGATGGAGGAGGCGGTGGAATCAGGAACCACTCTGCAGTTTTACCGCCTAGGCGATGAGCTTTAGCAAATTTAGGCGCCTCTCTGCAGTTTCACCGCTTAGGCGGTGGGCTGTTGTTCTAAATATTGCCTCCATGCATGTTTTTCCACCGTTCTTCCACTGTTCTTGATCTGATATGATTTTTTATGATCTGTTATCATCCCTTTTTACCCCCACACACCTGATTTATGCCAAAAAGAATAAAACATATTAAAACATATAAAAAGAACTATAAAAATACTCTAAAACTAACAAAACTGATTTGGGAATTAATAGATAAATCACACCTATTAGTAACGAAGATAATAATTAATTTAGAAAAATTGATTATTTGATAATTAAGAGTTAAAGATTTATTTATTTAAATTTTTTATAACTACCCAATTCACCTCCTTTTAGGTAGCCCATTAGGCCAACAATTGGTACCAGAGCAACATTAGCTCAATGGCTTAAAATCCTAATTAATAAAGTTTACATGGCGCACCCGATAGGCACACGAGGTGAGGGGGAATCTATGCACCGTTCATCTTTATTTGCAAGTGATAACTATTCATTCTAGAATGATATAATGATTACTTTTCTTCAGGCCACCAATTATGATGTGTGACTAGCTATTAAGGACGATCAATTTGTTCCTAAGGAGAATAGAGTACCTAAGAAGAAAGAGCAGTTGACCACTTCTGATAAACAGAAACTTTTTATTAATTCTTATGCTATTAATATTATGTTTTGTTCTTTAGACGCTAACGAATATACCAGGGTTTCAAGTTATGGATTGGCGAAAGAAATGTGGGACACGTTGCAAATCACTCATGAAGGGACAAATTCGGTGAAACAGTCCAAGATCAATGTTTTAGTCCGTCAATTCAAATTATCCAGAATGGGTGAAGCAGAATCTATTCCAGAGACGTACACAAGATTCAACAATATCTACAACAACTTGAGCTAACTCGGAAAGCCTTATTCTATAGAGGATAAAGTGTAAAAGATTCTAAGATCATTGACTAAAGTCTGGGAGCTGAAAGTAACTGCGATAGAAGAAGCTAAAGATCTTACAGTTTATACTATTGATGAGCTCATCTGTAACGGCCCGATTTTCTAGGGATGCCACGTGATTTCTCCCTTTAGAGAATTAAACCTAAAATCGAATGACCAATATTTAATTCTATAATAAAAATCCGAGAAATTTAAATTTTATTAACGACGGAGATAATTAATATAATAGCTCATTAAATACAATTCTTACTAATAACTCATAAAAATACAATTGGCATAAACTGTAATTATTAATTTCGGTAATAGCTAAAAACAAAATACAATTAGCATGAACCTTTCCATTATGCATGTTGTTAATCGTATATGGCTATGAGTTTTGAAAGAAATATTATTTTGAAAGAAAGATTATTCAAATTCAAAGAAAGATTATTTGAATTTTTAAATTCAAATTCAAATAAAATTCTTATTACAATGCGACGACGATAATTATAATTATCGAAGTATCGATTCAATTTTTACAATGGTAAATAATAACTACAATTATTATAAATAAAAATTCTAATATGATTCCTGACGCAGTTTTGCTCTCACCGGCCTTACAATCAAAATTGTAGGGTTGTCAATCAACGCTCAGTGGAATTCCAACCCCTCTAATACGTGTATCTAATTAAGTCCCAAATAAACATATAAACATGTATCTAACATAATTTTTACATAATATGTACTTATAAATATTTCATGCAAAATAACAATTATAACAATAATAGCATGAACTACACAATACAGAAGAAATTAAATACGTATATTAAAAGAGTTAGAAATTTTACCTGAAATCTAAAATCGAAATCTGAGCCGGAATAATTTTTCTTGATCAACAAATATATATAATCCTTAATAAATCTAACCGGAATAATGCTATTAATATATATATATATATATATATATATATATATATATATATATATATATATATATATATATATATAGCATATTTTCTCCTCAGACCTCAACACCATAAATCGGTTTTATACAATGCATTTGGTTTGATCACTTTTCATTATTATTTTTTAATCTTTAGATTTTAATGGACAATTAAGTATTGATGTTTTTAGTGGAACTAACGGATTTGTTAAGTGTTTCAGTTTAAAAAGAGTTTCATTCAAAATCAAATCATGAAGTAATTATAAAGGATGCAGAGACGACAAGATTATGAAGAATTTGTTAAGGATGCAAGAGACAGATAAAGAGATAAGCATTAAAAGACCAAAGATTTTGAACAATCTAGGTGAAAACAACTTAGGTTAATTTTTACTCTTAATGTATCCTGATTAGGATCACACACAACATGAAAATGAATTTATGTTTATGTGTATTTTTATTAGGATCTTAATTAGTTAAACATATTTTCTAGAAATATTGATTTAAGAAAGATTAGTAACTAAAATTGATTTGAAGTGTCAATTAAGTTAACTGAGAAAATAAATCAGTTAAAGAGACAAAAATACTGAAGATTAGAGTTAAAATTAATTGAGGAAGAAGTGTTCCAGCAGAATCAATCAACCAACCAACGAGGATCGGTCATACAATGAAGAAGTGGCTGACAATGGTACAGTCTCTAAATCGATCGGTCAACCGACCGAAGAGAGATCGATCGACCTAGGCCAAAATCTGAACTCTCATAATTGATCGGTCAACCGACCGAAGAGAGATCGATCGACCTAGGCCAAAATCTGAACTCTCATAATCGATCGGTCGACAGATGATGAGGGATCGGTCGACCTAAGGCCAATACTTGAACTCTCTGAATCAATCGGTTGACAAACCTAAGATAATTGGTTGGTCGGCCACAGTTGAAAATTGGCTTGGGGAGTATCCTAAATCGATTGGTCGACAGACCATAGAGTTTCGGTCGACAGACTGGCGAGAACTTTTTGGCTTGGGCTATAACCTAAATTGATCGGTTGACTTATGATTTTGATCGGTCAACCAATGGTTTGATTTTAGGTTTAGAGAATTTCGTGGATTTGATCAAAAAGTAGACGTTACTAGTCGTTTTATGGTTAAGATCTCAAAGATATCTTAGGGATTTGATATATTTTGAAATATATGATTGATATTTTTATATCCCTATAGATATGGTTCATATAATTTAATTATTTCTCAAATTGGTACATTTAATTCTTTCTATCCTATTGATTTGAGTTTGAGAAATATTTGAGGGACTAAATTGAGTAATTTAAAAGCTATAATTAAGTGAATTGAACCAGGATTAAGTTATATCAATATAAAGGGTCTTAAGAGTAATTAAGTGTCATGATATGTGGGCACTAGTCGCTGGAGGGCCTGTTTCAAATATATTTAATAATACCTGCGTTTTTTCAAGATAAGAGATTATTCCATCACGAACTATTCAGTTCCTGAGCTTTCTGAGAGTTATCATTCGAATATTATATTGAGATATTATCATAGGATCATTCTAGTGTTAGAGTTCTTGAGTTAAAGCGCAAATTCATTTGGCGTCGTCGATCTAAGCTGTCTAGCGATCTAATTTGCATTCTTTTGGTATTTTCTAGTGAGATCGTTCCAAACTTATTTTTTATTGAGTTTATTATTATTATTTTTTTCTTGGTAATTCGATCTTGTGAAATCGTTTTTGAACTTTAAAAGCATAAAAATCTTTTAAAAACGATTTGTGTGATAATTTGATTACAAGTTCAATTTTGTGCTACCCGTATTATTTTTATAATCAGATTTTGATATTCTCACTTTATTTCTATCACTAGTATATATTGGGATATTAATTGAGTTTAAATTTAATCTGAGGTGGTAGAAGCTCTGAGTAGGAAAAATTTATCAATTTATATAATTTGTGAGTTATGTGCGGATTAGATATTATTGAAAATATCTCATCAGGGTAGCTGGTTTCAATCTCTTCCGGTAAAGAGATTGAGGTTTGATCTTTACCTAGTGTATAAAAAGATTAGGTTATTCTTTTCTCGTGAAAAGAGATAGAAGTAATTCTTCCTGACTAGAATTAATTGTGAGTGATTTGTAAAGATTTCATCCCTACCTGAAAAAAAAAAGATACTTGGAGTGATTGTGAGGTTTGATTCTTAGCCTAAGGTATAAAAGAATTAGGTTTGATCCTTAGCCTATGAAAGAATTAGGTTAGTTTGAGCCTGGAAAAAGAAAAGGCTATTCTTGAGCCTAGGAAAAAAGAAAAGGTTATTCCTGATCCTGGGAAAAGGAAATTGTAAAGGTTGATTCTGAGCCTGTGAAAAGAATCATTGTGTAAAGGTTTGGTTCCTACATGTTTAAAGGAATCTTAGTGGTTTAGTGGGTGCGAATCTCCATGGGGCTCGGAGGACTGAATTAGCCAAGAGTAGCTTGGTGAACCAGAAAATATCGTGGTGTACTGCATTATTATTTTCTTTTTTATTTCTTGTTGTTTGAGTGTGCACTTAGATTTGAACACTTATATGTTGCCTTATAAAGATAATAATCAATTTAGGATAAATTGATTAATTGATTATTTTATGTGTTGAAAATATAAAGAGATAATAATTAATTTATGATTAAATTAATTATTTGAATTTTCAAGTGTTGAAAGTTAATAATTTGCTCTAATTTTTAAAACTACCTAATTCACCCCCTCTTGGGTAGATCACTGAGCCAACAATTTTTATTATTATATTATTAAATGAGACACTTGTCACACTAACCACACATATATATATATATATATATGTATGTGTGTGTGTGTGTAATTCCTTCTTTAAGAAAGAATCAATTCAAATCACAATTATTTTTATTTATTTATTATTTATGCAATGCCCTATTAAAATAAAATAAAAAATATTAATTATATTCCAAAACTTTTAAAAATATATTTTAAATAACACAATAACCCCAAAAACTTTAAAAGTCAATTTAAAATTAACATTTAATTCTAAAAATTATCAAATATTATTTATATCATAAATTTACAAAACAGTCCCAAAAATATTAAACTTAATTAAAATAATATTTTTAAAAATCTAAATTTTCGATTTATTACATCATTGGTAACCTAATGACACATGAGACGGCTATTCGAGAATGTGAGGACGAACCAAAAAATAGCAAAAAGAAGTCCTTAGCATTGAAAGTTTAGAAAAAAAAAATAGGATGACAGTGATGATATTAGTCTTGACAGTGAGTAAGAAAAGAATGTGGTGCTTCTCACGAAGAATTTCAGAAAAATGACTCGACGAACATTCCGGAGAAAGAAAATTTTCAACATAACTAATGTGGAATGCTACAACTGTCACAAGACTTGACACTTCCAAACCGCATGCCCCAAACCAAAGAAAGATAAAGAAAACGATAAGAAGATAAATGAGAAGAAGAATAGAAAGAAGAGTAAGAAAAAATCGATGAAAGCCACTTGGGAATACTCTGAGTCAAGTAGTTCGGAAAAATTGGGCAGTGATGGTTTATCCATGCTTGCTTTGATGGCCACTGGAAATGAGGTACCGAAATTTTTTAGTTCTTGTCCTTTAAATTTTGATGATTTATTTGATATTTATCAAGAACTAAAACATGATTATAAAAACCAGTGTTCTCAAATTAATGCCCTACAAAGTACAATTAACACACTTAACAAGCAAGTAATGAAATTTGAATCTAAAAATATTGAATCAAAATCCAAGATGTTGGAATTATATTCGATTGTTCTCAAATTCATAGGTGGTGAGAATAATTTAAAAATACTTTTGGGTAGTTCACGAGGGATCTTTGATAAAGCTGGTATCGGGTTTCAGAAAAACCTTAAACAAAAGAGATTTCATAAATTTTTTTCTGAAACCAGGGATCTTGTTAGATTTTTAAATGTTATGTCATAGGGCATACCATTAGTAGGTATTTTTCTAAATTATCTAAATGCAGACAAGTTTGGGTTCCTAAATGAACTAAAATTGTCCTGGCTAACAAGATATGACCCATATAGATTGGGTACCACTTAGGAACTATTTGAGGTGCTCCTCGCAGGTTATTTTGAAATCATCAATGGGCAAAGACAAACGGTTCTTAGATAGTGGTTGTTCTTGACACATGATAGGAGATAAATCTAAATTTACATCTTTGACAGCTAAAGACGGAGGTCGTGTGACATTTTAAGACAATGAGAAGGGTAAAATTATTGGTATAGGTAATATTGGTAATGGGTCTACAACTATTAAAGATGTTCTCCTCATAGATGTTCTTAAATATAATCTACTTAGTATTAGTCAATTATGTGATGAAGGTTGTAATGTTGTTTTTGATCATGATAGACACATAATTAAGAACGGGCATGATAGTAGCATATTATATGTTGTATCACGATTTGAGAATATTTATACATGTTCATTTGATGATTTCTCTTCTCAAAATTTATCATGTTTAAATGTTGTATCTGAAAATAATTGGTTATAGCATAGAAGACTTGGACATGCTAGTATGGAATTACTTTCAAATTTATCCAAGAAAATCCTTGTACATGATTTACCTGCATTAAAATATGTGAAAGATAAAGTATGTGATGCATATCAATTAGGCAAAATATCTAGATCATCATTTAAGAAGAAGATACACACATTCACATCTAAATGTCTTGAAATGTTGCATCTTAATTTATTACGTCCAAATGTCATTGCTAGTTTTGGAGGTAAATTTTATGCATTTGTAATTATAGATGATTATTCTATATTTATATGGGTGTTCTTCCTTGCTAAAAAAAAGTGAAACTACTTCTATTTTTTCTAAGTTCTGTAAATGTGTTTAAAATGAGTAACATCTGTAGTGATAGAGGTAGAGAGTTTAGAAACGATGAGATTAATAGTTATTGTGGTGATCATGGGTATGCTCATAAATTTTCTGCATCGAGATTGCCACAACAAAATGGTGTTGTAGGGAGAAAGAATAGGACGCTTTAGGAAATAGCCAAAATAATGCTAAATGAGAATCGTCTACCCAAATATTTCTAGGCCGAAACAGTAAGCACAGTTTGCCATGTGGTAAACAGAGTATCTATTCGAAGAGGTTTTAACCCCTTATGAAATTTGGAATGGTAAGACTCCAAATATATCCTATTTCAAAGTTTTTGTCTGCAAATGTTTTATCTTAAATGATAAGGATAATTTGGGTAAATTTGACGTTAAATCTGATTATGAATTTTTTCTTGGGTATGCTACTAATAGTAAAACTTATAGAGTTTATAATAAACGTACGTTAGTAGTAGAAGAATCTAAGCATGTCATATATGAGGAATCTGATCCACTTGTGTTGAGAAGGTTTTGGATGATGATGATACAGGTACACAAAATATCCAAAACCAATGAGGTAATATGATAAATGAACTACGGATTGATGAGCCAAAATGAGATGAATTGACTTTACCATGGGCTATAAAGACAATACCTGAATACTCAGTAAGATAAATTATTGGTAATTTCGAAAAAGGTGTGAGTACACGTTCCTCCCTTAAAGATATTATAAATCTTACTTTTCTATCTCAAATTGAGCCCAAGAATGTGAATGAGGCGTTAATTGATGAATCTTGGATCTCCGCGATGTAAGAAGAATTAGTTCAATTTGAACGTAATAAAGTGTGGTCTCTATTTCTTAGACTGAACTGTTATCCTATAATTGGTACTAAATGGGTTTTTTGTAATAAAAAGTATAAAACTAGTATGGTAATTAGAAATAAAGCAAAATTAGTAGCACATGGCTATAACAAAGAAAAGGGAATTGATTATGATGAGACTTATGCGCCTGTGGCTAGATTAAAGGCTATTAGAATGTTACTCATATTTGCATGTTCATGAAATTTTAAATTATATCAAATGGATAAAAAAGTGCATTCTTGAATGGCTTTCTAGCAAGAGAAGTTTATGTTGAACAACCATGGGGATTTGAGAGTGATAAACTTCTCGATCATGTGTTTAAACTTCTAAAGGTTTTGTATGGACTCAAACATGCTCCGAGAACTTGATATGAGAGATTTAGCCGATATTTGATCGAAAATGATTTTCGATAGGGTCTTAGTGATATAACATTATTTATCAAGTAAATTGATTCTGATATTCTATTAGTACAGATATATGTTGATGATATTATTTTCGGTTCTACTAATGAGGATTTTTGCCAAGAGTTTGTCAAGATAATACAGGTTGAATTTGAAATGAGTATGATGGGGGAGTTAACCTTCTTTCTTGGGTTTCAAATCAAGCAAACCAAAGAAAGAATTTTCATTCATCAAGCCAAGTACACAAAAGAATTGTTGAAAAAGTATGGCTTGGAGAGCGCTAAAGAACATAAAACTCTCGTGGCAACAGCTACGAAAATAGACAAAGACGATACGGGCAAAAACGTAAATGAGAAAATGTATAGAGGTATGATTGGTAGCTTGTCGTATTTTACTGCTAGTAGACCTGATATAATATTTAGTGTATGCTTGTGTGCTAGATTTCAGTCTTATCCCAAAGAATCGTATTTAACTACGGTTAAGCGAATCTTTTGATATTTGAAAGCGACAAGTGACCTACGATTATAGTATCCTAGGGGGAGTGACTTTGAGTTAACTAGTTACTCCGATGTTGATTTTGCCTATCACACCCCACCCCAGACACCCGTCATGTGGGGCCGGCGTGACGTAGACATTACACCGCCCAACTGACTGGCCAACCTCAATACGTCGATAACAAAATTTGTAAATCTATACAACACATATAATAGTCCCTTCTGATAGGGATACACCGTCCCAAATATAAATACAATCAAACAAATCTCCTGAACTTCACTTAGATTTCATTTCTGATATCTCGTCTCAAAACTTTCCTCAAATGACTCTTTTGCGTGACCCGCATAACTCTATCTAGCACCAGTAGGGGATCGACCGACTCCTAACTACTTTACCTGCGAGTGTACTGCCTCCTTAGTAAAAATATTTGTTTAAAAAATAATAATTCATTCTACAACATCTAAATGGATCAAGCGTGAGTATAGAAACAACACGTAACTAGTAAAATTCTCCATAATATAAGAAGTGAAAATAAAGCAATAAATATAAGTTCAATTCCAACCCATCTAGTAAAATAATACCAATCACCATAATAAATAATAAATTACCCAATATAAGTAAAACATCACATCTCAAACACCACTCCACCACAACACACACTGGCTAGCCATAGTGATCATTTTAACCTCACGATCGGGAGTTTGCAACAGTACCGTACCATCCGTAGGATATGCCTTCCTATGAACACCCATCACTCTGCCGAAGCGGATAATCACTACGCAGTATAAACGTCTAACATAACTCTACCGAAGCAAATAAACATCACTCCGCCGAAGTGGATAACATCACTCTGCCGAAGCGGATCACATCACTCTGCCGAAATAAATAAATACTATGGCATCGTCCAATCAATAATATCGTCAAATCAATACCATCACTCTGTCGAAGCAGATAATTACTATAACATTGTCAAATCCATAACGTCATCATCAAATCACAACTCAATAAATATCGTCTACTCAACATCGTTAAATCACCACGTCTATCTCTTTTCCTCAAAACCAACTTTTAAATCTAAAAATCAGATTTCACACTTTCTTTTAAAGAAAACGTCTGATTTTATCAAAACTACTTTTCCACCTTTTATTTTTAGAAAACCAGGTATTTTTAGAAAAATAGATGTTTTCTATTCTCTTTTAAAAACACTATCTGATTTCACCAAATCCAATAAAAATTCATTTTCAGTTTCATTTCGAAAGCCATTGAAATCTTCCGAAAATCCGGTTTACCAACTCACCCAAATCTTGCTTGATCCATATCATTTATAAATTCATACAGTTTAAGTAAACACGTATTTCATCATATATATACATAGAAAAATTGTTTGGCAAGAAGACAGTACACTCACCTCGTTAACCACTCTCTAAAACCTTCACTGACCACACTCTATCGGGACCCCGATGCCTGCGAGCCTAATGGTGACAAAACCTAAATTAATATCATATCTAAAACATCCGAATCATGCAATGCAAACCCTATATTCCGAATCGTTTGGCAACCACGAGATGGGTTTTTGATTTCCAGTGGGGTGGTTTGTGCAAATTTGTTTTTTTTTTTTTTTTTTTTTTTTTTTTCTTTTTTTTTTCCTTTTTTCTTCTTTTCCTTTTTCTTTTTCGTGGCTGTTCCCTGCGTTTGATTCCGTTCCACCGATGAGCTCTCTCACTCCTCCTGCCACCGTCCGCCGGTCTCCTTGCACCGTTTTGCACACACACACACCGCAGTAGCAACACACATATACCTGACAAAATACACACCGGTGACGCCACACCTCCGATCACAGCCCCACGATTACCATCGGCCCATGCCCACCGGCGACACCCATACGCACACCCATACGACCGACACACCCACCACCGGAGGAACACACCCACACCGTCAACACTAAAGAACACCCACATGCAGACGTCCACCATCTGGACGCAACAACCCACGAAATCGACGACGTCCATCGGCCGACGACACCCTCTTTCTCTATTCTCCATTCCGACGACGACGACGACCACACCGACACACCTATCTGACCAAATAATCACACACCAGTGACGCTGAACAAACCACACAGAACCCGTACACACACTTTACCTAACGACGACGATGATTACGCACCACCGGACGAACGGCGATCCCACACCCACCGGAGCGACTGGCTCTCTCTCTCTCTCTCTGAAATTTGACGATGGCACACACCCATACGAAGAACACGAACACCTACCCACGCTGCATTTCTATTTTCTGTTTTGAGTTTTCGTCGCCGGCGAGCTTTCTCTCTCTAACCCACCGCCGGCGACGAACACTGGCTGTCCGACCCTACTCTCTCTCTATTTCTCTTTTTTCGTGCTTCTCGTTTCCTCTCTATACAATGCATGTATCAAGTGGCTGAAGAGTTGCTCTACAAATGCCACGTCTCCCACTTCCCGATTCTTCTTCACCTCGGCGGATTTCCATGGCACACAGCACACACGCATGGGTTTATATATATATATATATATATTGAAATAAAGTTTTTGTTTAATTACTCTTTCTCCCCCCTAATTCTTAAAATTCTCTTGTTTTAATCCAATATCAACTTCTTTAAAAGTTCTAAAAATTAAAATTTCACCCCTTTTAATTTTCAATTTAAAAAGTTAGATGCTAATTTTGGATAAAATATTTTTTTCCTAAATTTTCAATTTAACCCCTAAACTTTTTAAATTTGAATTTTTAATTGACTCAAATTCTCCTGATTTTTTTTTTCCCAATTACTCTAAAATGCAACTAAAATGACGTATGCGCTACGAATGAGGTCTTACAACTCTTCCCTCCTAAAAGAAATTTTGTCCCGAAATTTTATTACCGAATCAAACAAAAGTGGGTATTCGTTCTTCATCTCGTCCTCTCGCTCACATGTTGCCTCTTCCACTGTATAACTACATCATAACACTTTGACTAATGGGATCGTTTTCATTCACAACACCTGGTCCTTACAGTTTAGGATTTAGGCTGGCTACACAACATAGGTCAAATCTGCTTCCAATTCGATTGGCTGTGAAAACAACACATGAGGAGGTTCTGGCACAAATTAGAGCATTAATACATGGAAAACGTCGTGAAATCAAGACAATTCTTAAGGTAACGCAAACCTATACGCCGTAGTGTCAACTCGATCTAAAATTTCATATGGTCCGATGTATCTTGGACTCAATTTTCCCTTTTTCCCGAACCTCATTATGTCTTCCCACGGGAGAAATAACGTAAGAACACACGATCCCCCACTTCGAACTCCAACTCCTGCCAGCGCTTGTCTACATAACTCTTTTGTTGACTCTGAGCAATCTTTCAATCTTTCTCGAATCACCTTTACTTTGTCTGTTGTCAGCTGAGCTATATCCGACGTCAATAATTTGCGTTCACCCACCTCAGTCCAACAGACTGGGATTCTGCATCTCCTACCATACAACACTTCATACGAGGCCATCTCGATTGCTGAATGGTAGCTATTGTTGTAGGCGAATTCCATCAACAGCAAATGATTATCCCAGCTACCAAGAAATTTCATAATACATCCCCTCAATATCTTCCAACGTCTGAGTCGTACGCTCTGATTGACCGTCTGTCTGAGGATGGAAAGCGGTGCTAAATTTTAGCTTGGTACCTAAAGCAGTTTAGAGGTTCGACTAAAACCTCGAAGTAAATCTCGAATCTCTACCCGACACTATAGGCATCGGTACGCCATGCAACCTAACAATCTCATCGATATACAATCGAGCATACTTTTCAAGAGAATACGTTGTCTTTATAGCCAGAAATGAGCGGACTTGGTAAGCCGATCAACGATCACCCAAATAGAATTATGCCCCCTTTCTTCTTCTTCTTTTTTTAATTCTGAATTCTCTCCAATTGAACGTAAGACTTCTACGCTTCAAAAATACGATCAATCAACGTTTGCCTCAAAGTCAAAGTCACAAATAACGCTGTCGTCTGACCAACCGCCAATTGAACTCATAAGGATCTCAATTCAGCATACAGATTAGTATGAACGACTCTAGTGTGCACAATCAAACCCGCCGATTCCTGACTCAACGCATCCGCTACAACATTAGCTTTTCCCGAGTGATAGTGGATAGTACAATCATAGTCTTTAATCAACTCTATCCAACGTCTCTGCCGCAAATTTAATTCATTCTATAGATATTTCAAACTTTGGTGGTCGATGTAGATTCCACACGTCTCGTCATACCAGTAGTGTCTCCAAATCTTTAAGGCAAAAATAATCGCTGCCAGCTCCAGATCATGTGTCGGGTAATTTTTCTCATGATTCTTCAGTTGTCGAGATGCGTATGTGATTACATGATCATGCTGCATCCGAACACATCCTAGCCTTTGGTAGAATGCATCACTATAAAACGCAAAACCAACCCTTCCGTCGGGAGGGATAGTATTGGTGCCGATATCAATCTACTCTTTAACTCCTGGAAACTCTATTCGCATTTGTCAGTCCACTCAAATTTGGATTCCTTGTGATCGAACGAGTCAACAGGGTAGTTATAACTGAAAATCCCTGCACAAACCATTGAGATTAACCCGCCAATCCTAAAAAGTTTTGAATTTCAGTCACATTTTTCGATCTTTCTCACTGAACAACAGCTTCAACTTTCTTTGGGTTCACCTAAATATTGTTCCTAAAATAATATACCCCAAAACCACTACATAATCTAACCAAAATTCATATTTACTGTACTTCGCATATAGCCTCTTCTCCCGCCACGTCTGTAACACGATTCGAAGATGTTCTACATGCTCATCTCTGCTTTGGGAATAGATCAATATATCGTCAATGAATACGATAATAAATTGATCTAGATAAAGTTGGAAGACCCGATTCATCAAGTCCATGAAGGCAGCAGAAGCATTTATCAATCCGAAGGGCATAACCAAGAATTCATAGCGTCCATATCTCGTACGGAATGCCATTTTTGCCACATCACTGTCTCTGACTTTCAATTGGTGATACCCCGATCGAAGATCTATCTGGGAAAATACTTTAGCCTTCTAGAGATGGTCAAACAAGTTATCAATCCTAAGTAACGGATATTTATTACGGACGGTCACCCTATTCAGCTGCCGATAGTCGATACACATTCTCAACGTGCCACCCTTCTTCTTCACGAACAAACTGTGGCTATCTATGGGGAAACGTTAAGTTTGATACATCTATGATCTAATAAATCTTGCAACAAAATTTTGTAACTGCACTTTCAATTCTTTCTTCTTAGTAGGCGTTATACGATAAGGGAGAATCGATATAGGATTAGTTCATGGAAGCAACTCAATAATGACTTCCATCTCCTTATCTACTGGTAACCCTGGCCATTCTTCTGGAAAATACGTCGGGAAAATCTCTGACCACTGAAATATCCGCCGTCTGAACTTCTTTCTGCCTGGTGTCAATCACATGCGCGAGGTATCCCAGACATCCTTTTTTCAATAATCTCCTAGCTTCTAAGGCTGAAATCAAACCGATAAGGGTGATAATTATGTTTCTCGAGAATACAAATTTTGGCTCGCCTGAGATTTGAAAGGTCACTTCATTCTTAAAACAATCCACCGTGGTATGACAGCCGAACCACAAATCCATATCCAGTATCACATCAAGATCGTAAATATTCAAAGGTGATAGATTTAGCGATAATTTCCTACCACCAATACGAAATGAACTATATTTATACGCACTAACTATTAACACAGACTCATAGTTCTCGGCTATTTCCTACACATCATTCTCTATTAATTCACGCTGCATTTGCCCATCTCGTATAACTTCTAAATCTGTCTGCCCGTCAATCTAAAACGTATTTCCAAAGTAAATCCTTTCTAGATTAGTCTACATCTTATCTCCTCCGTTTTATTTCAGATTTTTTATTTCGTACCGCTGAATAGTCGTCTTTTTCTGCTTTAAACATATGAACCTCCTTCTCCACTAAAATCACGAGCACACCCACACATTTTTTATAGAATCCGCGTATCTCAAATAGTAACGTAGGGTGTCGTGACATTGCATAAATAAAGTGTTGTTAACCGATTTCAATTCAATAAATAACTTAACATTGGACGAAATAAGTACGCTCTACCATACTGTTGGTTCAGCAATAAAAATATTACGTACTACCGACAGGGAGTCCCAATGTCAAATACTACGAATAGAATTACTTATCAGTTATAATTTAATATTCCCAACCACTAGCACCCCCACAATCGCAATTTACCCATTACCATTACCAACCACCACCCAAACCACCAACAAGCAGTATCACACTTCGTCGCACCCACTAATTGTCAATAAGACAACTAATCATGCACGATACCAATATATCATCTAATGCAATGCAATAACTATCACTCACGTGTCGAACTCACCTATTGACACCTTATCTCAAGGTCCACTACTAGCTCGACACTATTTATCGACACCCTATCTCAAAGTCCCCTACTAACTAAACGACTGACCCGTCTTCCTATCTCATGAGCCTCTATTGACACAACTATTGGCAAGTCTACAGAACCTATAACCTAGGCTCTGATACCAAAATTGTCACACTCCACCCCGGACACCCGTCATGTGGGGCCGGCGTGACATAGACATGACACCGTCCAACTGACTGGCCAACCTTAATACGTCGATAACAAAATTTGTAAATCTATACAATACATATAATAGTCCCTTCTGATAGGGATACACCGTCCCGAATATAAATACAATCAAACAAATCCCCTGAACCTCACTTAGATTTCATTATTAATATCTCGTCTCCACACTTTCCTCAAATGACTCCTTTGCGTGACTCGCATAACTCTATCTAGCGCCAGTAGGGGATCGACCGACTCCTAGCTATTTTACCTGCGAGTGTACTGCTTCCTTAGTAAAAATATTTTTTTTAAAAATATTAATTCATTCTACAATATCTAAATGGATCAAGCGTGAGTATAGAAACAACACGTAACTAGTAAAATTCTCCATAATATAAGTAGTGAAAATAAGGCAATAAATATAAGTTCCATTCCAACCCATCTAGTAAAATAATACCAATCACCATAATAAATAATAAATTACCCAATATAAGTAAAACATCACAACTCAAACACCACTCTACCACAACACACACTGGCTAGCCATAGTGATCATTTTAACCTCACGATCGGGAGTTTGCAACAGTACCATACCATCCGTAGGATATGCCTTCCTACGAGCACCAATCACTCCGCCGAAGCGAAAAATCACTACGGAGTATAAAGGTCTAACATCACTCTGCCGAAGTAGATAAACATCACTCCGCCGAAGCGGATCACATCACTCTGCCGAAACAAATAAATACTATGGCATCGTCCAATCAATAATATCGTCAAATCAATACCATCACTCTGTCGAAGCAGATAATTACTATAATATTGTCAAATCCATAACGTCATCATCAAATCACAACTCAATAAATATCGTCTACTCAACATCGTCAAATCACCATATCTATCTCTTTTCCTCAAAACCAACTTTTAAATCTAAAAATTAGATTTCACACTTTCTTTTAAAGAAAACGTCTGATTTTATCAAAACTACTTTTCTACCTTTTATTTTTAGAAAACTAGGCATTTTTAGAAAAATAGATGTTTTCTATTCTTCTTTAAAAACACCGTCTGATTTCACCAAATCCAATAAAAATTCATTTTCAGCTTCATTTCGAAAGCTATCGAAATCTTCCGAAAATCCAGTTTACCAACTCACCCATACCCTACTTGATCCATATCATTTATAAATTCATACAGTTTAAGTAAACACGTATTTCATCATATATATACATAAAAAAATGGTTTGGCAAGAAGACAGTACACTCACCTCGTTAACCGCTCTCCAAAACCTTCACAGACCACACTTTATTGGGACCCCGGTGCCTGCGAGCCTAATAGTGACAAAACCTAAATTAATATCTTATCTAAAACATCCGAATCATGTAATGCAAACCCTATATTCCGAATCATTTGGCAACCACGAGATGGGTTTTTGATTTCCAGTGGGGTGGTTTGTTGAAATTTGTTTTTTTTTTTTTTTTTTTCTATCTTTTTTTTTTTTTTTTTTTTTTTCCTTTTTCTTCTTTTTCTTTTTCTTTTTCTTTTTCGCGGCTGTTCCCTGCGTCTGATTCCGTTCCACCGATAAGCTCTCTCACTCCTCCTACCACCGTCCGCCGGCCATCCTGCACCGTTTTGCACACACATACCCACACACAACAGCAGCAACACATACATACCTGACAAAACACACACCGGCGAGGCCACACCTCCGATCACAGCCCCACGATTACCGTTGACCCATGCCCATCGGCGATACCCATACGCACACCCACACGATCGACACACCCACCACCGGAGGAACACACCGTCAACACTAAAGAACACCCATAAGTAGACGTCCACCATCTGGATGCAGCAACCCATGAAATCGATGACGTCCACCGGCCGACGACACTCTCTCCCTCTACTCTCGATTCCGGCGACGACGACGACCACACCGACACACCTATCTGACCGAACAATCACACACCGGCGACGCTGAACAAACCACACAGAACCCGTACACATACTTTACCGAACGACGGCGATGATTATGCACCACCGGACGAACAGCGAACCCACACCCACCGGAGTGACCGGCTCTCTCGCTCTCTCTCTCTGAAATTTGACGACGGCACACACCCATGCAAAGAACACGAACACCTACCCACGCTGCATTTCTATTTTCTATTTTGAGTTTTCGTCGCCGGCGAGCTCTCTCTCTCTAACCCACCGCCGGCGACGCTCACCTGCTGTCCGACCCTACTCTCTCTCTGTTTCTCTCTTTTCGTGCTTCTCGTTTCCTCCCTATATAATGCATGTATCAAGTGGCTGAAGAGTTTCTCTACAAATACCACGTCTCCCACTTCCCGATTTTTCTCCACCTCCGGCGGATTTCCATGGCACACAGCATACACGCATGGGTTTATATATATATATATATATATTAAAATAAAGTTTTTGTTTAATTACTCTTTCTCCCCCCTAATTCTTAAAATTCTCTTGTTTTAGTCCAATATCAACTTCTTTAAAAGTTCTAAAAATTAAAATTTCACCCCTTTTAATTTTCAATTTAAAAAGTTAAATGCTAATTTTGGATAAAATGTTTTTTTCCTAAATTTTCAATTTAGCCCCTAAACTTTTAAAATTTGAATTTTTAATTGACTCAAATTCTCCCGATTTGTTTTTCCCCAATTACTCTAAAACGCAACTAAAATGACATACGCGCTACGATTGAGGTCTTACATTGCCGGATGCAAAGTCGAGCGAAAAAGCACAAGCAGGTCCTGTCATTTTTTAAGACACGCCTTAGTTTTTTGGTCTAGCAAGAAATAGAACTCAATTGCCTAATTTACTACTGAGGCTGAGTATATGACAGTTGGTAATTGTTGTGCTCAAATGCTATATGTTAAGCAACAATTGAATGATTTTGGAGTATGTATGAAGGAAGTCCTATTGTGATAATAAAAGTGTTATATGCTTAAGTAAGAATCTGACACAGCACTCACAAACTAAGCACATAGATATTAGACATCATTTCATTCGTGATCACATTCAGAAAATGGATGTTCCTATTGAATATAATGACACCACCGATCAGCTTGCCGATATCTTTACTAAACCTTTAGCGGAAGATCAATTCACGAAAATTATTTGAGATTTAGGTATGGCTCGGCATAACGATTTATGCCTAGAATGATGTTTTTGGATCTCCGCCCCCACTTTTTGAGATGACAAATGGGGAGCAGTTGATGTTTAAACGATTTAGTTGATATTTAGGAATTTGCTTGCCTAAGCATTGCACTAATTAAAGAGATATCTTAGTTGAATTGAGTATATTGAGCTTTATTGAATACCATTATCATTATATTGAGTTTTGGGCTTATATTGAATATCCATCGAACTGTTTGAATTTTACTTCATGATTAAACTTGAATGAGTTAAAAATCCGTCCTTGGATTTAGGGGGAGTGTGGTTATATTTTTTTGAAAAAAAAAATCAAAGTTAATTATCATCATCAAAAAAGAAGAGATTGTTGATCCATAAGTTTTGATGTACAATTAAGTATTGATATTTTTTGTGGAACTAATATGTTTGTTGAGTATTTCATAAAAGAGTTCCATATTGTTGATTGTGTTGAAAACATCATGAAGAAAATATTAAGTGTTCAAATATGGACGCATTAAAGAAATTAAGAGTTGTGAAGACCTTGAAGAAATTAGGTAAAAACAACTCTACACTTTTATACTCTTAATGCAACCCGAATTAGGATTACACATGACATTATTGAATGAGTTATATTTTTGTGTGTGGAAATGATAGAATATAGGATCCTAATTATTGATTTAATATGTGCTCCTTATGTGAAATTGAAAATAAAAATTGACCTAATTGAAAATAAGGATTAAAGTATAAAAAGTTGAAGTTTATGGTCAATTCAGTCAACCGAGAAAAGTAATTGGTTAACCGGATGAAACAGTAAGTTTTGGAGCAGAATTGGTAAAGGAAATGACCACCCAGTATCAATCGGTCAATCGATCAGAAGGGATTAGTCAACCATTTGAAACAGTGAGGTTTTCAAAGCAAAATGGGTTGTCCCTGCATCGGTCAGTCAATCGAACCAAGGTAATCGGCCAACCGATTGGATCTTAAGTTTTGGCAGGAAAAAGTCTCTAAATCAATCGATTAACCGATTGTGAAGTAATCGGTCAACCAATTAGGTTGAATTTTGGCAGGATAAACTCTCTACATCAATCGGTTAACCGACCAGGTGGTATCGATCAACCGACTGGCATTTTTGTTTGGCCTAATTTTAAAGTTGTATCAATCGGTCAACCGACTGCCAAGGATCGGTCAACCGACTATTTCAATTGAAATTTTGAGGAATTTGGTCTCTTGGTAAAAAACTAACCGTTTTTATGATTCCAAGGGAGAGATTTGGGGAATCAGTTCTTCTTAAAGATATGGTACATATATTTAATATCCCTATTGATTTGATCCACATAATTTCAGATTCTCTCAATTTAAGTAGTTAAATACTTGTTATCTTTATGAATGTTAATAGGGAAATTTTTCATGGACTTATTTGAGAGTTTTAGAAGATATTTTTAAGTGGAATACCCCATAAATGAATGATATTATTATATGGGGTCTAAGAGTGCCTTTCAGAGGCATGTCTTTTGAATAGTAGCCATTGGAGGGCTTATTATTTGTCTATATATTTAGACATACGGGATAGGGATTAAACACATTAAGAAAAAATAGTACCTAAGCTGTTCTTAGAGTTCTTATTCTGCTGAGATTTTCAAGAGAGATTTTGTGTTAAGTTCTTGATCAAAAGTGTTGATTGGTTTGGTGTCACCGACTTGTGCTATCATGAGATTCTGTTTTCATTCTTTAGTGTTTTCCCGGTGAGATCTTTCCAAGTTATTGTTCTTTATATTGATTTCATATTATTATTATTTTCTTGGTGTGAAGATTGTTAAAAAATCGTTTTCAAATCTAAAATTTTGAAAAATCTTTTTAAAACGATTTTGTGTGCTTGTCTGATTACGTGCTTTAATTTGTATTACCCACATTATTTATTAATCAGCTATTAATTTGCCTCACATTGTATCTATCATGTAGTAAATTTTGGGACATTAATCGAGTATATCTTTATTGAGATGGTAGAATCTCCTTGTGGGAAGAAACTCATATATTTCTATATTTGTGAGTTTGAGCAGATTAAACATGGTTGGGCCGCTGTCTAGTCAGGGTAACTAGGTTTTGATATTTTTCCTGTGAAAAAAATTAGGGTTTGATCTTTGTCCTAAGTATAAAAAAGTTAGGTTATTCTTTTCCCTTGAAAAGAATTAGGTAATGATTCTTCTTGAATTGAATTGAGTGAATTGTGAAGGTTTTATCCTTACTTGTGAAAATGATACTTGTAAGAGTTGTGAAGTTGATCTTTAGCCTGTAAAAGGATTAGGTTTTGATTCTTCCTATAATAGAATTAGGTTAATCTTAAGCCTGGTAAAAAGATAAGGTTCTTCTTTAACCTGGGAAAAGAAAAATTGTAAAGTTTGATTCTGAACTTAGTAAAAGAATCGTTATAAGTGTTTAGTTCCTACCTGGTAAAGGAATTAGGGGTTTAGAGGTTACAAATCTTTGTGGAGCTCGGGGGGACTGGATTAGATAAGGTTAGCTTGCTGAACCGGGATATATCTTAGTGTGCTGCATTCTTTACTTTCATTATATTTTGTTTGGATGTGCACCCAGTGAAACATTTATCCGCTGCGTAACGAAGGTAATAATTAATTTAGAAAATTGATTATTTGATAATTAAATGCTAAAGATTAATTTGTTTAAACTTTTTATAACTACCCAATTTACCCCCCTTTTGGGTTACTCATTGAGCCGACACTCTTTCTCCCAAAGTGTCCTCCGCATGCCTAAGAGTAACTAAAATTCAGGATATTGTCAAAGTCGCACTCTGGCACACATCTCCTTATCACTTTTTCTGCACAATGCTTGAATAAGTGAGGATCCTCCTAGTAAAAATGTTTGACCTGTGAGAAGAAACAGTCTCCATCTTGTTTTGTCCACTGGGTAGGAATCTCACCTGTAGTGAGGTAGTTCGCAATGTAGGTAAACCAAGGTGAGGACAATTGGGCTATTAAGAAAAGTTATTCATCAGGAAATAAATCCCCAATGGCCTTTTCTTTCTTGTTCTCATTGATAAAAACCCGAGATAAGTGGTTGGCCATGACATTCTCTACTGCCTTTCTATCTTTGATCTCAATATCAAATTCTTGGAGAAATAGAATCTACCTAATCAACTGAGGTTTTGTTTCTTTCTTCGGCTACTAGTAGCTCAAAGCCGCAAGATCAGAATATACGATAATTTTTTACCCTAGGTTATAAGATCAAAATTTATCGAATTCAACAACGACGACTAACAACTATTTTTCGGTAGTAGTGTAATTCAATTGTGCTTCCACATGTGTCTTACTTTCTTAATATATCACATGAGGTACCTTATCCACTCTTTATCCATAGTCTAAAGCATCACACATAATCTCGTAAGGTCGAGAGTAGTATGAGGGTTGGATGATAGGGGTAGAGACTAGTTTGGCCTTAAGTGTGAGAGGCATGACTCATAAAAAATAAAGGGTACATCTATAGCGAGCAGTGTACAGAGGGGACGTGCAATCTTGCTAATTGATGAAGCGTTGGTAGAACCCCACATGCCCCAGGAAGGATCAAATTTGCTTCATCGTTGTGGGTGGTGGAAAATCTATGATGACATCAACTTTAGCATGATCCACCTTAATCTCTTTCTTTGAGACGACATGCCCCAGCACTATACCTTGCTGAACCATGAAATGGTTTTTCTCTTAGCTCAACACTAGATTAGTTTCTATGCACCTTTCTAGAACCTTCTCAAGGTTGCTAAGACATCCTTTAAATGATGTCCCAAAAATTGAGAAATCATCCTTGAAGACTTCTAGAAAGTTATCGATCATATCGGAGAAAATTGCCAACATGCATATTTGGAAAGGTTCTGGTGCATTACACAATCCAAAGGGAATCATTTGGTCTGCAAATGTGACAAATGGACAGGTGAATATGGTTTGCTCTTGATCATCTGGAAACACTGGGACTTGGTTATATCTCAAGTATCCATCAAGGAAACAATAGTAAGGAAATCCCGCTAAGTTCTCTACAATCTAATCAATATATGGTAGCAGAAAGTGATCGTTTCTCATCATGGCATTGAGCTTTCGATAATCAATACAGACCCGCCATCCTGTGGTTGCTCTGGTAGGGACCAACACACCCCTATAATTCTTTACCACTGTGATCCCCGACTTCTTCAGGACCACTTGTACAAGACTCACATGCTTGCTATTAGAAATTGGGTAAATATACCCATATCTAATAGCTTCAAACTTCTTTCTTTACTACCTCTCTCATATTCGGATTCAACTTTCGTTGAAATTCTTTCATCAATTTTGCATCGTCTTCGATGTGGATTTTATGCACACATACCTAAGGATCAATTCCCTTTATATCTACCATACCCCATTCTATCACCTTTCTATATCGTTTAAGGGCATTGACCAACTTTTCCTCTTGCTCACTTGTGAGTTCAGCCAAAATAATCACAGGTAGCATATTATCGTGGTCAAGGAAGGCATACTTGAGTGAATTCGAGAGAGGTTTCAACTCAAGTACTAGTGGGGATTCAATAGATGGTTTCAATGGCTCACTTGCTAATGGCGGTAACGGTTCATGTTTCCTAAACCACGGGATTTCATCATACTATATCCTTAACACGTTATGGACTTCCTCACATAACTCATCAAGTCCCAACCCCTTATCCTCTATGTATATGATAGTTGCTTCAAGTGGATCCCGAGACAACATAGAACGTAAATACGCTTCCACTAATTCATCGATTCGATCAACCCTAAAGTACTTCGATGAGCTCTCATCCGGAGATTGGTTAATCTCCTTAAAAACATTGAGTTACACCTTTATGTTTCTGGATGACACATCCATGAATTCTAACCTACAGTCAATACAAGCATTGACTGTGGCTAGGAATGGACGTCCCATTATAACCGGGATTTGATGGATAGGGTTAGGGACTGGTTCCATGTCAATGAAATCCACGGGGTAGAAAAACATCTCTACTCCTATGAGCACATCTTCAATTATGCCCCTCAGTCTTTTGATTGACCTATCGGCTAACTAGAGTGTTACTTATGTGAGATTTAGATCTCACAAACCTAGAGGATCATACATAGAAAATGGCAACAAATTTACACTTGCGCCCAAATCTAGGTGAGCCTTTGCAATGAGTTGGTCTCCTATCATGCATGTTATAGTTGAGAATCCAGGGTATTTAAACTTTGGTGGTATTCCACATACTAAGATGGAACTCACTTGTTGTGTTAGCAAGACCTTTTTTGACACATATGTTCTAGATTTTCTTTTCCGTGTACAAAGGTCCTTCAGGAATTTTGCATATGCGGGGACCTGTTTACTAACATCCAAGAATAGAAGATTAATCTTTACTTGTTTTAATGTCTCAAGGATTTCTTCCATTCTAGTGCTATCTAGATTGAATGATAAAGGTTGAGTCAATCATTAAGGAAAGGGCGCCCGAAAAACTGAACGTATTTATTTAGGTGTATCAAGTTTAGAGTTCAAACTTTAGGGCTCCTCAACTTTCTTACTTAGTTGTGATCCTTCCACTGTCTCTTCATTTTCCCTCTCATTCTTTGAATTCTCTCCTCAACACCCACTCGATTGTCAACCTTTTTACCAGTCATAAGGGTTGTAATCTAGTGAACGAGCCCATGAGGCTCACTCGTTTCTCTAATAAAGTGTTGACCTGTAGGATTATTTATTAGCTGGATAGGTAGCTTGCCCTCATCCCTCTTATTCAAAGCTTCGGAGAGCTGCCCGATTTGGGCTTCTAGCCTATCTAGGGAATGAGAATGAGAATTTAATTTTTGATTTTGCTCTTGATGGAGTTTAAGAAATTGTTGTATCTCAGTTAGATGTGTATTTCTTGACCTTAGGATTGGTTAAATCCTAGTGGTGGGTTCTGGTATTGAGGCTTAGAGAGTGGAACAAAAGATTGTACCCGAGTGGGTGTCTTCTTTGAAAGATTGGGGTGATTTCTTCACACCCGAATTATAAGTGCTGGAGTACGGTTTATTGTCCTGTCGGGGAAACGTTTGTGTAGCATTCATATGTTCTTGAACATATTCAGGAAATTATGTCCCCGCAGGACACGCAAGGACAGTATGGGATAGGTTTAGGCAAATTAAACATGGTGTGGCTGAAGGAAAAGAAAAAGGTGGTTGATTTTGTAAAAATATTCGATCTAACTTCTGGGAAATCAGATCAACAACTTGTGTAGCGAGGTCTACTTGTTTGACCTCGTACATCCCTCATCCTCATGCTTATCCAATGCCTTCTTGCCTACTAGAAGACGTATCTTGTAAAGAATTGTCATTTAAATTCTCAAACACGGTCCAAGCCTCATCTTCGCTTTTCACAAGAAATGTTCCTTCGCAAGACGCGTCCACCAGATGGCATTTGCTTTCAATTAGGCCCTCATAGAAACTTTACACTATTTGCCACTTTGGTACCCCGTGATGTGGGAATTACCTCAAAAGATCCTTCATTCGATCCCAACATTCATGGAATTATTTAGTAGGTTGTTGGGAGAATGAAGTTATTGCTTTCCTAATTTGGTTGGTTTTCCTGATTAGGAAGAATTTGTGTAGGAAAACTTTTTAAAGCTTTTCCTAGGTAGTGATGGATCCCAAGGGTAGAGAGTAAGCCATTCCTTTGCTCGATCTTTTAGAGAGAACATAAAAAGTCTAAGGTGCAAATTTCAAGAAAATCATTAAGGTGCCTATAGGGATGATCGAGACTAAGCCCATAAAATAATGGAAGCATTTGGATAGTCGAGGGATTAATTTCAAATGAAGTTGCATCCCCTAATTCAGGCAACCTAATGCATAAAGGCGATGTATAAACTAAGGGAACGTAACATTCCCTTAACGGTCTAGGTGGTTCCGCAACCATTTCGGTGAGTTTAAAATTAGCGATTTTAGCGATTTTGTTTTCAATTCTAGGTCTCATAGGCATGCTCTCTAAAATTTTATCAAGGTCAATTTGATTTAGAAGGTTGGGATGTTTTTCCATGGGCATAAAAATGTGTATACCCTAAAGACCACTTGCAAAGTTTTATTTATTTAGTATTTTTATTTTTATTTTATTATTTATTATTATTATTATTAATTTTTTTGTTTCATTTAAAAATTCAATCAAAATATAGCTACTGGTTTTCATTTATTATTATTATTATTATTATTATTATTATTATTATTATTATTATTATTATTATTATTATTATCATTATTTTATTTTTTTATTTATTATTTCCTTAAATTTTTTTTTCTTTTTATTAAACAAGTAAGGGAAAGAAAAATAAAAATTAAATTGAATAATAAGCGATGCCGATCCCTGGCAACAGTGCCAAAATTTTATTGGTAAAAAATAATACCCTTAATTGGTACCGCGATGCTAATGTAGTACGGGTTCAAGTAGGGGGTGGAACCACATGAATTAGTCTTGTAACTATCAATTTCTAATTATTTTCCTTTCTTAAACAAAATTGAGTTTTGGTTATTAAATTGGATTTTTAATGCAAGAAAATAAATATGAGATCTAAACAATGAAAATATGGAATGGGGTTAGGAATTATGGGTTCGTATTTTGAAAATTAAGTTATTTTTGCATTCCCTTTTTAATTTGGATTCATGCAAACAAGCGTTCTTAACTACAAGACGGAACTACTCAAACAAATTAGATTGATTATTCACTAGCATGAACCATCTTCGGTATTTAATTCCTTCACTATTCTAATCTATGGTAAATTAAAATCTAGGTATAATCATCCAAACCAATAATCAAATCCCAAGAATACTATTGTATGATTGTTTGATTTAGACCATATGTACTAGATCTAACGTTCTAGTAACAATTGAATTTTAATCTGAAAATCTCCACAAGAACAATTTTATATTAAATCTATTGATAATAAAACTATTTCAAGGGCAACATTCCTCATCATACAATTGTTTACACATAATTCAAAATTAAATTAAGAATAAAATATTACATAACACCCAAAATACTTACCACAAACCTAACCCAGTTAAGAAGAGATTAGTCGTTCATGGTGATTTGTTCCTCTTCACAATTGTTGTTCCACATAAATCCCAATGAAAAATTAACACCAAAATCCAACCGAAGAAGAATCGATTTGCAATGGAGTTTTTGGAGGAAAAGAAAAAAGAAACAAACTAGAAAAAGAAAATAATGGCCACTCATGCTCACTGCGAAGAAAACTACGAAAAAGAAATAAGAAAAATAAAGTCTCTCCCCCCAAAACCTCCTGCTAAGTAATACCAATATAAAATAGTAAATATTTGGTAGCCAACCTCTCAAATCCTATGTCCCTGAAGAAAAAAAAATCAAAAGAAAATGAAAATATGGAATGAAAAATATCTCCCCTCAACTTTCTTCCCAAGTCAACTAAAACGAAAAACAATGAAAGGCAAAAAAAAAAAAAAGAATTTTTTTTCTCTCACTGCCGAAATCCCTCATTGTGTCTCCTCTTTTTTATTTTTTATTCAATCCCCATTTAATGGTCTTTATTTGTATTTTAATGGCCTCCATGGTCATATAGGCCATTATCGTTTTTAAAAGGTAATGGCCAGACAAGTCTCTAAGGCGTGCACAAAGCACGGGCCTCCAGTAGGGCCAGATCCCGGTCATGGGTTTGGGTAGACTCACAAGACTTTTTTTTTCTCTATTTTTTTTTGTCCTTTTTTATTCCGGTTTGTCTTGAAATATAGTGTTGTTACTCTAATTTTTTCAGATCTACAAAATCAAATAAATAAATGAATTATACTATTTTAATTAATTCAAAAGATTAACAAAATTTATATTAAAATTAAATCGCGTAATTGTAGCGCAATCACTTTTAAGAAAAGTTTGATAAAGAAATTAATCCAAGAATTTAGACAAAATAACAAAATAAATATGGCTAATAGAACCGAACTAAGAAAAGGGACGCTATGGGCGGCCCAACGCATAGTTTGGACGAAGCCCATCATGATAAGCTTACAGGTTATTTGGGTCGAGCACAAGAAAGTGGCCTAGTGCTTAGACACAGCCAGGCTAAGGACAATGGTCCAAACTAGTGATCCATTGCATGGATGCAACAAGTGGGAAGCCAAAGAACCTAACCTAATCAAATCTCACGCTCCCACATTGCACCTAGTTCAGAATTGATCCCAGCTAAATAGTAACAGATCATGGGGAAGATTGATTAGACTAGATCAAATAGCCATAATCTAGGTGGCCTATAAAAGAAAAGGCATCGTGCTAATTCATTTACATAGGTTTTTTCTTATACAAAAAATAAACTAACTTATTCTCATGCCAAAGGTTCTTTGGCTGACACCACACCAATGTTCCCTGAGCTTTTCGTTTTTGTAGGTATGTTGCATATTTTCTAGCTTCATTATTTGGCGCCGTCTATGGAAAACTGATAAAAACATTTCTTATTCTAACAATAAGGCAGCTACGCATGTACGTCTTAGATTTCATCGCTCGCGTAATGACTACTCACAAGTATATGAGGTCTAGTTTTAATATAGTGATTGTGAGATCGGATATCATTCCACTGGGAACACGTGTAATTTGGTTGAATATTGTGATTGACATAGTCTCATATTATCCCGATTTTTCAAAAATTGTTTGTATTCTATTTAATCTACTAAGATAAATACAACTATTAGGTTAGTTCAAATTACACTAATTACTTAGGTATTGATTTCTTTCACATAATACATATTTGACTTCATTTAGTTAGTTATAACGGTGTTTATTTATTCCGACAATCGCTGTATCTACAACTCCTTCGCTACCTCTCCCGAGTGTAAGACGGGGGATTACACGACTTCGTGTCAACGAAGAAATCTCCCTCAATGTCTTTACGACCCTAGGTCGCGTGAGTCTTGAGCCAACATCATGGATTGCACACGTTCTAACGCCCTCCCTGGTCAATAGAACGTCACGTTGCGTTTACCCTAGTCCGAATCTGGGGTTACCTCTCCCGAGTGTCAAACCCCGTATTCTCGGTTTATCAATACAAGCATAATATCAAGAATAACGGTAAACACAATCGGATTTAGACAAACATCCATTTAAAGTAACATTAATTCATTCAACTAGCATTTACATGATTTCAACAACACCTAAGTAACATTTAACTAATACTACATGATCTTAGCCATATACCATACAAAACAAGAGTGATTCAACATCATTAGATATGGAAAAGTAATTACAAAGATAAAAACAAGAGAAGAATGATCAAATCTGAAAGTGAAATGATCCATTGTCGCTAATGATCAATCCGCAAATGATTCCTCTTTGCCCAAATGATGAACCTCCTCCTTGATCTCTCAAAGATAGCTTAAGAACTCTATATTAGGGTTAGGGATGTTGAACAACCTTTAAAATATGTGGGAGAGTGGTATTTATAGGCCTAAGCTTTCAAAAATATCTAAAAATATCTTTTCTTCTGTATAAAGCTCATCGCCGCGGCGGTGAGTAAGTTGGTTTATCTTTCACCGCAACGGTGGGATTTCTCACCGCAATGGTGGAACAATTCTAAAACTCTCTGATCTTTTGTCGCCATGGCGGTGGGGCTTTGTTCAATTTTAACACTCTCTGCGCTCTCACCACCGCGGCGGTGGCTTCCTTACCGCGGCGGTGGCTTCCTTACCGCGACGGTGGCTTTTGTGATCTTGAAACTTTATTTTTTCATCATTTCTTTACCATTTTTTTACCGTTTTCGCTCGTTTATCGCTTATTTGTGTCCTTATACCTGAATTATATAAAAACTAACAAAAACAAAATTAAATATAACTAATTCACTCGAAAACTATCAAATCCAGCTAAGAAGTAGATAAGTATTTTCTACCTATCAAATACCCCCAAACTTGGAATTTTGCTAGTCCTCGAGCAAAACACTAACACTAAACTAAACAAACTAACTAAAAATGAAAAACTTGAAACACAAAAGAAGTAAATGCATGTAAGTATAAAGTTCAATCAAAATGACCAATTTGATCCTCCCTCAACATCCCTAAATCTGATCAAGTTCGGGAAATAACCCACCCACACCAAGTGGTGTTCGAGAATTTCAACGATCAATATCAATAAAAACCATTCTAGATCCATTTGAAATGTGTGTATGAGAACTCGAATGCATAATTACGCACATACCGGATTGAATTATTCAATTATTAAGTTCATAACGTATACCGTTTAAGAATTCAGGAAAACCATACGCTTGATTGAGGTCTCCTATCCACTAATGTAGGCTCGAATATTCTCAGAGATCAATAGGGCTTGGTTTTGCTTTGGAGAATGACCGCGGGTATCACTAGAATTGAAAATAGATAATCGGTTTAAGTGATGAATACCCACGGTAAAATCGCTTGTCGCTATCCTCTCTCATAACCCCCCACATTTAAAGTACAACTCTCAATGAGAATTAAAGATCCTTGTATTCACTTGTCGAAAGAAACGAGAATAAAAACTATATTCACATAGTTGTGTTTTTTTTTTTTTAATTCATTACTAAATTAATTCGAATTATTACAGTTTTAGGAGCGTGCAAAAAGAAGTTAGAGAAACACACCCCCAAACTATTTCGAATTTATAAAATTTTAGGAATATGCAAAAAGAAATGGTAGAAACACACCCCCAAACTTATTTTAGGAGCTTGTGAACAGAAATACTAAAGTGACAAGTGAATATACGAATATCGAGTCAATAAAAATTCAACCGAAACCCCACCGCTCACTTGATTTTACTCAATTGGAAAATTAGGTTTAGCGACATTGGTTTAGGAAAAATTTAAATAAAAAGAGTATTTGAACGTTTTTAGAATTGATTACGTTATTGGCTTCGACAAGGGAAATAAGAGATGAAATTTTTCTGGTTAGCCATGACGGTTCAAGCGAAAAAATGACGGCCTAAATCACGTCTCCGGAATTACCTTACCTAGGATTTCACCTCAAGTTTCCCCCAAATCAAGTTCTAGATTACTCATTTTTGTCATGATCTTCATATTGAATAATCAGTGTCTAATTGTTCAGATTATTATACATTGAGTCCGAATGTCGTGCAATTTTAGGATCCAGATAATTTTTACCCAATCGACATATTAAGCATACAAAACACACATCGAAGGCATTACCCCCGACCTCAATATACAATTAGGGGATAATTCTCATCATCGGGACTTGACCCAAATAAACTCAACAACTAAACATGTAAATACAACTTCAAACATACACATTTATAAACTAAATCTAATACTAACATTTAACTAGTCTAAATACTACACATGCAAAATCAAAAATTAAACTAAACTAAACTAGAAATTAAAAACTAAACATACATTAAAACATAAAATTAACATACATAAATATAATTCTGTACAAAAACAAAAATGCATTTTGTTCAAAAAAAAATTAATATTTCATCATTCTTCTACAAAAACACAAAAATGGATGAACACCCCCAAACTGAGACATGGTAGTGTCCACACTGTCTAGCAGCGAACCCAATAACTGAATATAGCATGTGAAAATAGAAAACGGGATTCGAACACATACCTAGGAGATAAGACAAATGAGTCTTACCTCCTACTGTTCACCTGGGGAAGGATCATTACCACCACTTTCATGCCGGAAATGAAACTGTGGTGGTGGCAAAAGGTGCAGCGGCACCTACGGCATATTCGAAAACGTATGCATCTCGATGCCGAGGCCCTCGCAAATGAGTCAGTTGACTTGATCTTGATAGCGCCCGACTTGATCCTGGTATACCCATAGCTCGTATTGCCCTTGTCAAAGATCTCAGAGTTCTTGGTAGACTCGTTCCCCATCGAATCCGGCCCATCCGGGTGCCTCGAGAATTGGGGCCTCAAAAGGCCCTGTCTCGTCTCCCGCATGCTCAGCTTCTTCTTCCGCTCCTCCCGATGTCTGTCCTTGAGCGCTCCCCTTCGACATCCTTGCAATAATAGCCGCATCGAGGGCATTGATAGGGTCCAATGAGCTATCGCCCTGGAACACCACCCTCGAGCACCTGATCAATTCCGTAAGTAGGTTTGGAAATGGGAGGCCTCATTTGGTTGTCCCCGCGGTATGCAGAATTGAAGCATGTATATGAAATCCGTCATTGATCGGTTTTCCCCTCAGAATATAATGTAAAATAATGGCCCGCTCCTTTGATACGTCCGACAGGTGAGAGGTCGGGATCAGGCTGTCACAGATAAAGAGGTGCCATATCTTCGGCACCGGCTTCAAGAACTTGGAAAGGAATATGGCTTGATCCAGCCCTATAATGGTCCATTCGACATTGCCCGTTGTCAGGTCCCGGATCATGTCTTCTATACTTGGTCGGTATCCAGAATAAGGCTCTTCAAAAGGTGGCAGCGGTCCCAATCCCAATAGCTCATTAAACTTTTTAGGAGTAAAAATAATATTTTTTCCCTAGACCTTTGTCTGGTTATGTTGAGCTTCAGTGAGGTTGGCGTAGAACTCCAGGACTGCGGAGACCTTACCGAAAGAAGGAGATTTGCAAAAAGACTCCCATCCTCGGCTTTTAATGACATTTTGGAATTCCTCCGGGAGACTCTCGATTGGCCCGTTATTTTATGCATGGCCTTTTGAACTCATGTTTTTTAAAGTGCTCCTCGGCCGCTTTTGAAATGAAACGGGTTGAATAGAAGTCAGGAACTGATCCTGAACCTTCACCGCGTGCCGTTTTCGGCGCAACCTTTTTCGGCATGGCTCCTAGAAATAACATTCACAAACGAGAACAACCCAATCATATACACACAATGAAAACAAACCCTAGAATTAACACTATCAAGAACAAGGTCCAATTTCAAAACATATATACCCATTGCAACGATTTCAACAAAATACTAACAATATAGCATGCATTTTTGTTTCGCACAATTACACAATCCATTTAAACATGTGTATCACCAAAAATCAAACCAAAATCCCAAAGAAATTTGAAATCGCAAAAATAGGGTTTAAGGGGTTTAGGGCAAAACTTCAAAATCCAATGATTTTTTAAATAATCATGCAAACCAACCAATAATTTCAAAAACTAGACAAAATGTAAGGTGAACGAGACTTACTTGTTGAGAAATTACGGTTAAATCGAAGAGAAAATGAAGAAATCGCACTGTTTCTTCAAAAACCCTAAAATCTCGGAAATGAGGGTGGAAATCCAATTCTTGGTGGTTGATTAGTGGTGGAAATCATGATTTTTAGCAATGGAATGATGATTTTGAAAGGTTGGAAATGGTTTGGAGGGTTGGAATTAGAGGGATTTGCGTTTTTGAGAGAAGGGAAAGAGTTTTGTTTGAATAGGTATTGCGGTTTTAATTTGAACAGACACGTCACCGTCGCAGCGCTGATAACGCCTTTTCTTAGATGAGCTACTGACGTTCCATCGCCGAGGCAGTAAGATTATCGTCGCGGTGCTGGCAGTGCATTTTTCAACTTGAGCTACTGACGTTTCACCGCCGCGGCGGTGATATTATCGTCGCGATGCTGAAGCGTTTTATTGAAAAAATGTCCAACCTGATGTTTTACCACCGCGACGGTGGGCTTTGTTGACGTTTTTCTTCATTTTTTTCTTAACAAAACACCTCACCACTCGTTTTCACTTCGCTATTTCAACGATTTTAAGTACAAAACTCAACCTGAATATCCATACTCCTAAATTCACCACCAAACATGTTTTGAGACCATTCCGGCCTCCAAAAAGTAATTAAAACAAAAGTTGGGCAAGTTTCATACCCTCGGAGGCATATAAAAAAGATTTGCTGGATTTAACGTCCCTAGCTGGATGTTTATGAATTCTGGCTTTAGCCTTCAACGAGGGAGGTGTTCTTCATAACTCGCTCTTCATCTTTGAAGTAGTGCTTGATCCGCTTCCCGTTGACTCAGAAAGTTCGTCCGTTTTCACCTTCCAACTTGATAGAGCCGAATGGATAAATATGCTTGATCCGGAATGGTCCAGACCACCAGGACTTCAACTTTCCGAGAAAGAGTCTCAGCCTTGAATTAAACAACAGAACTTGCTGGCCCGGACTGAACTCTCTTCTGACTATCATTTTATCATGTCACCTCTTTGTTTTATCCTTGTACAGCTTGGCATTCTCATAAGCCTCGTGCCGAAATTCCTCCATTTCATTCAATTGGAGGAGACATTGCGCACCAGAAGCCTTGAAGTCAAAGTTGAGTTTCTTTATTGCCCAGAATGCACGATGTTCCAATTCAACGGGCAAATGACATACTTTCCCAAACACCAATCGATATAGCGACATGCCGATTGGTGTCTTAAAAGCCGTGCGATATGCCCATAAAGCATTATCAAGCTTCACCGCCCAACCCTTGCAATTTGTATGAACCGTTTTCTCCACAATTAGCTTGATTTCTCGGTTATAAACTTCAGCTTGGCCATTTGTCTATGGATGATATGGTAGCACCACCTTATGCCTAACCCCATACTTTACCAGCAAAGCATTAAGCATTTTGTTACAGAAGTGGGTTCCCTCATCACTGATTAAGGCTCGAGGTGTCCTGAACCGTGTCTTGACGTTTTGTTGAAGGAACTTTAAGACCACTTTAGTATCATTGGTAGGTGTTACCACGGCCTTGACCTATTTGGACACATAATCCACCGCTAATAAAATATACTCATTGCCAAACAACGGTAGAAATGGCCCCATGAAATCAATGCCCCATACATCAAATAACTCAAGCTCATGAATAGACATCAATGACAATTTATGCCTTCTCGATATGTTACCCACCCTTTGGCATCTATCACAAGTTTTTACAAATATGTATGAATCTTTAAACAAAGAAGGCCAGTAAAAACCTGATTAAAACACTTTCGATGCTGTCCGAGTCACACCAAAATGGTCGCCACAAGGTGATGAATGGCAATGATATAGAATACTAGCCATCTTCTCTTCCGAAACACATCTCCGGATCACCTGATCAACACATTTCTTAAACAGTAATGGCTCGTCCCACAAATAATACTTTAAATCGAAAAGGAATTTCTTCTTTTGGGCTCTAGTCAAATCGGGTAGTAACACATTATAGGCAAGAAAGTTCACAATATCCACATACCACGGAAGTGCATTTTTAACTCGGAATAGCTGTTCGTCAAGGAACACCTCCATGATGCTAGACTCCTCACCAATGTCTTCTTGAATCAAACTTAACAAATGGTCGGCAACAACATTCTCACTCTCCTTTTTATCTCTTATTTCAGCATCAAACTCTTATAATAAAATAATCCACTTTATCAATCTCGGCTTGGTATCTTTCTTCGCGAACAAGTACCGGATAGCCGCATGATCCGTGTAGGTGATCACTTTTGATCCAATGATATACGTCCCGAACTTATCACAAGCAAAAACAACAGCTCGCATTTCTTTCTCTATCGTGGTGTAATTCTCCTAGGCATCATTTAATGTCTTACTTGCATAATAGATAGATCAAAAGATCTTCTCATTTCGTTGGCCTAACACCACGCCAATGGTATAGTCACTCGCGTCGTACATAATCTCAAATGGCACCTCCCAGTCCGGAGCGACCATAATTGGAGTCGTGATCAACTTCTCATTTATTGCCTTGAAAGCTTCCATGTAAGCCTCATTGAATTCAAATGAAGTATCCTTCTCAAGTTGGCGACATAACGGCTTCACCATCTTCGAGAAGTCATTGATAAAGTGCCGGTAAAAGCCAGTATACCTCAAGAAACTTCAAACTCCTTTCACATTAATCGGTGGCGGAAGCTTCTCAATTATTTCAATTTTTGCTCGGTCTACCTCAAGCCCTTTGGAAGAGACTCGATGACCTAAAACGATCCCTTCTTTAACCATAAAGTGGCACTTCTCCCAATTGAGAACTAAATTCATCTCCTCACATCGGTCAAGAACAAGCACCAAATTGTATAAACAATGATCAAAAGACGACCCAAAGGCTAAAAAGTCATCCATGAAGATTTTTATTTTCTCTTCCACCATATCCGAAAATATTGTCATCATACACCGTTGAAAAGTTGCCGGTGCATTGCAAAAGCCGAACGACATACGTCTATAAGCGAACGTCCTATATGGGCATGTGAAAGTAATCTTTTCTTGGTCCTCCGGTGCAATGGCTATTTGATTGTATCCTGAATAGCCGCCAAAAAATCAATAGTAATCATATCCGACTAAACAATCGAGCATTTGGTCAATGAAAGGAAGAGGAAAATGATCATTCCTCGTCGCCTTATTCAATCTTCTATAATCAATGCATGCACGCCATCCTATGATGGTCTGTATAGGAATAAGGTCTTATCATTCTTCACCATCGTCATTCCTCTTTTCTTGGGCACCACTTGCACCGGGCTAACCCACTCGCTATCGGATATAGCATATATAATTCTTGCATTCAAGAGCTTCAACACCTCTGCTCTCACCACTTCTTTCATCACCGGATTTTGTCGCCTTTAATGCTCAATGAAGGGTTTGAACGAATCCTCCATAAAAAATCTTATGCATGCAAATAGAAGGGCTAATTCCTTTGATATCCGAGATAGACCAAGCGAAATCGGATCAATGCCGCTTCAAAATTCTCAGCAATTTACTCTTCTCTTCTTCCATCAAAGATGATAAAATTATAACCGGATTGGTTGAATTTTCTCCTAAAACGATATACCGAAGATGCTCCTGTAATTGCTTGAGTATTAATCTACTGTGAGGCGGATTTGATTCCTCGGGAGAGTTTACAACTTCTTCAATCACCGCCACATGAATAGGATCCTCTACATCTTTAGATTGAGCATCAAGTTAGCACATAATCCACAACTTCAAGTTCTGTCGTAAAGCCTTCCTCACCAAGATCCCCCGTAAATAAGGAATTTGTAAGAGTATGCTCTAATGAATCTGTCTCCACATTTACAAGAAATAATTCCCTCACGCAAGAGTCCACAACATCAACTAGATTGCATTTGGGAAGTTCATCCAAAACGTTCATTGTTTTAAAAATATTGAACTTTATCTCTTCATCATTCACCCTTAACGTCAGATTTCCATTATGCACATCAATTAAGGCTTTTCCCATTACAAGGAAAGGTCTTCGTAGGATGATCGGGATTTCTCTATTTTCTTCCATTTCTGGCACAACGAAATCCACCGGAAAGATGAATTTGTCGACCTTCACCAATACATCCTCAATGATGCCTTTAGGATAGGTTAACGAATGATCCGCCATTTGGAGGGTAATCGTTGTCGGCTTTACACTCCCAAGTCCCAACTTCCAATAAATAGAAGAAGGCATCAAATTAATACTAGCCCCAAGATCACAAAGAATCTTATCAAAATGAGATTTCCCGATAGTACATGGATTTGTGAAACTACCCGGATCCTTCCATTTGGTAGGAAACTTCCTTTGTAGGATTGCACTACATTTCTACATTAGCTTTACCGTTTCATACTCCTCGAACTTTCTCTTCTTTGTCATGATATCTTTCAAAAACTTGCCATAGTTGGGCATTTGCTCCAATGCATCTACAAAAGGAATGTTGATGTGAATTTTTTTGAAGATTTCAAGAAATTTTTAAAATTGTGAATCCAACTTCCTCTTTTGGAATCTTTGAGGATATAGCAACGGCGTGGTTAGAATCGGTGGATTTTCAGAAAATGTTACTCGTCCCGGCATTACCCTTTCATCTCTTCTTCTCTCCTAAACTTTCTCTTGTTTATTCGCCTCATTCTTGTCTCCCTTTTTGTCTTCATTCGGCTTCTCATTTCTTTCATGGATTTTTTCTTCAACTTCCTCCTCCACATTTGTTCTTGGTTCATTATGTTGAAACTCATGACTTACCCCCGGCTCATTTTCCATTGGCTTGCTCACCTCCACTTCTCTTCCGCTCCTCAACTGAATTGCCTTGCATTCTCTAGGGTTAGTTTCCGTGTTACTTGGAAACTTCCCTTTTTGTTGATCTTGGATGGATCTAGCAAGCTGCGCGATTTAAGTTTCTAAAGATTTCACCGTGGCATTGGTGTTTGTACAAGTTGTATCAATCGAGTCAGGTCGTGTTTCATGCTTGTTCAGCTAGTTATTCATCTCACGCATAATAGTCTAAGTCTCCTTCATAAACGAACCCAATACTTCATCCAAATTTGATTTTGGATTATGCATCGGGGGTTGTTTCAATTGACGGTTAGGTTGCATCGGATATCCTTGATTTTAGTTTCCATATCCCAGAGGTGGCCGCAAAGAATTCTGATTATTCGCATAAGAAATTCTCATGGTTGCGAAGTCCAGGATTGTAATGAGTGGGAATGTTTGTAGCGGGCCTGAAAGTGTAGGCTCGATTGTTAAGAAAGTGGCATTCCTCAAACTCATTATCAAATCCAGTTTGAGAACAACTTGCAACATTCTCCTCTTCATGACTTGACAAAGCACCTTTAGTAAACAAGGCGACCAATTGTTTCGAGAGTTGGGATACTTGGGCCGATAAAGTTGTAATATTGTCAGATTCTTAAATAGAAGAGACCCTTCTTCCCGTGTTCCTCTCATTCGGCCATTAATAATTATTGGCCACAATTTCTTCCAACAATGCGTTAGCTTCAGTCGAGGTTTTAGACAACAACGATTTTCCTGAGGTAACATCAACGATTATTCTGGTTTGGTCATCCAACCCGTTGTAAAAGAGTTGGGTTTAAAACCAATCCTGATACCCATGTTGAGGGCACCTTCGCAATAAATCTTTGAATCGCTCTCACGCTTAAAATAACACCTCAAAATCTCTTTAGTGAAACTGAGCAATCTCGCCGCAGAGTTGAGAAGTCTTGGAAAGTGGGAAGAACATAGTTAGAAACCTTTGAGCTAGGTCCTCCCAAGTGTTTATACTTCCCAGTTGGATAGATTAGAATTAACCCCGTGCTATATCATGTAATGAGAATAGAAATAACCGCAAATGGATAACATCCTCAGCAACTCCATTTATCTTTACAGTATCACATATCTCCAGAAAAGTAGCCAAATGGACATTGGGATCCTCATGAAGATTCCCTCTATATTGGTTTTGTTGAACCATGTTGATCAGGGCGGGCTTCAACTTGAAATTGTTCGCCTGGATCGGTTGCCTTCGGATGCCGAAGAAGTTCTCCAACATCAATGGTTGGTAGTAATCCCTAAGGACTCTTTCTGGGTGCTCTGGTTCCGGAGGCTGGAATGCCTGCGGCTCCGGCGGTTGCGGGACATGTTCACCTCCACCGGCCATAGTAGTAGATTGCTCTTCTTTCTTTTGACGTATACTATTACTACGCCGCATGCACTACTTAGTTTAAACAAATAAATCAAATAAACAAATGAATTGAATGAAATTAAAAGCAAAAGAATTATCATGATTAACATTCAACTACTTGGTCTCAATATCAACCCAAATTAAAAACACTGTTCCCTGGCAACGGCGCCAAAAACTTTTATGTCTTAGATTTTTTCACTTGCATAATAACTACTCGCAAGTATATGAGGTCTAGTTTTAATATAGTGATCTTGAGATCGGATATCGTTCCACTGGGAACACGTGTAATTTGGTTGAATATTGTGATTGACATAGTCTCATATTATCCCGATTTTTCAAGAATTGTTTGTATTTTATTTAATCTACTAAGATAAATGATAACTATTAGGTTAGTTCTAATTACACTAATTACTTAGGCATTGATTTCTTTTACATAATACATATTTGACTTCATTTAGTTAGCTATAACAGTGTTTATCTATTCTGACAATCTCTATATCTACAACTCCTCCGCTACCTCTTCCGAGTGTAAGACGAGGGATTACACGACTTCGTGTCAACGAAGAAGTCCCCCTCAACATCTTTACGACCCTAGATCGTGTGAGTCTTGAGCCAACGTCATGGATTGCACACGTTCTAACGCCCTCCCTAGTTGTTAGAACGTCACGTTGCGTTTACCCTAGTCCGAATCCAGGGTGACCTTTCCCGAGTGTCAAACCCCGTATTCTCGGTTTATCAATACAAGCATAATATCAAGAATAACGGTAAACACAATCGGATTTAGACAAACATCCATTTAAAGTAACATTAATTCATTCAACTAGCATTTACAAGATTTCAACAACACCTAAGTAACATTTAACTAATACTACATTATCTTAGTCATATACCATACAAAACAAGAGTGATTCAACATAATTAGATATGGAAAATTAATTACAAAGATAAAAATAAGAGAAGAACAATCAAATCTGAAAGTGAAATGATCCACTGTCGCTAATGATCAATCCGCAAATGATTCCTCTCTGCTCAAATAATGAACCTCTTCCTTGATCTCTTAAAGATAGCTTAAGAACTCTATATTAGGGTGAGAGATGCTGAACAACCTTTAAAAGACGTGGGAGAGTGGTATTTATAGGCTTAAGGTTTCAAAAATATCTAAAAATATCTTTTCTTCTATGCAGAGCTCACCGCCGCGGCAGTAAGTAAGTCGGTTTATCTTTCGCCGCGGTGGTGGGATTTCTCGCCACAGCGGTGGAACAGTTCCAAAACTCTCTGATCTTTTGTCGCCACGGCGGTGGGGCTTTGCTCAATTTTAACACTCTATACACTCTTACCGCCGCAGCGATGGCTTCCTCGTTGTGGCGGTGGCTCTTGTGATCTTAAAACTTTGTTTCTTCATCATTTCTTTACCATTTTCCCACCGTTTTCGCTCGTTTATTGCTTATTTGCGTCCCTATACCTGAATTATATAAAAACTAACAAAAACATAATTAAATATAACTAATTCACTCGAAAACTATCAAATTCGATTAAGAAGTAGATACGTATTTTCTACATATCAACGCATAAGAGAAATTAGTCAGGAAACACCTCCGCAAGAAACCATTGACGCTCTGGTGGAAGATCAAGCAAAGGTTAAAACTGACGTTCCACCTATGGTTTAGGGCTTAGACGCGAAAATCGATGTCTTGGCCGAAGGAATGTCAATTATGGAAGAGATGATGATGCTACTGGCCGAAAACCTTACAAAGAAGGTACCGTTGCAACAACCCAATAACGATGGATCGGGGGAGGAAACTCTATTCTGTACCAGGCTTTCGCTACCACCCTGAAGGTTCTGCACTAAATGGCTTCATGATCTACTACCTTAGTCAATATCAACATTTGCAAAGTTTAGCAAGCAGTTTATCAACGGCTTTATTACTTACCAAATGTTAAAGAAAGGCCCAAATTACTTGTTAGCTCTAAGGCAGGAGAAAGAATAATCAATATGGTTGTATGTGACTCGATTTACTAAGGAGTTGACATGTATTGAAGGGTATGCCAAAAACCTCATCATCAATGCATTTACTTCAGGATTGCATCATGGATGATTTTAGGATTTACTCATGAAGCATAACTCGAAAGACATCACCGAGCTAATAGATAGGGCGAAGCCCCACATGAAGTTAGAAGACGTGAAATTCGCAAGGGAGTGAAGGTCAATGATGGACCTAAGCAAAGCAAAAATGAGCACGGTAAAGGAAAAAAAGAAGAGCTCAAACCTTCCAAAAGATAGGACAAGAGACTCTAGTTCCAGATCAGAACCTCGCCAAGATCCTAACCTTTTGGGGTTACGAATCCAAGCTCAAGAATTCTACACGAAATAAAATCATTAGAAGTTGTTCAATAGCCTCCAAAGATCCTAGTTGATTTGAACAGGAGGAGCAGAGAAAAATACTACGAGTTTCATAAAGACCACGACCATGATACAGATGATTGTTGAAGTCTCAAGAGAGAGATCAAGAGGCTAATAGATTTGGGCCAACTCCGTGGTTATTTTCAAGAACAACCAAGTGAAAAGAAAAGGTCAGAGGATAAGAAACAAAATGACGAAGGGCCTAGTGACACCGAGGAGGTGATCTACATGGTAAACTCCAGTGGTCCTATCATTGGGGAATCAAACTGAGAACGAAAGAGAAGAATTTAGGAAACAACACTAGAGAGAAACTATAGAGAAGCTATGGCGGCAGCTACAAAACCAAGCCCTTTGATCACTTTCAGTGATAAGGATTGTAAAGGGATTGCAGACTCTCATGAGGATGCTCTAGTAATAACGTTGTGGATATCCAACTTCCAAGTAAGAAGAATTCTAATTGATACTGACATCTCTACTAATATTGTTGGCCCAGTAGAATACACAAGAGGGGGGTTGAATTGGGTAATTAAAAATATATCAGAATAAAACTTGAATAAATTAAATAATTAATTTTATGCCTAAATTAATTATTATCTTTATACCACAACGGAATTAATCGATCAACTAGGTGCGCACTCAAATAGCAAAAATAAACAAATTAATAATGCAACACACCAAGATATATCCTGGTTCACCAAACTACTCTTGGCTAGTCCAATCCTCCGAGTCCCGCAAAGATTCACACCCACTAATTCTCAAGATCCCTTTAAAGGTAGGAACCAAACCCGCACACCGATTCTTTTACAGACTCAGAATCATTCTTTACAATTTTCTTTTCTCAGGCTAAGAAATAACCTCTACTTTTTATAGGCACAAGAATAACCTATCTTTTTACAGGTTAAAGATTAACCTAATTCGTTTTATCACTACGGCTCAAGAATCAAAACCTCTCACAAACACTTCAACTATCTTTTTACTAGGTAAGGATGGAACATTTACAAATCACTCACACTAATTCTATTCAGGAAGAATTAATACCTCAATCTCTTTACAGGAAGAGACTGAAACCCAACTACCCTTGATTAAATACCCCCAATGATATTTAATCCGTCACAACTCACCAATACACAAATTGATAAGTAAATCTCACTCGGAGCTTCTATCACCCTAGATAAACAATAACTCAATTAATATCCCAACAAGTGAAAGAAAATCGTGAGATACAAAAAATCTGATTTTAACAAAATATGGGTAGCAAATTGGAGCACGTAATCAGATTCAAGAAATTGTTTGTAAAAATATTTTCTTCAAAAATCATAAACAATTTCTAAGATCAATTTCCAAAATATAAACAAGTAATGCAATAAAAGAATATAATTGGAAAGATCCCACCCGGAATCCACAGAATAATTAGATAAGTAATGTAACTTCAGATCCGATAGCAGCACAAATTAATAACAGTTGATCTTCAAGATCACTCTTAGAATAGCTCACAAACTCTCAGAAAAATATCTCTTAGAAAAGCTCACTCTTATGATATAATATGATTTCTCTCTTATTTATTATTTTATGATCTATGAAATTCGCAGGTCTATTTAAAAGAATATGTAATCAGCCTTTTAACGACTAGTTTACAAGTATCATGACAATTAAACGCTCCTACAGACCCCTTATATCATAAGGACTTTATTTAGGTTCAATTTCACTTAAAAACAACTTTCAAAACTCTCAATTAAACCCCCAAAGTATTTCTCAATCTAAATATATAAGTATAAAATCTATTTCAAGTATGAAATTGAGAAACATTAATATTTAATTAACCAAATCAATAGGATTTAATTAATATATGAACCATATCTTAAATATCACCAAATCCCTTAAATCTCTCTCAATTCCTAACAAAAAAATGGCTACTTTTAGATATGATTTTAGATCAAACATTATCCTAAAATAGAGCACTCAGTCGACTAAACGATTCAGGGAGTAGCCTATTCAGTTCATCGGTCGACCGCTCGGTTGACTCTTCGATTAAGAGAGTTTGTCTATCTTTCATCGGTCGACTTGTCAGTCGACTCTTCGATTCAGAGAGTTCAACCACCATTGGCCGGTCGACTCCTCAATCGACTGCTCCCTTTTGGATCTTTTCTCTAATCTCATTTTTTACTCATTTTCTTTTACGATTTCGCCCATTTATCCATTTTCACTCTTAAATATGCTCCACTAATATTCTTATATTTCATTTTAGTTATTCAAGATTATTTATTTACAAATACACATAGGAACAAATAAAATCACTTAATCAAAACACACATAAATAATAAAAAACTTTTTGTGCAATGTGTGTGTTCTTAATCGGGATATTAAGAGTTGAAATTTACCTGCGTTGTTTTCCCTAATTTCTTCAAACTCTTAAATCTTCAATATCTTCAACTTCATCATTTAGCATTCATTTAATTTGTCATCTTCATCACTAGAACTTTAAATCACTGAAACACACAATTAAAACATTAGTTCCACCAAAATATCAATACTAATTGTTCATCAAAATCTTAGGATCAACGAATATCATTTTCGAAAATACTTTAAAGTAGATGAGAGTTCCTAGTTCAGACATCGGATCCACCCAAATCGTTATGGTGGGGTTCAATGGCGACCTCAACTCTCCCAAGAGAAATATTACATTGTTTGTCACAGGAAGTAAGGAAGACAACCGTTTGACTAAAGCCACATAGTTCATGGTAATGGACTCCTCATCTCAATACAACACAATCCTAAGATGCACATGGATTTACTCTATGGTGGTCGTGGCATCCATTTTTCACCAATGTATAAAGTACATCAAAGATGGGGTGGTGGAAGTTATCAGAGGTGAGAAGTGGCCTCAAGGCAATGATTCGCCGTAGCAATGAAAGAGAAAAAAAGGTTCAATAACAATTAAAGTCAGAGAAAGAAAAAGCTCCACCTCACACCCAAGCTCAAGAAATAGATAATTTCCGAGAACACCCGAGTGTTCTCCAATCGAAGGAGCATATGTAAGAAATGACCTTTGAGGAAATAAATAAGAAATTACATATCGATATGGTTTTAAGCCCATCTGAGATTGAGAAAATCAAGATTTTGTTGGCAAGGAACCTAAGTGTATTTGGTTGGACACCTGAAGTTATGGAAGAAATTGACCCAAAGGGTGGTGAGGCATCGTTTCAACATTTCAAGGTTATACCATCCAGTCAGACAGAAAATAATGACTTTTAGTCCAGAGAAAAAAAAAGGTGATTGAGTCAAAGGTGCAACGATTGCTCAAAATAGGGCACATCAGGGAAGTAACATACCCAAAGTGGTTAGCTAATCTCATACTCATCAAAAGGAAGAACGGAAAGTGGAGGATGCGTGTAGACTTCACCGATCTCAATCAGGCATGCCATACACTGCTACCCAATGCTAAAAATAGATCAGATGGTGGATGCAGCTATAGGGTATGAGTTGTTGAGCATGATGGATGCATATTCTGGTTACTATCAAATTCGAATGGACTAAAAGGATAAAGAATGAACAATATTTAGTACACCAAGAGGTACGTACTATCATACTGTAATGTATTTTGGTCTAAGAAATACAGATGCTACCTACCAAAGATTGGTAAATCGAATATTCCAAGAGAAAATTGGAAAAACCATGAAGGTTGATATTGATGAAATGTTGGTCAAAAGCATGAGGAGATGTGACTATCTAATGCATTTGGAGGAAGTATTTGTTATTCTGAGAAAGTTCGAGACAAAGTTAAACCCAGATAAATGTGTCTTCGGGGTCACATCAGGAAAGTTTCTTGGTTTCGTAGTAAACCAGACAGGCATAATGGTGGATTCTGGATATATAAAAACATTCGGAATACGAAGTCACCTACAACTGTGAGAAAAGTCCAGGTGCTCACAGGACGACTAGCAGCCTTAAACAGGTTTATCTCCAAATTTACTAACAGGTGTGCTTTCTTCTTTAAGATCTTAAGAGAGAACAAGAATTTTCATTGGGATAAAGATTGTGAAGAAGTGTTGCGATCTATTAAGAATTGTCTCAGCTCAGTGGAGATACTGGCCAAGGTATTCCCTGGGGATGAGCTCTACTTATACTTGGCAGTAACTTCGGTTGTTGTCAATGTAGCACTAGTGAAAGAAGAACAAGTAGGACAAAGATCAGTGTTCTACATGAGTAAGTCGTTGGTTCCAGCCAAAACGCGATATACCGAGTTAGAAAATGTTGCTTTAGCATTGATTACATTAACTTGGAAGTTAAGGCCATACTTTCAAGGTCTTGTAATTAACGTTATGACGTCATACTCACTCCGAGCAGTAATGCTCTAACCTGAAGCTTTAGGTCAGCTAATGAAATGGGCAGTAGAAGTTGGAGAGTTCCTCATCAAGAACAAGCCACGAGCAACAATTAAGAGGCAAACAATGACATATTTTATCACCGAGCTTACTTCAGCTGAAGGAAAGATGATAGAGAATGGCGAGTGCTCTTAACAATTGATTGGCTTGTAGAAGTTATGGGTTGATGGAGCATCAAACGTGAAAAGATATTGTGCAATCGTGGTCCTAGAGACACTAGAAGGAGATTAGATTAAAAGAGCAATCCAGTTCGGATTTCAGATCTCTAACAATAAAGCTAAGTATCAAGTAGTAATTCTTAGGCTTACCTTGGCTTAGGGCTTAGGGGCTTGTGATATCGAAGTAAGATCATATTCTCAACTGGTGGTCAACTAGGTGAGCAGAACATTCTTAGTCAACGATGAGAGGTTACAACTCTACATGGAAAAGGTGAAAGAGCTGGAAAAAAACACTTAGAAACTGTAAGCTAGAGATTTAAAAACAAAAAGGCAGATGTACTCTCAGGATTTGCGTCGTCTTTTGGTCCTGATCAAAGATTGGAGATGGTAGAATTTTAAGAATCACCTTCCATTGCAGCATCAACTAACCTTTGTGCCAGTATCGGCCAGCTAGGTGAATAAGAAGACTGGCAGACACATCTGGTGAGATATTTGAAGGAAGGGACCTTACTTGAAGACGGAAGTCGTAGTTCTAGTAGAGATTGGGCTACCTTCAAGGCGTGATGGCATAATTAACTTTATTAAGAATAAAGTAGCCCTACTCCAAGACTTGGATTAACCTTAAGAAAAAATAGAGAAAACGGCTCTTTGAATTGTTGCGTACAAGTCAAAGGTTGCAAAGATGTTCAACCAAGCAGTTTGACCGAGATATTTTGGGATAGGAGAGTTGGTGGTCCGACGAGTGATGTCGTACCATCCAGAGGCTCGATTGGGAAAGTTAGCTCCTAATTAGGAAAGACCCTACCGAGTAACAAAAATAAATAGACCAAGGACTTACTGGTTGGAAAACTTAGAAAGGGTGCCTATTCTAAGACCTTGGAACATCGGGCACTTCCAAAGTATTTAATTTAATTTGTATGCTTTTTGATTTAAGATGTTTTCAATTTAAGTTTTTGCTTATTGAAGTATAGTTCAAGTTTTTGCTTGTTGAAGTTTGATGAATAAAAATTATTTTCTTTCAAAAAATATGCCAAGTCTTGAACCAAAACACATACCACAAAGAAAAACATACTATTGAAAATAGTTCGGATTAATCACTAAGTATGAATAAAATAAACTATTAAAAATAGTTCAAACCAATTATCATCAAAAGATGAACTGTCAAACAACACATTACTAAGAGAGAAAAGAATTACTATGTCTGAAAAGAAAGGTGAACTAATAAAATTAGTTCAAAATAGATCACTAAGAGTGAGAAAAATCACTAAGTGTGAAAAGAAAGGCAAACTAATAA